>CM056053.1:309964401-310519401 GCA_029574335.1 Rana kukunoris
ACTCTAAGAAGCATGATGAGTCTTTTGAAGACTTTTAGCTAGGTTCAGGTAGGGCGGCGTATTGGTAATCGGGCGTAGCGTATCAAATATACGCTACGCCGCCGCAAGTAAGAGAGGCAAGTGCTGTATTCACAAAGCATTTGCTCCCTAAGTTACGGCGGCGTAGCGTAGATGGGCCAGCGTAAGTCTGTGTAATTCAAAGTAGGTGGGCGTGATACGTGTAAATTAATCTTGACCTCACGTAAATGATGCGCTGAACGAATGGCACATGCGTCGCCCATGGATGTATCCCAGTGCGCATGCTCCAATTCACATCACAAATAGTCAATGCTTTCTACGTGAACGTAACCTACGCCCAGCCCGGCAGATGACGTAAACGACGTGAAATTTGACGGCTGTTCCGACGTCCATACTTAACATTGGCTGCGCCATCTTTTTGGTGGTTTATCTTTACGCCTGAAAAACGCCTTACATAAATGGCGTAGCTTACTACGTTTGTGAATAGGCGTATCTTGCTTATTTACATATTCTAGGCGTAAATCAACCTACAAGCCCCTAGCGGCCAGCGTAAATATGCAGCTAAGATACGACGGCGTAGGAAAATTACGCCGGGTGTATCTTGGCAAAATTTAAGCGTATCTGGTTTCCAGAATATGCTTAAACATACAACGGCACGCATTCGGACTAACGACGATGTATCTACTGATACGCCGTCATAAGTCTTTCTGAATCTGGCTATACATTTTTTTTAAGTGAAAAATCCACTGACAGCCGATGGCTCATCAGTTGTTAAAGACACACGTACCCTGGCTCCTTAACATCCATGACCGTTACTATGTAAATTACTGCAGGCTTTCACTACTAAAATACCATATGACTTCATAAAATAACTTATGCTGTATTTTATTAGTGTTTTTTATTAAATGTTAAAATGTTTTTTTTTTTTTTTAACTCTATGCGATATCTTACCACATATAGGGATGCGGTAAGGTACTGCTTTGTGAATGGAGCCCAATATGACTTGTGTTGCAATTTTATATGCAATTTCTTTTCCTATTTGCTCATTTTTTTCATGAAAGTGGAGTTACCCTTTAAGGATGTATTATATGAACGTGGATTTATAAATTATATACATTGTTTTTATATAAGTTTTGAGCACCAAAGGGATTTTGTAGGGGGGTCCCACACATTCATTTTCTATTTATTTTTTGCTTTTATCTTTGATGAGAGTCTGGTACAGATTTTAAGAGGAATTCTGTAAAAAAAAGAAGTGTGATTCCTGCCAAAACCTATACCACCCCATTATCCAAGCATGTAGCTAAATCTGAACAGGCTGACATGAATTTTGGGGAAATTCCCACACATTTTTTTGTTTGTTGCATGTAGTTCCCTCTTAAAATCCATGCCAGATTTGAAGGGTCTGGCATGGATTTGGGGGGATCCCATGACAATTTTTTGTCATTCATGCTCTAGGATGTATTACAGCAATAGTGATATTTACAAAGAAAATAAAGACAAACACTTTACAAATGACTCGTCATTACTTAAAAATGGCATAGAGAATCCCAAATTTACCAAAAAAAGTATTTACCAGGCCCTTAAGGGGGTTTCATGTAATTGTTATACAAAGAAAAACAAGCTGGAAGGGAGCTGTCATTTATTGGCATTTAAACAGCACTTTTTTTTGTACAGATGCACCACCTCATAAAGCCAGCAAAATATTGTAATGACCACATGCAAAAGATTTAAAGATTAACTCCCATTTTGATACCAAGTGGGTTTTAAGCAATAAATCCAAATGGATGCCTCGCAGTGGGAAATGTGGGAAGAGAAGAAAGGTTTATGGTAAAAAATGTGTCACATATTTTTTTCATCTCATAAGCCCTGTCATGATTAAATTGTGGTTTAAAATATATAAGCTATACTGTATCCTGGTTAAAATATACCTGGCAAATACAGTACTGGCTTCTTAAGCAAAATTTCAATGACAAAAAGTGCAGCGCATACCAAGTGACATTTAAACAAAAATAAAATAAACAAAGAAAGTCCATATACAGTGCACTGGTGAGTAAAATAATCTGATAATGCTCCAATCCAAACGTGACTGCGTGCAAATAATCCAAGATCAGTGACTTGGATTATTTGCATGTGGTCATTACAATATTTTGCTGGCTTTATGAGGTGGTGCATCTGTACAAAAAAAAGTGCTGTTTAAATGCCAATAAATGACAGCTCCCTTCCAGCTTGTTTTTCTTTGTATAACAATTACATGAAACCCCCTTAAGGGCCTGGTAAATACTTTTTTTGGTAAATTTGGGATTCTCTATGCCATTTTTAAGTAATGACGAGTCATTTGTAAAGTGTTTGTCTTTATTTTCTTTGTAAATATCACTATTGCTGTAATACATCCTAGAGCATGAATGACAAAAAATTGTCATGGGATCCCCCCAAATCCATGCCAGACCCTTCAAATCTGGCATGGATTTTAAGAGGGAACTACATGCAACAAACAAAAAAATGTGTGGGAATTTCCCCAAAATTCATGTCAGCCTGTTCAGATTTAGCTACATGCTTGGATAATGGGGTGGTATAGGTTTTGGCAGGAATCACACTTCTTTTTTTTACAGAATTCCTCTTAAAATCTGTACCAGACTCTCATCAAAGATAAAAGCAAAAAATAAATAGAAAATGAATGTGTGGGACCCCCCTACAAAATCCCTTTGGTGCTCAAAACTTATATAAAAACAATGTATATAATTTATAAATCCACGTTCATATAATACATCCTTAAAGGGTAACTCCACTTTCATGAAAAAAAATGAGCAAATAGGAAAAGAAATTGCATATAAAATTGCAACACAAGTCATATTGGGCTCCATTCACAAAGCAGTACCTTACCGCATCAGTGACTTGGATTATTTGCACGCAGTCACGTTTGGATTGGAGCATTATCAGATTATTTTACTCACCAGTGCACTTTATATGGACTTTCTTTGTTTATTTTATTTTTGTTTAAATGTCACTTGGTATGCGCTGCACTTTTTGTCATTGAAGTTATTTTGGGACGTTTTATTTGAATTGATCCTACAGTGCTGGCTTGCATTATTGTAATTTATTTAATTTGTTTTGTTTATTATCTCCAGCGCTGAATTCCTTCCTTTTTTTTTTTCTTAAGCAAAATAACATATTTATTTGTTTAATATATCTATTTCAAGCAACAACAAGTTTGTTTCAGATATAAAAAAAAGTGGCCTTTGAAATAGTTCCTTTATCTTCCTTTGGGCAATTGTGCTTCCAAAACTGCTGTTATATGGCAAGGATAAAGTATATCAATACAGTGCCATTTATTACAACTTTTAAATTGAAAGTTTTCCTAGAAAAGCTTTTAGCATATACTACATTTTTATATGGGTAATATGTGCTTCTGTCATTGACTTGTTTGGTTTTCTGTTATTTAACCACTTAAGGACCGGACCAATATGCTGCTAAATGACCCAAGGGATTTTTACAATTCAGCACTGCGTCGCTTTAACAATCAATTGCGAGGTCGTGCGACGTGGCTCCCAAACAAAATTTGCGTCCTTTTATTCCCACAAATAGAGCTTTCTTTTGGTGGTATTTGATTGCCTCTGCGATTTTTATTTTTTGCACTATATACAAAAATAGAGCGACATTTTTGAAAAAAAAAAACAATATTTTTCACTTTTTGTTATAAGGAAAATCAAATAAACTAAATTTTAGTCAAACATTTAGGCCAACATTTATTCAGCCACATGTCTTTAGTAAAAAAAAAAAAGTCGCAAAAAAAAAAAAAAGCTACCTAGCGGGAACAGCGACACTAAAACAGCGATCAGAAAAATGATCGCTTAGTGACACTGGCAATAGGGAGTGAAAGGGTTAACTAGGGCGGTGATCAAGGGGTTAAAACTTTATTAGGGGGGTACGGGGGCTACCCTGGACCTAACACTAACTGCCTGTCACACTGACACTAAATGCAGTGATCAGTACATATATGATCACTGCATTCAGTGACACTGTGACAGGGGGGTGGGGGGGGGGGTTGATCGCAAGGGGTTAATGTGCCTGCGTGTACTGGTGTCAGTGTAGTGTTGTGCAGACTCACTGTGTGATGTGATCTCTCCTCAGCGGCGGTTTAAAATTCCGCTGAGAGGAGAGATCACATCACTTCCCTCTGCCTGTGTTTACACAGGCAGAGGAAGTGACACGCAGGGGGAGCGCGCAGATTGGCTGGGAGCGATCCGGAGGGGGCGGACAAAAAACGAACAGCCGCCCCCTCATCCTGAATCGCTCGGACAGCCACGGGAACCGCCACATGTACCGGGGGGGTCCCGATCGGACCCCCGACCCATGTCTAAGCAGGGACGTACAGGTACGTTGATGTGCCTGTCCGTGTCATTCTGCCGATGTATATGTACATGCGGCGGTCCTTAAGTGATTAAAAGATGAGTTTGCAATAATAAAAAAAAATGCACATATTTTTGCAGGAGAATACTGTTACTTGTATTATTAATTTTTTTCACAGGGAGGGGGGTGCAGTGGGTCTGGAGCATATTACATGTTAATCCTTTAATATGAGTGTAATGTGTAACATGCTCAAGAAGTGGAACATTGCCTTTAAAAGTAAACCTGAACTCAAAACTATATATTTTATAGTGATATATAAGTGCAGCGTTACAACTGACACAAAATAAAGAAAAAACAATTAAATTAATATCAGA
Organism: Rana kukunoris; assembly: GCA_029574335.1. Lineage (NCBI taxonomy): Eukaryota > Metazoa > Chordata > Amphibia > Anura > Ranidae > Rana > Rana kukunoris. The sequence continues at coordinate 309,969,141 of CM056053.1, forward strand.
AAGTCACAAGTGTCCATAATAAATCCACCATCATGAATGCTTGAGCAAACTCAACAGATATCATTTTAGTGTAATTTCCACCTTAAATTCATAAACACAATGTGGCCTTCACCAAACACTATGAGGCTTATCAGAGATTGTGTAACTCTCAGCTGAGAAGTCAACGTTTGTCATTATAACATTCAATCCCCATATAGCTTGATATGTCACATAGCAATTCCTTTCTCCATCCCAATCACCATATAATGCACAAGGAGAGAAATGCGCAAAATCTAAATACAGTAGTACCTTGATATTATTAGCTAGGCAAACATGAGTGTGGTGGTGGTTATAATTGAATAAATACATACATACATATATCTTAATTATTAAAATCAAATATATATTGTGTATCAAAAAGATTGGAAAAAATGTGTAAAAATCACATGGCGGGTTCAATGTCCAACAGAGAGAGGGAAAAGGGGGGGGGGGGAAAGAAAAACCCAGGGGTAAAGGGTAAAAGTTTATGTGGGGGTCACATCTATATCCTCAGGGCTGCCATCGTTGTAGAACAGAAACCGTGTTCAAGACTGTGGTAAAAGACAAGGGAAGAGGCGCCTCTAAGTGCAGATGTTGTTAAAACAATTTTAATAAATAGAAGAGTACAGGCAACTCACATTTTACGAGTTAAAATCTGGCATTGTACATATTCTTTAAAAGTGGTCATCACTTGTGGTCCTTCGGCTGCTGGGCACTGCGCTGTAGAGCTGTCTTTCACCGCTATAAGATGATGAAGCCGGCGGCGGTGGTGAAGATGGCTTGTAAGCCAGGCAGGTGGAGTAGGAGTGTTTCAGCAGCAGGATGGCACTGGTGACGTTGCTATGTTTTGCGACGCGTTTCCTAAGCGTTCGAGCTGCGATGGTGAGGCAGTCGCGCTCCTTTTTCAAGCCATCCTGCTGCTGAAACACTCCTACTCCACCTGCCTGGCTTACAAGCCATCTTCACCACCGCCGCCGCCTTCATCATCTTATAGCGGTAAAAGACAGCTCTACAGCGCAGTGCCCAGCAGCCGAAGGACCACAAGTGATGACCACTTTTAAAGAATATGTACAATGCCAGATTTTAACTCGTAAAATGTGAGTTGCCTGTACTCTTCTATTTATTAAAATTGTTTTAACAACATCTGCACTTAGAGGCGCCTCTTCCCTTGTCTTTTACCACAATCACCATATAAACATGTAACATGAAAGAGAACCAAAACGGCATCCAATTATGTAAATCTGGCAATTATATTTTTTGCAATTTGGTTAGAAACACTTGCATCCACGCTCGAATAAAATCTGCATTAAAACTACAACATCCAAAAATCCTTAGCGATGCGCATTGACGTTGTGGCTTCCCGCTCCACCCAATGCGTTTCATCAGAAATAACATCATCAGGGGCATAGAAGTTTATATTTTATAGGAGTAGGAACAAATAGCAATGTTATTGCACCTGAGCAGTACCCTGAAAAGTTTATATTTTTGTCTATAGCCTAATTGCTGTATATCTGCAGAGTTAGGCCAACCAAAGTACTGCTGCTCAATGACATGAAGAAACAAAGGCCTGCCTTTACCTAGATGGCTACCTCCACACATAGACACAGAAAGCAACATGGCTGATAAGTCAGCAATAGGGAAAAGAGCAGGAATCTTACAGACAATGTTGGTGACTAATGCTATGCTTTCTGCTTGCTTTTTTGGGGTTTAGCTGCCACAGTTATTTTCTCAGCCTAAAGCTTGGTTTACATATTTACCTTACCATCCTATTTTGGCAACTGATTGTTACTAATGAGCTTTCTTTTAGCCCCAGGATTATACTTTTACTGTTGGATGAAATTTACTTGGACATAGAACATTAAGCAACACTAGCTGAGAAAAGAAAAAAACAAGTCAGTACCTACTAAAACATGTATTGCAGTTATATTGAGTTCCTTAAACAGTATAAATACATCTACAAAGGTTATTTAGATATAAGTCAGCACTTATGATATACCTTCTTTAGAAACTCAGTTCTTCACAATAACCTTTTGGAACTAGCCTACATTCTTCTTATATGGAAAAGTGTTCTAATAAATTCTCACTTTTGCAATTTGCAAATTTTGAGGCTTGGTGATGCCCTGTCTAACCCCTTTGCCCTAGCCATTGACCTACTAGTCGTATTATGATAAAAGCAAAGCCCCTTTCCTCATAACCACTCAGAATAGTTTGCAGACCTTCTAAATGACTGGAATGTTATTTAGCATTCTAAACAATTACAGTTGTTCTCATAAGTTTACAGAATTTATGATTTCTTGGCCATTTTCAGGGAATATGAATGATAACACTGAGACTTTTCGTTCACTCATGGTTAGTGTTTGGCTGAAGCAATTTATTATCAATCAACTGTGCTTACTCTTTTTTAATCAAAATGGCAACAGAAACTAGCCAAATTACACTGATCAAAAGTTTATATGAAGATTTTGGCCTGATAACATGCACACAAGTTGACACAAAGAGGCCAAGAAATCATAAATTCGGCCATGGTATGCAAACTTATGAGCACAACTGTATATTTTCTTAATATGTAAGTCCCTGTAATAAATCTTATACAGAGTTAATTTACTTTATCCCCTCCCACCCCAACCCACCCCACCCCAGATTGTTTAAAAAAATATATATTGACACTTTTTCTCCCTTAACCAAATTAGAATTGTTACTGTTAAATAGTTCCTATTGATAAATCATTAATCATATTTCAGTTGATTTTTTACCTTACATTCTTAAATAGCTTGCCTAACTGGTGTCACTGTGACTTGAGACCCATTGTTAAAAAAGGATGTTAGAGATTTTATACCACTGACAATATTTTTTTTCTTCTTCTTGCAGCAAGCTGATGATAAACTAACCAGCACTTCATTTTAAATAAGACTTCAGCAGTGAACTAGCCCAGCACAGTAATTTAATGAATCTACATTTCATGAGTGAAGTGATAAAGATGAAACATTTTAAAATAACGAAAAGGTAGATACACCAAAGAAAAAATCTGATGAAACATTAAATGAATGTAGTGTAGCACATTATGTCTGCTTCTGCACATCCAAAAAGCGCAATGAACTAAAACATTGCATTAAGCCATGAATAGAGCTAAAAATTAAATTGTCTTGACGAAATCTGTAGTAGAGGTTTATGAAGTAAGGAAGCTGATTTGGACATTTAATCTCATTCTTTTTACCTTGTAAATGTACATTTTAAAACAACTAAAAGGATGTACCAAAAAGTGAAGAAATTATTCTGTCCCCATACATCCAACTCTCCTAGCTGCAAATATTCGAGTATTTGAAGGTGATTTAAATTGCTTTAATTGCATACATTTTTAGTGCAAATTGGGAGAATGCTAAAGGCTGAGTTCTTTGAAAGGAAGCTTAAAACCCAATAGGGAAGACAGTTTCATAAATGTAATGCAGCCCAGCTAATCAATAAACAGAGACAAGCAGTTCATAGACTAATGCATATAGATGGTGATTATAAATGAGATGCTTGCCAGAAAATATATTTCCAAGCACAAGTGCTATTATTTTAAGTTGTCCATTTAATATAGTATATCCTCAAAACTGTGTAATTGGTCACCATACATCTTTAAAAACAACTGGGTGCTTGTTATTTATTAAAAAATGGAACATACATATTGTACAAGTGAATGCATTACAGCTACTTATATCAGTACTGTGGACCTGAATGCAAATGGTAGTAAAACACATGCATAAGCAAAATAATTCCTTGATAAGTAAAAAACAAGGTTTCAGCTCAATGTTTTATTGTATATGGTTTATCAACTAAAACATCTTAAATAACGTTTTCTCCTTTTGGTACAAAAACAGGAAGTGGTAATAATTTCCTACTAGTAGCATCAGAGTTTATGTAGAGTGCAGCTGCTTTTTTCAGAATTGTGTCAGAAGTGATGACCTTTAACTATGTTCTGTTTAAGGAAGACAAAGAGGATTCCCCATGTCAGGACAGTGGGAGGAGTCATACGTTATGCCCCAGTAGCCAATTCTGCATCAAAATGAAAGAACTGCACCCTGTTCCAAATTATTATGCCAATGATATTTTTCTCATTTACCTAACTAATTGATGTAAACAACAGTCAGTATAATTCTCATGTTATCAACTTTTAAGAGGACAATTCAAATTTTATTGAACAAACCTTTTCAAAATAAAAAAACTTACAATGCACTTTTACAAATTATTACACACAGTAAGTTTAAAAACACTTTATAGGTTGTAAAGAACTGAAGGTTGTGTTTGCAGCATATTTACTGAAATCAAAAGCTATTTCAATCAAACTTTGAACAACATTCTAACTTTTTAAACATTTTAACAGGTCACGTTACATTTTAACATAGGACCTCTTATTTGATAGCAGCTTCACAAGTCTTGCATCCATTGAACTTCTGAGTTTTTGGACAGTTTTTGCTTGGATTTGTTTGCAAGATGTCAGAATAGTCTCCCAGAGCTGCTGTTTGGATGTAGTCTGCCTCCCACCCTCATAGATCTATTGCTTGAGGATGCTCCAAAGGTTCTCAATAGGATTGAGGTCAGGGCAGAATGGAGGTCACACCACGACTTTCTCTCCTTTTATCCATATAGCAGCCATTGTTGCAGAGGTATTATTTGCCATAAAGATGATTTTATTACAGAAAGCATAGCTCTTCCTTCTGTACCAGGGAAGGAAGTGGTCAGTCAGGAACTTCACATACTTTGCAGAGGTCATCTTTACACCTTCAGGGACCCTAAAGGGGCCAACCTGCGCTCTTCCCATGATTCCGGCCCAAAACATGACTCCAACACCGCCTTCCTGGCGTTGCAGCCTTGTTGGAACAGGGTGGCCATCCACCAACCATCCACTCCTCCTTTTTTCTGGACCATCCAGGGTTGCACGGCACTCATCGGTGAACAGGACTGTTTGAAAATGAGTCTTCATTTATTTTTCTGCCCAATACAGCCATTTCTGCTTGTGAGCATTGGTTAGTGGTGGCCAAATGGAAGGTTTATGCACAGTTGCAAGACTCTGGAAGACTCTACACCATGATGTCCGTGGGACTCCAGAGGCACCAGCAGCTTCAAATATCTGTTTGCTGCTATGTAATGTAGTGTGTTAGCAGCTGCTCTCTTGATCCGATGCATGGATCTGGCAGGAAATATTCCTCAATGTGCCTTTATCTGCACAAAACCCTTCTGTGCTCTGAATCAGCCACACATCTCTTAATAGTGCGATGATCACACTTATGTTTTCGTGAAATATCTAATGTTTTCATACCTCGTCCAAGGCAGCAGAGAGATCCTTGTTTTTCCCATATTGCTGGAAAATGGTGCTCTGCTTAATAATGTGGAACACCCTCCTTTAGTAGTTTGTCCTTTAATTGGGCTCATCTGGCAATCTTATTATCACAGGTGTCCGAGATTGTTTTCAGTGATCAAAACAGCCCTGAGACACAATGCCATCCATGGGTTAAACTGAAAAACAAAATATTTAATCTTTGTGACACTGAAATAGAATTTGCATAATAATTTGGAACAGGGTGTAGTGCTTCAAGATCAGAAAACTAGTGAATGGCATCTGCAGGCAAAAAATGCAGCAGGGATAGATGTATGTTCTCAGCAGTATACACAGCAAGAGTAGCAAAAGTTAAAGCACCACTTTGGATAATCTAAAAACAATCTCTCTTTTAAGTGGAGTGCGCTTGCACTGCAAGGGTTAACTGCTATTTTCCTCTAGGGGAGAGTAAAAACTCTATTTACCTACTCCACCCTCCACTCCCCTGGCAGACTGCATCCCCCTTGCTCCAGCTATGGACCCAGTCTTGATAACCTTAGGACCAGGGGCAGTTAGAAATCTTTCAGCAATTCTATCAGACAATATATACATCCCAGTTAAAAATTAGGTCGACTCATGAGCTTGGGCATGTAATTTCCATCATCCCTTGTATTGTGAAGAAGTATGAAGAACCTCTATTGTGGGATTTTTAAGGCAATAAACCAATTCTGGTGAAAAAAAATAATTTATTGTACAAATATATAGAAAAATTCATTCATTGGAAATTCCAAAATGTTACATTAATTTTTTAAAACATTATTTGTTGGATAGAAAGATAGACTGATACTGTCCACAATGGAGTTCGGAGACCTCCAGATCCACTGGTGGTAACAGATAATCGGTTCATCCAACTAGTTTCAAATATTTAAACAATCTTCATCAGGGATTTTTTGTATCTCTATCTATAATAAATCAAATAATTCATTCGGTTCAAAAAAACATTTTGAAAGTTAAATTATATCCCATACAGGCTCTAATAAAAAAAACACATAGCATGCCTCTTTATCTTCTATAGGACGGCCGGATAAAAATAAGGCCGGACTTCCTGGCATCTAGATGATGTACATCCAAGAATGCAAGTGGGCGGCTGTTATGGATGGAAAGTAGAGACCAGGGCATCAAAACAGGTGCAAATAAAAGAGAAATTTGCAAATCTGCGTCTTAATCTCTGGGCTAGAATATTCTCCAAATTGACATGCTGCGTCATCACTGCGCGCGGCCAGATTGACGCAGCATGTCTGGATGCCAAAACCGATATACGGACGTGATGAAAGACCTAGGTCACATCACTTCCTGTCTCCTGTCCCCCGAATGTAAACATAAGGTAGAGGAGAGGAGCGGCCATGACGGAATAGGTCAATGCAATCCTAATGTGGTATGATGCCAAAGCCACATGACTTCCTGGCATCCAGATGACGTACATCCAGGAATGCAAGTGGGCGGCTGTTATGGATGGAAATTCACAAATCTGCATCTTAATCTCTGGGCTAGAATACTTTCCAAATGGGTAAAATATCCAGAAGGGGAGATTATAGCTATAACTAAGGACAAACACCACCGACACCAAATGCCTCTAAGGGTGGAAAACCACCGAATGAGGAACGAGAGGCCCTAATGCATTCTTGAGTGGGGAGAAGAAGCGGGAAGTCATGTGGCTTTGGCATCATGCCACATTAGGATTGCATTGACGTATTCCGTCATGGCCGCTCCTCTCCTCTCCCGTATATTTACATTCGGGAGACAGGAAGTGATTTGACCTAGGTCTTGCATCACGTCCGTATAGTGGTTTTGGCATCCAGACATGCTGTGTCAATCTGCGTCAATGACAGGAGGCGTCATTTAGATGCTCGGAACAGCTCTTAAAAGGACGCCAGGGATGGCAAATGGTGCCATTCCCCTTCTCAGCTTGATAGCTGAAGGAGTTATATCATGGCGGAACGCTGTTTGGTGACTCAGGCTACCTGAATCCTCCCTTTTGCTAGGGTAAGTTTCTTTAAACTTTCTCTACCCTCTCCTTCTTTTTTTGGAATTGGGTGACCATTGGGAATCTAGTACCCGTTTTTTTGACTGTCAAGTGCCATTCTTTGGATTATTTTTATCCGACCGTCCTATAGAAGATAAAGGGGCATGCTATATGTTTTTTCTGGGAGCCTCCTTTCTGAGACCATGGGGAATGCACCTGCTATTTGAGGATTTTTGAATTGAGAAGTAAGTTGTTTTCTATATACACCTTGGGATTATCTCGAGGTGTATAGAATATAATTTAACTTTCAAAATGTTTTTGAACTGAATACAACTTTTCATTTATTATAGATAGTGATACAAAAAATCCCTGATGAAGATTGTTTAAATATTTGAAATGCGTTGGTTGAAACGCTTATCTGTTACCGCCAGTTGATCTGGAGGTCTCCAAGCTCCATGATGGACAGTATAATTCTATCTTTCTCTTCAATATATAATGTTTTTAATAATTATAGTAACATATTAAAAATTTCCAATAATTGAAGTTTTCTATGTATTTGTACAATAAATACATTTTTTCACCAGAATTTTTTGCTTTGTTGCCTTAAAAATTCCACAATATAGGTTCTTCAATATAAATCCCAGTTGATCCCTGATTTCCATCCAACTGAATTAGCAGCTTGGCTGGACTCAGTTGTCTTGGCTTGGTTATCAGATAATGAGAAGGAGACATTAGTAAGTCCTATAACAACGGAAGAAGTCCTTTCAGCCATTTGTTCCTTTCCTATGGGGAAGTCACCCGGGACCCTATGGTCTTCCTATAGAATTCTACAAGACCCATGGAGATCTCTTTGCTCCTGTATTGGCCACACTTTTTTGAATTGTTTAAAAGAGGGAGCTTTGCCGGACTCAATGAGCCATGGCCATATAGTCTTAATTACAAGCCCTCAAAAGATCTATCCTCCTGTGCCTCATATAGGCCTATGGCTCTCTTGAATATGGATTTCAAGATTTTGACAAAACGTGTCTCCCGATAAATTACAACCTATGATGTCCAGCATTATTGATCCAGGTCAGACGGGGTTTATGGCAAGTAAGGCCACTGATGTGAATCTGCGGAGATTATATACTAATATCCATGCTTCACATCTTATTATAGGATCTAGGGTGGTTGCCTCTATAGATATAGAGAAGGCCTTTGACACTCTTGAATGGTCCTTTTCATGAATAAATTAACTTTCCAATGGTATTTATAAAATGGTTGCAGGTCCTATATATTCATCCCACAGCTGCAGTGAAAATGGAGTGAGGGTTGACAGCTTCCTTTTTCATTATTTAGGGGAACTGGGCAGGGCTGCTATCTATCCCCGACCCTCTTCACTATTGCTGGTTGGTTGGAGGAGAGGGTAAGCCTGTATGCAGATATTGGACTCTTTTTCAACTTTTTTGTCACTGGGCTGAAGGTAAATTGGGCTAAGTCCTTGTTGTTCCCAACAGACATCGAGGCCGTAGTACGGCTTTGAATGATATCCCATTGCAGTGGGTAGAGAACTTCAAGTACTTAGGAGTTGTAATATATCGTCTAGCTTCTAATTTATTTTCCTTGAATTTGACCATGATCCTAGGCGATATTGGGTTAAATCTAAAAGTGTTTAATTCTTTAATCCTACTGGGACGTATTAACCTTTTAACCACTTTAGTGCCGGAAGAATTTACTTCTTCCTGACCAGAGCACTTTTTGTGATTCGGCACTGCATCGCTTTAACTGACAAATCCTTTTTTTGCTATAATAAATATCCCCCAAAAATGTATAAAAAACATTTTTTTTCCTCAGTTTAGGACAATATGTATTCGTCTACAAATTTTTGGTAAAAAAAATTGCAATAAGCGTATGTTGATTGGTTTTCGCAAAAGTTATAGCGTCTAAAATATAGGGGATAGTTTTATGGCATTTTTATTATATATTTTTTTACTAGTAATGGCGGCGATCTGCGACATTATGGCGGACACATCAGACACCTTTGGCGCTATTTTGGGACCATTGTCATCTATAAAAATGCACTGATTTCTGTGTAAATGACACTGGCAGGGAAGGGGTAACCACTAGGGGGAGAGGAAGGGGTAAAGTGTGTCCTAGGGAGTTATTCTACCTGTGGGGGGGCAAAAGACATGACAGCGATCACTGCTCCCGATGACAAGGAGCAGTAGATCAATGTCCTGTCACTAGGCAGAACAGGGAAATGCCTTGTTTACATAGTCATCTCCCCGTTATGCCTCTCCCTGACAGGATCACAGGCCACAGGCGAACATCGAGTTTGTGGGGCCCACGGGCATGGTCACGGTCACAGAGAGTCCGGCGGCTCGCGCACCCACCACGCGTCTTCTTAAAGGGGACGTACAGATACGTCCATTTGCCCACCGCTGCCATTCTGCCGACGTATATCGGCGTGCAGCAGTCAGCAAGTGGTTAAAAATGGAAATTATACAAAACATGTACTTTTTTAGACACTCTACTCAGTGGCTTCCTGGTCTCTTATTTCTTATGGGGATCAAAGAACCCCAGATATAAATTAACCACCCTGATGCAACCTTGTGATCAAGGTGAATTAGCATTCCCTGATCTACATAAATATTTTTTAGCCAGCTGGTTTCGGCTGGATGTTTGTTGAGTCTGGATGTATCTAACCCCTCCACTTGGCTTGAAGCAGCAGTGGTGGGCTCTATATAAGCTCTTAAGGTACTTGTATTTAGGGGTCATAGGGCATCCTACCAGTTGACTGCTTCAATGCTCAATAATATTGCCTCGGTGGTTGGCTTTAGATGTGAGCATTATCCAAAAGACGCAATCTCTCCAAATGCTCCTTTATAGCTAAAATTTACCCTTCTCCAATAGTATAAATTACCAGAGCCTATTGCATGGACTAAGTATGGACTAAGTATAATATCAAACTACTTTCTCAGGTGGTTACTGATTGGAAAATGGAGATTTTCCTAGCTTGTGACGGAAAATATTAGTTATATGAAGACAGGAGGCGAGTATCTTGCATTAACTTTCTTTAATAATGCTCATAGCAGAAAATTCAGTACTAAGAAAAAAAATTCACAAAGAGAACTTTACTACAAATCCCAGAATCCTTAGGACCGGAAACCCCTCCCCTAGGAGACCCTATATAAGTCCTGCATGTAACTAGGAACTTCCTCTTTCTGGATGCGAATACCCCCAGGTGTAACTCCAACTGCTGGAACAAAAAGTCCAAACCTTCTGCGGTAACCAGGACCGGAACTCGTGATCCATCTAGAACAACCTCTGGGCTTCGCGAATCCTGGCGTAGAAACTTCTTATCCCATTATTTTTCAGCCAAAAGCACTTCAACCGAGAGCGCGACAACTTCGACCCAACGGGGTCCGGGTGCGTCTTTGAACTGTAACCAGAACCATGTGCGGAGCTTCAGTATCCTGAAACGATAAGAATATGCATCATAGGGTGGGTAGGGTGGGAAGATACTCGCCTCCTGTCTTCATATAACTAATATTTTCCGTCACAAGCTAGGAAAATCTCCATTTATATTTCAGACAGGAGGCTCATATCTTGCATGTTTAAAGCAATAGACATAGGTCATGTAACAGTAAACATATCACATACCACAAACCTGTAAGCCTATAGTATTTCTCTATATAAAGACATGTACGTTCAGGCCCCCCAGAAGGCCTAAGTAAGCCATAGACGAGTCAGAGTACCACGGTCAAGAGGACAGTACAGATAGAGAGACATGATTCTCTGGTCTAAAGTAAAACTCGCGAAAGGTCGATTCAGACGACCAATCAGCTGCGAGTAACAGGTCTGATAGAGAGCCCCCTGTGGAAACCACCTTAGTGGCCATCACCCCCCTGGTCGAGTGCGCGCCGAAAAGAGAGACATCTACCCCCGCCATGTCCATGACCAAGCACACCCATCTAGCCAAAGTGGCAGAAGTCACCGGATGGTGTGGTTGCACGAATGAGATCAGGAGTTGTGAAAAAGTTGAAGGGCGAAGAGGCGCCGTGAGAGTTTCATATGCTTGTAGGCATCGAACAACACATAGCCGAGGATGGGCTGGGAAAAATGGGTAGAAAACCGAGTGCAAATGGGTTTTGGTCCTGCGTACTACCGAGAATCTCACCCCTTCCGGAGAAAATTGTCGTCTGGAAACATCCAGGGCTCTCACATCCGAGATACGTTTGATAGAGACTAGACATAAGAGGGTGGTGAGCTTCAAGGATAACAGTTTCAAAGGCAGGAGGTCATTGTCCTCCCAGGAAGAAAGCAGTCGAAGGACCTTGGAGATGTCCCAAGTGGAGGAGTAACGGGGCCGGGGAGGCCGATTGAATTTCGCACCGCGGAGGAGGCGACACACCAAAGGGTGCTTTCCTACGGGGAGGGAATCGACCGGGCAGTGATATGCTGAAATGGCGGATCTATAGACATTTAAGGAGCTATATGCTTTGCCCGAAGCGTAGGACTCGCAAGGTAATTTACAACCGAGGAGACAGGGGCCTGAATGGGATCAATTTGTCGTTGATCAAACCAACGAGCCCACAACCCCCAGGCATATCGATAAGCCGATCTAGTCCCGGGGGCCCAGGCCAAGGAGAGGAGGTCTCTAGCCGATTCTGAAAGCTCAGTACTAGATTCTGGCACCCCGAGACTAACCACGCGAGGAGGGATAGACTGCCCTCCAGCAGTAAAGGGTGTGGACCCTTGGAGGGATTGGACAGGAGGTGAGTCGAGTGCGGTAGGAGCCTGGGGTAGTCTACCGACATCCCCAAGGCCAGAGGAAACCATGGTTGGGTCGGCCACCAGGGAGTGATCAGGACCACTGTGGATCTCATGGTGACTACATGGAGAAGTAGTCTGGTGATCATTGAGAAGGGGGGAAAGGCGTAATGTAGGCCGTCTGGCCACCATTGCAGGAACGCGTCTACAGCCACGGCTTCCGGGTCCGGTCTCCAACTGTAGAAGTTCGGCAGTTGTCGGTTGAGACGGGAAGCGAAAAGGTCCATATGCAATGGGCCCCAGAGGTCGTGTAACGCTAGAAACACTGATCTGTCCAAGGCCCAGTCGCTGGAATCGGACAGATGACGAGAGTTCCAATCTGCCACCCAATTGGATACTCCCGGGATGTACTCCGCCACAGGGGTAATGTTGCGTGAGAGACAGAAATTCCAAAGTTCGGAAGCAATATCCGCCAATCGTTTGGATTTCGTGCCTCCTAAGCGATTGATATATTGCACCGCCGCTACGTTGTCTAAGCGTAAGAGAGCGCAACAATTGGATGTCTGCGAGAGAAAACTCTTGACAGCAAAATATGCCGCCAGGAGTTCCAACGCGTTGATATGGAGAGAGGACTCCTCTACGGACCACGTCCCTCCTGTGGAGTCCGGGCCGCAGCGAGCTCCCCAGCCTAGGCGACTCGCGTCTGATTCCAAAACAATGTCCGGTCGAGGGCTGAAAATTGTCTTCCCATTCCATTCTAGGGCGTAGTGGAGCCACCATCGGAGTTCCGCTTCCGAATCCGGACAAAGGGTGATTTTGTTCGAGTACCGCAGGCCTTGATGCAAGTGCAGAGCCCTTAGGCGTTGAAGGGCACGGTAGTGAAGAGGCGCGGGGAAAATAGCCTGAATGGATGCCGACAACAGGCCGACTATACGAGACAGAAGTCTGAGTGATATTTGCCGTTTGTGCAAAACCGCCCGGATTTCCTGCCGAATCAGGACCATTTTGTGGTGCGGTAAGCGTAAAATCGCTTGTCTGGTGTCCACCGAAAACCCCAAGAACTCCATCTCCTGGGACGGAGATAGCACGGATTTCTTGTGGTTTATGAGAATACCTAGACCTTCCAGGAGAGATATCGCCCAACGTTTGTGCATTTCCGCTTGAGACTTCGAGCGAGCCAGAATGAGTAGATCGTCTAGATAGATTATCAGACGTACTCCCCTGTGACGCAACTTGGCGATCACCAGTTTCATTATCTTGGTAAAGCACCAAGGGGCCGACGAAAGGCCGAAGGGAAGGCAGGTAAACTGCCATGTATGTCCCCGCCATCTGAATCTCAGGTATTTTTGGGAGGATCTGTGCATTGGTACCGTTAGATAGGCATCTTTTAAGTCTATCTTTACGAGCCAATCCCCCTGGACTAGAAGGTCACTCAGCATGTGGATACCCTCCATCTTGAAGTGATGATAAACCACGTATTGGTTCAGGTTTTTTAGATTTATTACCGGACGATATCCACCGTCCCTCTTCCGAACCAGGAAAAGGTTGTTTATGAACCCTGGTGACACGGGGTCTACCTCTATGACAGCGTGTTTTGCAATCAGGTCTCGTAGTTCTATGTCTATGAGATTTACGCTGCGTTCTGAGAAGTAAATGGGATGCGGGGTCACAGTCATGGTAGGTTGTGTCATGAAGTCTATCTGGTAGCCCTGAACTGCGGACAGAATCCAATCGTCTGCCGTAATCATGTACCAGGCATGGGTAAAATGATTCAGTCTGCCCCCTATCGGTATGTGAATATGGTGTGGGACACTCACCGGTAGGAGGTCGGGATCTCGGGAAGCCTCTGCCGCCGCGACTTCTCCATGGACGTCCTCTAGGAGGGAAGAAAGGTGCCGGTTGTGCCAGTGTAGTTGGGTACTGCTGCTGTGTGGGCATAAAGGCCTGAGTGGGAGCCCTTGAATAGGCTCTATAGTAATTGGCGCTGCTGGCAGAACGGCCTCTACCTCTGCCGGCCCTTGCAAAAACCCGGGTTCCCGAGCCGGACTTTTTCAGGGAGGATTGGGCCTTATCCAGGCTGTTGAACAGACCCACAAACTTGTTTATATTTTTCATTAGGTCCTCGCCGAATAGGAGGCCGTCGGCCGAGGGGCCTGGCTCCGACTCTGCTAGGTGAGAAAGTTGTGGGTCCAGTTTCATCAAAATGGACCTGCGCCGTTCAATGGCGCAGGTCGTATTGGCTGAGCCTAAAAGGCATATGGCCCGCTGGGCCCAACCCCGCAGCTGTACTAAGTCCACCGGCTCATCGGTGGTGGCCGCCTTTTCAGACAAGATGCGATCTTGGATCGACTTAAAGGAACGCTCAATGCCCTTTTTTGCGTACTTGCCCGTTTTGATAATGATACTTAAGAAGTATTGGGTCAATCTCTGGCGTGACGGCCACTTTATGGGGAACGAATGGCCTGGGACATTCTGCCCTTAGTTTATTTCGGTTTGTCCTATCCAGGATCTTCCTGACCCAATGCTCCACATATTGTGATACCTGCGGAAGCGGGGCCCAGTCCCCTGACCTAGGGTGCGTGATACTTTCGGGGTTAAAAAATGGCTCACCCAGAGAATCCAAAATAGTCTCAGACGGCAAGTCTGTGTCGACTTCCATTTCAGGAACCATGTGCCCAGCAGCCTCCGTTTCTGAGTCGGAAGATGGAAGACTAGAGGAGTGTGTGGGATTTCCCTTTGCAATGTGTCTTTGAGAGACTATAGGATACAATTTAAATTGGTACATAGAGCATATCTCACGCCATACAGACTTCGGAAGATAAATCCTGAGTGCTCTTTTGACTGTTGGCGGCGTGGAGCAGTTCAATTTCTCACACATCTTTTGGACCTATCCACATATAGCTATTTTTTGGGAAGAAGTGGTTGATTTGATGAATTCTATTACTTCTGTTTCCTTGCCGGTTTCAATGTCTGTACGTATGTTTGTTGGGTCTGGTAGAGGTTATTCTCCCTACAGTGTCAGAGCGAGTGTTTGCTAATACTACATTATTCTATGCGAGAAATACTATTGCTTTGCATTAGAAAAAATCCTCTTCTTCTACGCTTTTATGATAGAATTAATTGGTAAATAATAATCTCCCACTGTATAAAGATACAGGTTATCTAATTATACAGGATGTCCGGGGCCTCACAACCCGCTTCCTGATTGGTGGGGAGGAGATATAGTGTGAAAGTAGTGAATATTCATTTGCTATCGTCACACAAAACCACTATTTTTGAAGCCTATTGGAGCCTCTAATCACCTGTTTCAAAAATACACCAACCCCCAATTGGAATCCATAGTCCTGTTTCTTATATCTAGATCAGGGGGCCGGATGCATGGATGGGGGGGCGGCACCTGTGCCCCGCCCCCTAATGAACGAGTCGCCACTGATTAGGACCTTAGATTGCTGGCGTGTGGGGGAGAAGATGCTGCGACTGGTCTATTAGTGCACAGGAACAGAGGATCACAAAAGTAAATCTACTTTTGCATTTTTCCATACCAGCCTAGACCTAAACAAACAGCTAATACTTGCTGCATTCAGACCTACATCTACATAGACCTGTATTGACTGTAGTGACACAAAAGCCGATTGGGCATTGGGCCGATAAGCATTTACTCCTTTAGTTAAGTTGTTTAACTTTCAGATCTTCATCCACCCTGGACCATCAGTGATGTGAGAAAATTATGAAAAAGAAACTAGATTGCACTTTGGTTAGTCCTAAAACTTGCTGGACCATCAGTGACAGACAGTTCTGCCAATTGCTGTTGTCACATGTAAACAAAGAACTGGTATAACAACAAAAAAGTCTCCTACGCTGCAATGGTGGTGGATGTTACACATAATCTAGTTCCAGGTAGACGCACAGGTCTTGCTGCCCTCCAGGGGTTGGGGGAACCCAATGGAAACATTATTAAAGAATAAAAAGAGGGTGCATCAGCCTTGAAAATTACCCAAGGGATGTTTATTAATGTAAAATAAAAGGAGATATACTCACAAACAAATCAGTCATAAAAACATTTCAGAGTCCACATTGGACACAAAGTGACCAGGTCACTGAGCAAGCTGGAGGACCTTCCAGATACTAGCCCGTTTCAAGGGGAGAACTGGAGGAGAATTGGGGCAGAGGAACAATTACACTCTGCATTAGATGATTTAAACAGGCAGAACCAAGCAAAGGAAAAGATTACTTAAAGCATTCATCTGCCCTGGCTCTTTGCTTACATGTTCTCAAAGGGGCACAGCTTAATTAAGTGGGAAAATACTGCCACTATCCCTGAGTAGCACATTGTTCCCCTCAAATGGTATCTATGGACTGTATACATCAAGGACCTGTGTCTGCTGGAGGTGCTGGTATTCAGTACTGGAGCATACCTACAAAGAAAACCCTGGCTAAAAATAATATTAGTTTCACCATGTTTTTTGTCAGACTGACTGAAATTGAGAGGCTCTTTTGTCAGTGTCAATAGACAAGCTAAAGTAACGCTACTCCCAAGCACAATTTTCCTCCACGCCAAGTCTAAATCCAGCTCTTTGTGCCTGCCCAAAAGCATGCCACTCGCTACTTCCACAAGACTAATCCAAAGATTGACAAGTTGCACTTCGGAATGGTCATCACAGTAAAATATGTATTGCAAAAAGCTTGCTAGCTGTTAAATCATCCACTATGGATACTGCTTCCTGAAGTGACACCAATAGTAAATAATTTGACAGCTAGCGAGGTATTTTCAATAACGATTTTGGTGACCATTCCAGGAGTGAAGCTTTTTTTTCATTAATATTACTTTATATGCCAATTACAGCCAGGTAGGAAATAAGACTTCTAGGAGAGTATAATATTCACAAAGGATACAAAATGCCTCTAGTTTCCCAACATATACATTTTTGACAGTTTCCGAAAAGCAGCTGTAGATAGTAACAGAAATAACCATAATTACTAAAAAGCCCATGTAGGATTTAAATGCATACAGCATTTATGTACATGTATTATAATTAAATTATTGTTGGTGGATCGTTGTGGCTAAAATTGTGTGTAACTGGGCCTTAGCTGAATTCCAAACAGCGAAATACACAAATATATACCTGCAAATATATACCTGCAAAAATGTACATCTCTGTCCATCCAGTCCTGATACATAGCTGTGCCACAGAACAAAGTCCTGCATGGCAAGGAAAAGGACCTGACTATTTTTTCTTTCCCTTACAGGCCTCCTCTTTATTCAACTCTGTGACTGTATAGTAAGAGAAGAATCAGAACACTGTGATGTCATCTCTTACTTTTGTTGGCAAGTAACTTTTTCCTCCTATAAAAATGTCCTTGCACTGCAACACACTTAATTGGCTCCTTAGTCCATAGTACTGAGATGTGATGCTACAACAACACTTCCACACTACAATCTGATTTAATTGACCATACCTGTGCTCAGACCACAGTCACATACAATGTCAAACAATCTTCAAATGAAAGGTTGGCAACATGGTATGTCATACTTATAAAACCTTCCTTATTTCAGATCAATCAAGATAGGGGAAAATCCAATGCACAAACATTGACGTGTTTTAGCTCTAGTGGACTATTTCTGTTCTGCATTTCCCCTTTCCTCCAAGCTCTACTGGACATTAAAAATACATTTAAATATGTATTAATGATTACAGAGCTGCATTAAATTGTGTCTTTTTTATTGACCTAGAGTTCAGCTCTATTCTGTTGATTGTGTCATTACGTCTCTTTAACAACACTTCACAAACATCTACTTTATGCAAAAAGCTATACGAGTAATACCAAATCCCAAATATTCTAACCCATATAATTAATGATGATATTAATAGTGCAATTTCTCTTTACTTAATATGCAGCACTTCTCAACTCTAAGGGACTCTTGCCTACTACTTTCAGACAGCCAATAGCATCAAATCCATCTGCATAGTTGATACCTTTTTTTACGGGGGGGGGGGGATGCTTTGATAGTTACTTACCATCTAGTGGAGTTAAATAATATTACACCTTTGACTCTGAAGGCACCATACATTACATACAAATTTTGTTGGACACTACATGAGTGAAAAATGTTATGCAGTCTGGTGATTGATCTATGATCACCACTGAATTTCTGATTCTAATTCTGGCTTGTATGGATTCTATTTCTGTCCTATTTTTATAATACATGTTCCTTTGTTAAATGTACCTTTTGCTCATGCTATAATAGCTTAAAGGCTGCCTCCTCACTATTGCTGAAATGTTCACATCAGCCGTCACCAATCTGACAAACCCAGGCAGCAAAACCTGTGTCCTCTTGCAGGGGTTCCTGATGACTACCGTGTGCCTCACTATGAATAACTCACATTTAATGGTTTATTGTACTTGATGTATATTGACTTTTTTAAGTGTTCATATCCATATGATCATTGTTTAATGCTGTAACCCATGGGGACCTATCAAAATGCACTTTGTTGAAGCTTGATCACTGCAAGATGAATTCTGATTGGTTGTTACAGGTGAGGGCAGTGAGTGAGTGCAATACAAATTTTAGAATTAGAGCTCATTCACACCCATGCATTTGTACTCTATTATTTTAAACATGTGTTTATGTATATGCAGAGAATTTCAATTGGTTTTAATGATGCTAGTTCACATCCTGTACAGGACATTGACATGCACTGGGCAAAAAAACATGTTTTTTTATCTATTAATCAGTGGTTGTTGAAGAACAAGACTGGTAATCATTGCATATTTAATTCTTAAAACGGCTGCATATATTTCAACAAATTAATATATATATTTTTTTTGTGGGGGGGGGGTTGGGCCTTGTACCTGTTAATGGTCTATGCTTGAAAGTAAGCATATAAGGCTGCGTACACACGATCAAATCTATCTGCTGGAAACGGTCGGCCCGACCGTCCCAGCAGACAGATTCGACCGTGTGTACGGGCGAGCCGACGGATTTGGCCACCCGACAGATTTCAAAGCATGCTTTGAAATCTGTCAGCTGGGAACCTGTCCGCCCAACATGTCTGCTGGTTAGTACGCTAACCAGCAGACATGTCTTCTCGCACACGCGCCGAATGGTTTCGACGCATGCGCGGAAGTGTTTTACTTCCTGGTGCGGTGACGTGGCACACGTGTGTACACGATCAAACCAATATGTCCCCAGCAGACAGATTTGTTCAAATCGGTCGGCCCGACCAATTTGAACAAATCTGTCTGCTCGTGTGTACATGGCCTTAGGTCTTTATATTTTATTAAAATTGTTAAATGTTTGTATTTAACAGAAGTAATGGTAAATGATAAGATAAAAAAAAAGCTTGTGATTAACAAGTGAAGAAAACATATGCACGGTGGCGTGTTTGTGTTTATCCCAGTTTAATGATTGTCATGTTGATTATTGACCTTTGCAACATAATTCTGCCCTTCAATGTTTCTCATTCTCGATGAAAAAAAATGTAGGTTTGGCATTTGTCATCCTCATAAATTTGCAGAATAAAAATATGTTTTATTGATTTTGACTAAACATTCATTTTCCCTAGATATAAAAGGCACCACCTGTGCTTAGGTTTTTAAACATTATAAAACCGAGGATGAATGAAGGTTACAACATATTAAACAAAATTAGAATGCATTTGTTGTAAAATATTTGTCTATTTTCTGTATTTTTCCCCCAAAAATGAATTACACATATAAAAATGTATTTTTCCCTTTTCCCATTTTTTAAATGTAGTTTTTAGTATATAAATAAACTCTGAAAACTGGACGCTTAAAATGATTAATTGCTTAAAACAAATTGTTTCATTAGTTATTTGAAATGGAATTACACAATCTTATTTTGCTATCAGTTATCAGATGTGACAATGGTTTCCTTTCCATCAAGACATGACAGTGGCCCCTGATTCACTATTGCTGTTGGTAATATGCCAAGACTGCACTATATAGCGGACACTTTAGAGGACATGCCACCACATTTATGAAACTCTGTAGAAATGCTGTAATACAACATTGTAGGAATGCCAGTGGTTAAGAATGTGCCCGTGTTTCACGAAAATGTGCCAGCTAGGTGATAACTTTTTGAAAGTTTATCAACAGACCAGTTGCTTGTTAATCAAGAAATTAATATTATTATTATTATTATTATTATTATTATTATAATACAGGATTTATATAGCGCCAACAGTTTACGCAGCGCTTTACAATATAAAAGGGAGACAATACAGTTACAATACAATAAAATACAACAGGATTAAGAGGGCCCTGCTTAGAAGAGCTTAAAATCTAATAGGGTGGGGCAGGTGGTACAAAAGATTGTAACTGTGGGGAATGAGCTGATGAAAGTGGTAAAAAAATTAGTTGGAAACGTGATAGGCTTCTCAGAAGAGGTGAGTTTTCAGGAAAATGCCTAAAGGTAGCAAGAGTAGGGGATAGCCAGATAGGTTGAGGTAGTGAGTTCCAGAGGATGGGAGAGGCTCTGGAGAAATCCTGAAGATGAGCATGGGAGCAGGAGACGAGAGAGCATGACAGTAGAAGGTCTTGAGAAGAGCGGAGAGGACGGTTTGGGATATGTTTGAAGACAAGATTGGTGACAGATGCCGATGCGCATGCCTGGCGGTCGCGATGTCCGCCAGGTACCCGCCGATGGGCAGTTTTAGAGCAGGGACGTGGAGCTCTGTGTGTAAACACAGAGCTCCACGTCCTGTCAGGGAGAGGAGACAGATGCTGTGTCCCTTGTACATAGGGACACAGCATCGGTCACCTCCACAGTCAGCCCCCTCCCCCCACACAGTTAGAACACACCCAGGATACACATTTAACCCCTTCCTCGCCCCCTAGTGTTAACCCCTTCCCTGCCAGTCACATTTATACAGTAATTAGTGCGTTTTTATAGCACTGTTCGCTGTATTAATGTGAATGGTCCCAAAAATGTGTCAAAAGTGTCCGTTGTGTCAGTCGCAATATCGCAGTCCTGACAAAATTCGCAGATCGCCGTATTACTAGTAAAAAAAAATAATAAAAAAATTGTCAGAGGTCTATCCCCTATTTTGTAGCCACTATAACCTTTGCGCAAACCAATTACTATACGCTTATTGCCAAAAATATGTAAAATACATATCAGCCTAAACTGAGAACATTTTTTATTTTATTTTTAAAAATTGGATATTTATTATAGCAAAAAGTAAAAAATAGTGGGCCAGATTCACAGAGCGATTACGCCGGTGTTACAGGAGATGTGCGGCGTAAGTCTAAATTTGCGCATGCGTTTCGATGCGCCGCATCCCCAAAACGAGATATGCAAGAAATCTACTTTTTTTTGACCGGCGTAATTTCGATAGACCGGTGTATACGTCCACGCAAAACTGTGCTAGACACACCATTGATTTGCTATTCAAATATGCAAATGAGGGAGTTACGGGGATCCACAAAAGAACGTTGGTGCAGCGCAAGCTACGCGCTGTGCGCAACAGCTGCACGTCCTGTCTAAAATTAGACCATATAAAAGGTGGAATAAAATTAGACAATTTGTCTACATGTCAGCTAAAGCAACACTGTTAGTGAGGAGCTGAGCAGTCACACTTTCTGCACAACAAACTTTATGCCAAGATGCCAGGGGCATCCTTGCTCATAGCTATTCTAATGACTTTAGAGGAGCAAAGAAGGAGGAGGGCACGGAGGAGGACACGGGAGAGGATATACCGCACACGCATAGACCTCTTTGGCATGAGTGATTCTGAGGTGTATCGCATCTTCAGATTCAACCCTCATGCCATCCTGGAATTAACCATAACCCTGCAGGATGACATCACCAGCCGAACACACCGCTCACATGCAGTGCAGCCACTAGTCAAGGTCATGGCAACACTCCATTTCCTTGCCAGTGGCTCTTTTCAAAGAACAAGTGGAGTGGTGGCTGGGATGTCACAATCCTCCATGAGCAGATGTGTGCACCAGGTTATCCCTGCAATCCTCAGACGCATGGCCAGCCAAATCATCAAACCCACCACTGAGGACCTGCGGCTGAAGGCAATGACAGATTTCTACAGAACTGCCAGATTCCCACGCACCGTGGGGGCCATTGATTGCACACATGTGGCACTCCAGCCCCCCCATGAGACAGAGCACATATACCGCAATCGGAAGCATTGGCATTCCATCAACGTACTGGTGATAGTCGATGCCTAAGGCCTCATATGGCACGTCCGTGCCAAACACCCCGGATCCAGCCATGACAGCTACATATACAATCAGAGCCCCATCCCAATGGACTTTGAACAGAATGTGTATGGGGACACCTGGCTGGTTAGTGAGTGACATGGGTGGCAGGCATGACTGTCCCCCCCATGATGCACACATCACAAGGGGCACATGCATGACTAACATCCTCCTGTCTTTTCCCTTACAGGTGACTCTGCATATGCACTGGGACCCCATCTTATGACTCCTATCCGGAACCCCCAAACCCCAGGAAAGGAAAGATACAATGAAGCCCACACCCAAACACGTGCAGTGGTGGAGCGCACCTTTGGCCTCCTAAAGTCACGTTTCCGATGCCTGGATAAGTCTGGGGGGACCCTGTTGTATTCCCCAAACTTCGTGTGCCAGATCATCGGTGCATGTTGCATGCTGCACAACTTCGCAGTGAGAAAGGGCCTGCAGATTGACATACGTGATGACCTGACCCCTGAACCAGACAATCCCCCCTAAGCGAGGCTACCCCGTCTTCTGAGGGAAGAGCAGCCAGGAGACAGCTCACATTAGGCATCTTTGCACGTTAAACACACACATTAATCATGGCACAATGAGAATGCATGCATGCACACCACTGTGGTCCCTAGCACAGACAACATCACATCCTCATCAAATTGGATTAGCACAAGCCCACCATGCAGGACTTGTAAGCAGCAACGCCACGGCACGGCTCCAATTATGTCACTGTACATTCATAAACCATTCACACGGACCTGGGGATCACTTCCCCCTGGTCCCACAAATGAGGGTGACACCCCTTTTCCGGCAAGAATGTCACCACCACATTCCGAAATCATTCACAACACAAAAAAATTAAAAATTAACCTGCAAAAAAAATAAAAAATTACAGCAAAAAATAAATAAAAAATCCTGAAAAAAAAATAAATCCTGAAAAATAAGTTCAGAAAAAAAAAAGGGGGAAACCAAATTAATGCCGCTGGCGTGACCCACGCCTGGGGCGCCCACGGCCATGGCCCCGGCTCCTCAGGGGAGACTTATGGGGAGGAGGGGTAATCCTGGGAAGGAGGAGCAGCCCCTGGTCTCTGCCCACCTGGCGGCCTGCCCTCCAAGGCCACGGTAATTCTGGTCAGGCCAGCACTTAGTGATGCCGTATTGGCCTGGATAGCCTGGTCCTGTCCAACGTCTGCTGTAGTAGTCTGCAGTACGTTTAGGCAGTTTGTAAGAGCCAGGGAGTGGCAGTCCAGGTCCCCAAGCGTATCCTTTATGGAGGACAGGCTCTCCTCCATCCGCCCCAAAGTCTGGCTGACCTGTCCCAGATGGCGGGTCTGAAGGACCTGGTCCCTTCTGAGATTGGCGTGCAGAACCTCGGCCACCCCCTGGTCTTCTGGGATGACTTCCTGCCTCCAGCTGATGCTTGTGGCTGGGGAGAAGGGGAGGCCCTTGGGAGGGGAGACCTGTTGGGGGAGGAGTGGGAGGGGCTAGCCCTTATGGAGGGCTGGATGCTGCCAGCCAGAGAGGCAGACTCCTCCAAAAACAGCAATCCACTGGCTGACATGACATCCTCCTCCTCCTCCTCCTCCTCCAACTCCTCCAAAGACTCTGGCCTTGTCGGGGGGTCCTCATCAGGCTGTTGTCCCGGGATGGTGCGGTCAGGCCAGATGGCCCAGTACCCTCCTGCACATCTGTGGATGACACAAAACATTCACAGGTTGGAGGATCCACACACTTGCCACATATTCCTTACCCCCCTCCCCCACACATGCTACACACCAGATAGGAAAAAAAACCTTACCTGGCATCACGGCTTCATGACTGGAGTCATAGCCAGGCAGGCCCTCCACTTGTTGTCTATTAAAGGTGTGGGCCACCGCACACTCCTCCACTGTCAGTCTAACAGGGCATGGTGGGCCCCCTCCTGTGCCCCTGGCATGGGCTGCCATTTTGGCCAGCTTCTTTCGGCCCACACGCCGGAGGTCATTGATTTTCTTTACGACCCCCTCGCGTGTCCGGGTCTCCCCCCCCAATGCATTTACCTGGTCAGTAATGTTCTGCAAAATCTCCTTCTTCCTGGCCGGGGGGGTGTTGGCACTCTCCGGGCCGTGAAGGAAACGCCCATATTGGGTAAGGGCCCGGGCAATAATTTGTTTCTCCCCCAAAGAAAAATTGCTCTTCCGCTTACTCTCAGTCATACTCATACAACAACTCTCTCTCAAACAATCATCAAAAATCACTCACAAAAACAAGCAGGAAAAATCAAGCAACAAAACAAACAAAATCTATCAACCAAAAAGTCTCACAACCAGTCACCAAAAAACACTATCAAATATATTCTACAAAACACTAGATCAAACAGTCAACAAATATCACAAAGACAAGTCACAACGCAACAAACAACAGAACAAAAGCACCTTGCTGTATAGGAAGGGATACAAAGAGATGTACTTTTGCAAAGGAAGTGCGTTTGTGTCTGTCTATTTATGCTGTCTGCGTAGTTCACTAAGTTGCCCGGGTCCACTTCCAATTTCACTGATTGCGCCTTTCCCGAGTTGTGAGCATGCGCACAGAGGGGCTGACCATGGTCTGCTTCATGTGCGAATGCATGAGCCGGCCGGCCCTTCATTTGCATGGGGTCACGGCTCATTTCAATGAAACACGCCCACGTCCTTCCCAATTTGAATTACTCCGCCTTACGCCTCGGAATTAACGTTACACCGGCGCTAATTTCTGCGCAAATACTACGAGGATACGGTGATTGCGCCTCTACATTGCGCCGGTCTAACGTAAAGGAGGTGCACTATGCTGGTCAAAATATGCGCCAATGTACGTGAATCTGGCCCAGTGTTTTTTTTTCAAAATTGTCGCACTTTTTTGTTTATAGTGCAAAAAATAAAAACCGCAGAGGTGATCAAATACCACCAAAAGAAAGCTCTATTTGTGGAAAAAAAAGGAAGTCAATTTTGTCTGGGAGGCACGTCGCACGAGCACGAAATTTTAATTTAAATCGACGCAGTGCTGAAAGCTGAAATTTCGCCTGGGCAGGAAGGGGGTATATGTGCCCAGTAAGCAAGTGGTTAAAAGAAACAATCTGCAACAGAAAGCCTTCTCTCATAAAAAATATGGTATAATATGGAGTATAATATGAAATAGTGGGCACAGTTGACAGCTGAATATAAGCAGTAGGGATAGTGACTGAAATCACTGCCCAAATATGGTGAATGAAATTGATAAAAGATGACCCTGACCATGTTTGGCCAATGACATCAGCCATCATTCCGTTTCTTTTTGCTACTGAACTGGGAATGCAAATTGTTGTTGTAAATAAGTAGTGGCACTATGTACCCATTACTCATTCACATAGGGTAAGGTGGTATCTACGGGTCCCCTTATATTTAAAGGGGGCCTCTGGATTATAAGCCTGGTTTGGCATGAATTGTGCGGGGACCTCATCATTTTTTTCTCCATTGTTGCTGTAGGATTTACTACAGCAAAAGTAACATTAATACATGACCCACGGGGCACTGCACAGGCCCCTGTGACATTCTCTTGCCTACTAGCCCTGAAAATGGACAACAACTTTTTTTAAATATAAGGCCCTATTGGCTTCAGTTCAGATTATAGTTCAGACTTTTGGAATAGTATGATAAGCCAACAGCAAACAAAACCCTGGTATGTTTGGCTCCTCCATTGTTACAACATTGTCAGCTAGAGAGAAAGTGAGCTAAAATCTCTGTAATGAAGCTCCAGAGAGTAAAAAGGGGGGGGGGGTTCTAAGCCTTTTAAACTTCTTCCCAAATAATAGAAAATGGCTGGACATTTGAACCTATATAATTCTATGGTCAAAGATGGTGGTTCTCTTTACTGAATACAAAGGGCCAGATTCACAGAGCCCTTACTCCGGTCTATCTCACGTTAGACCGGAGTACTTTCAAATTACGCGCGTCGTATCATTAGTTTGAATCCTCAAACCATGATACGACGGCTTCGGGCTTTAATCCGACTGGCTTACATGTTCGTACGCCTTCGGATCTACGCTGCAATAATTTTGCGGCCGCTGGGTGGAGTTCCAGTCGTTTTACGCGTCGGGGTATGCAAATGAGCTTTTTCCGACGATCCACGAAGTTACGATCGTCCTTCGCAATCTCTTACGGCATCTGTAGTCATCTTTTTGCTGCGTAAAGTTATTCCAGCTATTAGCTGGTCTATAGTTAGACGGCCCATGTTAAGTATGGCCGTCGTTCCCGCGTCGAGTTTCAAAATTTTTTTTTTTTTGCGTAAGTCGTCCAGGAATAGGAATGTACGTAAACGACGCCACTCAAAAAAAATGACGTAACAACGTTATTTCGTGCAATGCACGGCGGGAATTTTCAGAACGGAGCATGCGTAGTTCGATCGCCACGGAGACGCGCCTAATTTAAATGCTTCACGCCCCCTAATCGCATATTTTGATTTCACCGCGAGAAATACACTACGCCGCCGTACCTTACGGGCCAAAATCTACCTGAATTTGTCGTAGAGCCAGGTAAAATACGGCGGCGTAGTGTATCTCTGATACTCTGCGCCGATGTAATTGTACCTGAATCTGGCCCAAAGTGTTCTGTGATTGGATTAGGGGAGATTGTGACACTGCACAGAATGCTTACAGTATTCAGTAAAAAGAATACAAACCCTTATATGAATGAAAGTCGTACGAGCAATGCATTGTGAGAACTCTACTCCAGTCAGTGCTGTAACTCTTAGCACTTGATGTTAAGCCCTTACTCTAGTGTCCAAATATATCTGAGAAGTCCATGGTAAATTAAAATGCTTGACAGCAGTTGTGTGAATATCCAAAGAATATGTTTGATACAATATAATGAATGTGTGTGGCACAGAGCTCAGTTATATAAATTTACAGTGTCTTATGCAAAAATCAAGCAAAGCAAAGTGCAGAGCCCCCCGCCCCAAAGCACACCTCCATGTTGAGGGCATGTAGCCTGGCATGGTTCATAAGGGGGGCGCTCGTTTATACCCTCCCTTTCCTGACCTGCAGGCTGCATGCTTGGATAAGGGTCTGGTATGGATTTTGGGGGGCATACCATTTTTTTTTAAAACTTTGGCGTGCGGTTCCCCTTAAAATCCACACCAGACTCAAAGGGCTGGTCCCTCTCCTTAACAACCAGCTTTTACTGTGCCCTGATTGGGCAAAGCTTTGCCCAATCAAGACACAGAATGAACTGTGCAGTGCGCAAGTCTTTGAACATCAATATTGAAACCGCTTCTTCAAAGGTGGTTCTTTGCCACCCCTACATTGGAAAATCCATGCATCACCACCACCTTGATAGTATAAATACATGCTTACCAGCTGCATATGACCAAAAGGGCCAATTCAAATTCTGTAAGGGTCACCACACCTCCCCTAGCGTGAGTCTGAAGACAGCCAGGATCCTTATAAGGACAGTCCACACATTACCATTCTAGCGGCATTCATATAAGGCTAAAGATATAGACACTCCACATAGCGTAAAACCGTATTGCTTCAAGTTTATTGAAAAATAGAAATGCGCACTTGGGGTATACTCCTCGAAGGGCTCCTGTATGGTTGACTGTTTGATGATATGTACACTGTTCAATGACGATCTGGCCAATGGCCGCTGTTGGACTGTTCGCCTCCTCTCTTCCATTATTACAATGTTGTTGTACTTTTTGCCCCTGGACTCGGAAGATATTGCTTTTTGACCTAACTTTTTGTTATTGTATCAACCTATGTGACACATGTTCTCTTTTGAAAAACTTCAATAAAATTAGGAAATTACACACCTTTCAAAACCTGAAGGTGGTCATTGGTGTTGGGCCCTGTACACGGCTAGGCTCTTGACAAATCACAAACATATGGTATCCCCATACTTGGAAGAAGAAGCATAATGTGTTTTAGGGTGTAATTCCACATATACCCATGGTATGTGTAAACTTTGTGTAAAAAAGAAGATTATTTTTGGCAATTTACCACAACATTTGTCAAAAAATAAAATATTCCATGGACTCAACATGCCTCTCATAAAATACCTTGGGCATCTCCTTTTTAAAAAGGGGTCATTTGGTGGGAGTTTGTGTTATACTAGCATTTCGGGGTCTTTGAAACTGTCAGGAAGTGAAATGAGAAAATTATGCCAAATAAAAGTCTGAAGGTGGTCAATGGTTTTTACACTGCAGTTTTAAAGTAGCACAGTGCTGTATATCAAAAAAGTGTTCTGGGCAAGAAGATGGTAATCTTATAGAGGTCATGTGGTTAGGGGATTAATTAAAGATATGCATAAACACCCTATTATGCTTGATGTGGTTTGGAAGGGTAGCAGCAACAGTGTTGTTGGCCAGCATCAAGGGCCAGTTAGAAATTCTTCAGTTTTTTTCCACTTACAATAAACTTTGCTTTTTTGAATGCTTGTTTTCTTATATGTACAGGTAAGCACGGTTGTGCCTACTGTGTATGTGTTATGTATGAGCAAACCAGCTCAAGTTAAATTTGCCAAACCCTCATTTAGTGTATTTTAGCTTTGGTAAACCCAAGTTTGGTGTGTTTTGAAGGTCGATGAATCAAATATCATGTGGTCAAAGTAAGCTAAACCCAAAGTTTGCAGGGAACCCATTGAGGTCTAATGCAAATTGAATGTTGTAAATCAGTTCTGCCCATTTTCAAGGCCAATAGGCAAGCTATTGTCAAAAAAGCCATGGTGAACTGGACATTGTTGTGGGAGACATGTAACAATGCCATAGAAAGTTCAGCAGGGAGAGGGTTTTTTCATAAGGCTTCAGGGACAGCAAAAATGTAATTATGTCTTAAATTAAAAAAAAGATGTTATACTTACCTGCTATGTGCAAAGATATTTCACAGAGTGGTTCTTTATATCCTCTTTAGCGTCCCTTGCCTTAACGCCAAAGACATGTACAAGACACACCTTTACTTACTAGGTGTGCAAAATTAATACTACAATAAAGAAAATTAGATTAGATAATCAACATGTAGTCTTATGTATAATGCTAAATATTCAGGTTTTACTGGTGTTCATATCAGTCATTACATTCTTATGGCATTGTCATTGTATTAAAATTCAGGATGTTGTCTGTATGTTTTGTAACATGAAACAAGATTAGAGCACATCAAGGTCATCCTATTTCAATGGTAAAAATGATTACAGAACCCTTCCAGTTGTTGTCTCAATGTATTGCTCATAGAACAAAAAAAAACATAACCCATAATTAAACCCAGGGTGTGAATCCCCAGAGGGCTGCAAAAGGGGGGCTATACACATATTCAGCTCATACTGACTAACTGTAGCAAAGCACAATCAGTTCTGTATGAATATATTCTTCTGGCAGCTGTATGCAAAAAGCCGTCTTCTGAATTCTGACTTTTTATTTTTTTGACAGTATGTTTTAGCTTCAGGTGGAAGTGTAAGAAACCCAGTTAAGTAGGTTTTTTGATTATTTGAAGCAGTCAGTATTCATTATCCTGTGAATAGAATACTAAATGTGAAAAAGAACATGCAGACAAATGAAGGATGAGCCAAATGTCTTAGTAATGTGTCTATACATAGCCATGTATCAGGTAGTGCTTAAACATCTAATGGGTAAAGCTGTGGTATTTAAGGCAAAAAATTGAAAGCAAACCATGTATTTCTGTAATAAATAAAGCATAATGTTAGCTAATTACAGTATATGCGTCTGCATTTTGCTTTTTGGGTTAATTCTATGCCAGAACATCTAATATCCATAATACATTTTGGCCTGCTATATTTCTCAAAGTCAGATTGTGTCAGCAAGATTTTTCTGCAGGACTAACTGGCCATAGTGGGTGCTCCCAAGTAAAGGTGCCACAAATGTATTCTGAATTTGTATTAATTAACCACTTAAGACCCAGACCATTATGCAGGTAAAGGACCTGGCCAGTTTTTGAGATTCAGGACTGCATCGCTTTAACTGACAATTGCGTGGTCGTGCGATGTGGCTCCAAAACAAAATTGGCATCCTTTTTCCCCCACACATAGAGCTTTATTTTGGTGGTATTTGATCACCTCTGTGGTTTTTATTTTTTGAGCTATAAACAAAAATAAAGCGACAATTTTTTCCATAATAAATATCCTTTTTTTCCCTCAGTTTAGGCCGATACGTATTATTCTTCTTTTTGGTAAAAAAAATCGCAATAAGCGTTTGTCGATTGGTTTGCGCAAAATTTATAGCGTTTACAAAATAGGAGATAGTTTTATTGCATTTTTATAAAAAAAAATGTTTTACTAATGGCGGCGATCAGCGATTTTTTTCATGACTGCGACATTATGGCGGACAAATCGGACAATTTTGACACATTTTTGGGACCATTGTCATTTTCACAGCAAAAAATGCTATAAAAATGCATTGTTTACTGTGAAAATGACAATTGCAGTTTGGGAGTTAACCACTAGGGGGTGCTGTAGGGGTTATGTGTGACCTCATATGTTTTTCTACCTGTAGGGGGTGGGGCTGGACTTATGACCTCATTGATCGTGTTTCCCTATATCAGGGAACACACGATCAATGAAGCTGCCACTGTGAAGAACGGAAAAGCTGTGTTTACACACAGCTCTCCCCGTTCTTCAGCTCCGGGGACCTATCGTGGGACTCCAGGTCACGGAGCTTCGGACCGGGTTTGCGGGCGCTTAAAGAGGATGTACAGATACATGCTTGTGCCCAGCCGTGCCATTCTGCCGACGTATATCTGCAGGAGACGGTCCTTAAGTGGTTAAATACAGTGTGTAGAATAAGTATTGAACACATCACTATTTGTCTAGGTCAATTTATTTCTAAAGGTGCTATTGACATGAGTTCCACTACATGCCAGTAACAACCCATGCAATACATATATATAAAGAAACCAAAACAAATAAGTTCAGAAATTAAGTTATGTGTAATAAAATGGAATGACACAGGGAAAAAGTATTGAACACGCTATTACAAAATCCTTCAAGATGCCTCTATGGAGAAACTAGTCGCATGCATTGCTCAGGTGTGATTTTGGCTCATTCTTCCACACATAGGGCCAGATTCTCAAAAGAGATCCGACGGTGTATCTTAAGATACACCTTCATATGTCTGTTTTTTGGCCCGGGTATCTATGCGTGTGATTCCTAGAATCACTTACGCATAGATACGGCGTAGATCCGACAGGTGTAAGACACTTACACCGTCGGATCTTAGATGTAATTCTTCTCTGGCCGCTAGGTGGCGTTTACGTTGTTTTCTCATTTGACTATGCAAATGAGCCTGATACGCCGATTCTCGAACGTTTTTGCGTCGCCTCGTCGTTGTTTATGTTGTTTCCGTAAGCGTAAACCTACCCCTGCTATATGAGGGGTAAGTTTACGAAGGTCTGTCATATGCCATGTTAAATATGGCGTTGGGACAGCGTCGTCTTTTTCCGTCGTTTTACTAAGTCGTTCGCGAATAGGGCTTTACGTCAATGACGCTCACGTCAGCTTCATTGACGTTTTCCGTCGTGAGCTGGAGCATACGCACTGGGCTATTTGTACGGCAGGCGCATGCGCAGTTCGATCAGCGCGCTTAATTTAAATACAAGCCGCCCCCTAATCTACGCGGCCATACGCCGGCCCATTTACACTACGCCGCCGCAAATTACAGAGCAAGTGCTTGGAGAATACAGCACTTGCTCCAGTAAGTTGTGGTGGCGTAGTGTAAATAGCTTACGCGACGCCGCCGCAGAATCTTAGAGAATCTGGTCCAAACAGTCTACAAATCTTGAAGTTTTCGAGAGACTCTTCTATGAACTCTGATCTTTAGTTCTTTCCATAGACTTACTATTGGATTCAAGTCAGGTCATTGGCTGGGCCATTATAACAGCTTTAAACCAACTGAGATTTTCTTGGCTTTGTGTTTGGGATCATTGTCTTCCTAAAATGTCATTATCCTGGTAAAAGGCAACAGATTTTTATCAAGAATGTGTTGTTACATTTTTCTATTCATCCTTCCTTCAATAACATTAAGTTTGCCAGTACCGTATGCTGAAAAACAGCCCCACACTATGATGTTCCCACCTCCAAACTTCACTGTTGGTATGGTGTTTTTTGGGTGATGTGCAGTGCCATTTGACCTTCAAGAATGGAGACCCTATTTTCCCAGTATTTCACAGACTTGTCTAAATGTTGTGCAGAAAACTTCAAATGAGTTTCAACATGATTTTCCTTCAGCAATGGAGTCTTGCATGGTGAGAATCCATACAGGCCATGGCGATTGAGTGCATTACTTATTGTTTTCTTTGAAACAATTGTATCTGCTAATTCTGGTTCTTTCTGAAGCTCTCTACAAGTGGCCCTTGGCTCTTGAACAACTGTTCTGAAAATTATTTTCACTCCTCTGTCAGAAATCTTGTGAGGAATACCTCCATACTGTATATACAATCCTATACCCACAATTAATTCAGAGGAAGGCAAAAAAAAAAATCAATAAAGCAGGTTGGAGGGAAAAAAATCCTTCCTGATATGCAAGTCAGATATTCCCCACAGTGTTATTGCCCAAAAGTGTTATTATCCAGGTATAGTCTGTGCATTGAGGAATGCATCCAGCTCCTTTTTTTCAAAATCTACTGAACTGGCTAGAACATGTTCTTGAGGGAGTCTATTTCACATTTTCACTGCTTTTTCACTGCTTTTCCTCCAGACCTAAAACGTGCACCATTGTCCTCTGTACAAGCAGAAGCAGTTAAAAGCACACTAATGGTTTTTTAACTCTCCACTTTAGTTCAAAATTCCACTTATGTTCACAAAATCCAAATGCAAGCCACCATCAGCAGGGAGCCAGCATGTGTAAGGTAAAGTCTACAGGATTGGAAATACCAGTTTGTAAATGGATAGAACTGGCTGAAAGACAGAATTCAGAGAGTCATGGTTAATGATTCTTACTCGGAATGGTCTAAGGTTATCAGCGGTGTACCCCAAGGTTCAGTGTTGGGACCCTTACTTTTTAATAACTTTATAAATGATATTAGGTCTGAGATCAAAAGTAACATTTCTGTCTTTGCAGATGACACCAAGCTATGCAGTGGAATAACGTCCGTACAGAATGTCTCCAATTTACAAGCCGACCTCAATGTACTGTCTAATTGGGCAACTATGTGGCAGATGAGGTTTAATGTTGATAAATGTAAAGTTATGCACTTGGGGGCTAATAATATGCATGCATCATACATACTAGGAAGAGTACAACTGGGGGGATCCATAGTGGAGAAGGATCTGGGGGTTTGGTAGATCATAAGCTCAGTAATGACATGCAAGCTACGGTTTCCAAAGCGAGCAAAGTCCTTTCTTGTATTAAGAGAGGTATGGACTGCAGAGAGAGATATATAATTTTGCTCCTGTACAAATCATTAGTAAGACTTTATCTGGAATATGCAGTTCAGTTTTGGGCACCAGTTCTCAAAAAGGATATCAGGGAACTGGAGAAAGTGCAGAGAAGGGCAAACAAACTGATAAGAGGCATGGAGGAGCTCAGCTATGAGGAAAGATTAGAAGAACTGAATTTATTCACTCTTGAGAAGAGGAGAATAAGGGGGGATATGATCCACATGTATAAATATATAATGGGTTCATATAGTGAACTTAGTGTTGATTTATTCACTTTACGGTCAACACAGAGGACAAGGGGGCACTCTTTACCTCTAGAAGAAAATAAATTTAATCTCCAAATACGGAAAGGTTTCTTCACAGTAAGAGCTGTGAAACTGTGGAACAGACTCCCTCCAGAGGTGGTTCTGGCCAGCTCAGTAGACTGCTTTAAGACTGGATACTCTCCTAAATGTACATAATATAACTGAGTACTAAGATTTGTAGGTAAAGTTGATCCGGGGTAAATCCGATTGCCTTTTGGGGGATCAGGGAAAAAAAATTCCCCTGCTGTAGCAAATTGGATCATGCTCTGCTGTGGTTTTTTGCCTTCCTCTGGATCATTTATTTATTTTTTTGATTATTTTTTTGTGGTTGAACTGGATGGACTTGTGTCTTTTTTCAACATGACTAACTAACTACTATGTAAAGTATTGGTGCCATACATTACCCACAAGAGCCCTGTCTGAAACAAACTGTTCCACATACCTTTTACTGTATGCCAACCCGCCACAGTACATTTACTTAGTAAATTATGTGCGCATAGACCCCAAAGACTGCACTGCAGCACAAGCGGGTCAAAGCAGAGAGTAAATACCAGTATATTTTTTAGTAAAACACCACACAGTAAACACACTAAACATTGTTAGATACACATGTAACCCCTTTGATTGCCCTAGAGGTTAAACCCTGCCCAACCAGTGTCATTATTACAGTGACAGTGTATATTTTAAACACTGATTGCTTTATTAGTGTCACTGGAGATGTCAGTGGCAGTTAGTCAGTTCTCCCTCAGAGTCAGTTAGTGTCAGATCAGCTGCCACACTATCACAGTCCCTCTATAAGTTGCTGATTGATTAGTAGTATTCAAAAAAAGAAAAAAAATCCAGTATGAATACAATAGTTTGTAGACGCTGTAACTTTTTTACGCAAACCAATCAATATACACTTATTGATTTTTTTTTTTTTACCCATGACATGTAACAGAATAGATTTTGTCCAAAATAGAATATAAAAATAACTCAGTGTTGATCAAATACCACCAAAAGAAAGCTCTATTTGTGTAAAAAAACATATACATTAATTTGTGTACAGTATTGCATGACCGTGCAATCGCCAGTTAAAGTAGCGCAGTGCCAAACTGTAAAAAATAGCCTGGTCATGCAGGTGGTAACATCTATTGGAGTTCAAATGGTTAAAGTGGTTGTAACCCTCAAAAAAACATGCTCCACTCCCTTTGAGATTATGAGATAATAGCACAGTACTTCTGCCATGTCAATTATTCCTTTCTATGTTCCACAATACCTGGATATCTTGATCTTGCCTGTTCCTGTGTTCCCCTGTGTGTACTGACCATGCTCATCCTGGCTGCTGATCACTGCCTTCATAATCCTGCTCTCTCCTCAACTTCTCCTCTTTTCCTGTAATTTGCGTAGTCTGTGTGTGAGCCAATCTCCTCCCTGCCCCTCCCATCTCCCCCACCTTGATTAAGTATTCTGCTGCTAAAGTGTAAAGTAATATCTATTATATAGTTTTACCCTCTCTGTTTCAGGAACATATTAAGTATTGTGTGTGGTGTTTTTTTTTTTAAATACATGATGAAGCTAAATACCTTCTTTGCCCAAAGCTGTTGTGTGGTCACATGTCATCCCTTCGCTAGTTTGCATACCTAAGAGGGAAATCGCAGATGCTCCCAATGCACTTAGATCGAGAAGGATAGCAGAGGGAGGATTCAGGTCTGGTATGGATTTTAAGAGGAACCTTGCACTAAAATTTAAAAAAAAATGGTGTGGGGTTCCCCAAAAAATCCAAAAAATCCATACCAGACCCTTATCACGCAACCTGGCAGGCCACAGGAAAAGAGGGGGGACGAGAGAGCATCCCCCTCCTGAACCATACCAGGCCACATACTTTCAACATGGGCCTCTTCCCTACAACCCTTGCCCGGTGGTTGTGGGGGTCTGTGGGTGGGGGGCTTATCAGAATCTGGAAGCCCCCTTTAACAAAGGGGACCCCCAGATTCTGGCCCCCCTATGTGATTTGGTAACAGGGTACATTGTACACCTACCATTTCACAAAGAAAGTGTAAAAAATTATAAAAAAATATTAAAAAAAACACAGACACAGAGGATAAGTCCTTTATTAAAAATAAAAAAATAAAAAAACATTCCGGCGATGTAATCCAGTCTGTACAGCATTGTAATCCTATGTCCCACAGTGATCCGATATCCAGCGATGCTCCAGTCTCCCCTCCACACGAAACCCCCATGACGCGTAAGAGGGGGCGTTTTTTATAATGACTTTGATCTATATTGCCGGGACCCGACAATTCATGAATAGTAGTTTTAAATTACTTTTTTTCCTTTAGAAATGATATTTTCTGAAGGGAGAGTTCTGAACACGGGAAACATGCTCTACTTTACAGGCATACTATACACACACCCCAGGTATGAAATTTAAAGGAATATTTCACTTTTATTGTTTCACTTTAAGCATTATTAAAATCACTTTTTTTGCATTGATGCATGTCCCCTGAGGCAGGACCCGTGTCCCCAAACACTTTTTGTGGCAATAATTTGCATATTAACCTTTAAAATTAGCACTTTTGATTTTTCATGTTAGTGTCCCACAGACTTTACCAGTGTTTGTGTGTTCGAACAAATGTTTTGCCTGTTCGCATGTTCTGGTGCAAACCGAAGCGGGGGTTGGTCGGCTCATCTCTAGATGTGACTTTACAACCACTTCAATTTTATCATTGCCACTTTTACGTGTTTATTTTACTTGTCTGTAGTTACAATTTTTATGAAAACAGTATTTTATATATAAAACAGATTGGATTATAGGTTACTTATTTTTTCCCTAAACATGTAGAGAATATTCACAAAGCTTGCTTTACAAAACTTTAATTGTGATGGGCTGTGTTACAACTAATGGGTTCTAGACTACTACGTTTTAAACTATTGAAAAGACTTGGACGTTTTACAATCTATAATGGCATGGGAGATTGTGAATTTAGTCTTTTTGTGCACTGAAATCTTATTTGTTCACCAAAAACAAGCATTTCCTTAGAAGTTAGGGTGGCATCAATACATCAATGTCCCAACATTGGTCTATTTCAGATGATGCCTGTCACATCCTTTCCTTAAAGATCTATCTAAAATAAGAATAATTTGAAAAAAAAAAAACGACCTCCCTTCCTTACAACTACAAAACTTTTATTGTCCTGTATGCAAATAACATATCAGAGAATTGATAGGTTTCCTGCTCAGCATTGGAATAGCATTAGAGATATGATTTTATGTCCTCCATTAAACTACATTTTGAGGAATTAGTACATGATGAGAAGTCATTAAAGTAGAACTTTAGGCAAAATATTTTTTTTTGTTTGATAGAGCAAAAGAGGGTAGGAACAACAGTGAGATTTTTTTTCACCATTTGTGCCCCAATGCAGAGATTTACATTTACTTTCTGTCCCATAGCCATTCAGGAAGTGAAAGGAATTCCAACAACAAAACTGTGAATTTTTTTCCAACAGAATTTTGGCTCAAATTTGTTTTGCATACACACGGTCACACAAATATTGTCGGAAATTCGAATGCTGTGATGCACAACAAAGATTCTGAGCATGCATCAAATTAATTGCGAGCATGCGCAGAATTTTAGTGCGTCGGAATTGCATACAGACGATCTGAATTTCCGACAAGAACTTTTGCTGCCGGAAAAATTGAGAACCAGCTCTCAAATTTTTCTTGTCGGAAATTCCGACAGCAAATGTCCGATGGAGCCTACACATGGTCGGCACCATGTTTAGGCTCCATCGGACATTTGCTGTCGGAATTTCCGACAAGAATTATTTGAGAGCTGGTTCTCAATTTTTCCGACAGCAAAAGTTCTTGTCGGAAATTCTGAACAGCTGTATGCAATTCCGACGCACAAAAATTCTGCGCATGTTTGGAATCAATTTGACGCATGCTCAGCATCTTTTTTGTACATCACGCACTCTTGACTTGAATTTTTGTGTGACCATGTGTATGCAAGATAAATTTAAGCCATGTATACGTGGCAGAAATCTCTGCAAACCAAGGGAATTCATTGGGCATGCCCAGGTCACCACAACTAGTGTCCCCATTGAAATATTTCCCCTCTATGACTTTTCTGGGGACAACCTACTTTCACTTTTATCCACTTCAGACCCGCGCTATTGACAAAATACGTCAACAGCGCAGACCTGAGGCGCCAAGTGGACGTCTTTGGATGTGATTTAAATTGCATCACCCGCGCGCGCCACTGGGTGGCGCGCCGCGGGTAAACACTGTACCGCCGCATCGCTGAAGAGCCGATGCATGTACCTGGCGGCCACGATGTCCGTCGGGTACATGCGATCGGCGGGAACACGAGCAGATGACAGCAGGGCCGTGGAGATCTGTGTTTAAACACAGAGCTCCATGTGCTGTCAGAGGAGAGGAGACCGATCTGTGTCCCTTGTACATAGGGACACAGCATCGGTTACCTCCCCCAGTCACCCCCTCCCCCCACACAGTTAGAACACACCCAGGATACACATTTAACCCCTTCCTCACCCCCTAGTGTTAACCCCTTCCCTGCCAGTCACATTTATACAGTAATTAGTGCATTTTTATAGCACTGATCGCTGTATAAATGTGAATGGTCCCAAATTTGTGTCAAAAGTGTCCTATATGTCCGCCGCAATATCGCAGTCCCAATAAAAATCGCAGATCGCCGCCATTACTAGTAAAAAAAATAATAATAAAAAAAATCATAATTCTGTTCCCCATTTTGTAGGCGCTATAACTTTTGCGCAAACCAGTCGCTTATTGCGTTTTTTTTTTTTTTTTTTGCAAAAATACGTCGAAAGATATGTATCGGCCTTAAATGAGAAAAAAAAATATTTTAAAAAAAATTGGGATATTTATTATAGCAACAAGTAAAAAATATATATATTTTTTTTAAATTGTTGCTATTTTTTTGTTTATAGCGCAAAAAATAAAAACCGCAGAGGTGATCAAATACTACAAAAATAAAGCTCTATTTATGGGGAAAAAAGGACGTCAATTTTGTTTGGGAGCCACATCGCACGACCGCGCAAATGTCAGTTAAAGCGACGCAGTGCCAGAAGCTGACATTTCGCCTGGGCACGAAGGGGGTTTATGTGCCCAGTAAGCAAGTGGTTAAGGATGATGTTAAAGAGGACAAAATGAGAGGGGGGGTCTTACTAACGGGGGCACAGACAGCAATAAAAACTGAAAAGCTTTCTAATCCCTCTCCAATCTATCCAAAACAAGTTTTGCCTTTAGTTATGCTTTAAAAGATTACAACTAGGTAAAAAAAACATTAACAAATTAGAATAAAGAACACCTTTACCACTAGAGCCAAGAGTAGACATCACATTTTACTAGAGTCAGAAGTTGGTACTATATAACACTAGAGCTAGAATATAGCAAGTCAGGCAGGCAACGAGCACCATATATTACTAGGGTCAATCATGGAAATCATGCACCAGGAACTGAGCATAATATCCTCCAAGGCTCAGTAGTGCACTTTACAGTTCAAGAACAGAATGTACCAACATGGTTATGGGTATGAAGAAAAAAATTATCTACCCTTATTATGTGCTTGTGCTCCTGGTCAAATTAAATTGCATCACAAAATATGCAACCAGCAGACCTGCAACTCTCATTCTGAGCATGCATGGATTTTTCTCCGATGGATTTCCACATAGACGATCCGATTTTTCTGTCGGTTTTTTATCCATTGGAATAAGTTAAAACATGTTCTAGTTTTTAACACCAATGGAAAAAAGACCGATGGGGCCCACACACGATCGGTTTGTCTGTTTTCATCGGACAAACCGATCGTGTGTACACGGCTTTACAAAGCATTCTTAATTCAGAGCTCTGAAAACATATAAGCTTATGAAATAAAGTCTGTATTTCAAATGATACAGTAGTAATAGTAGGGGAACGTAACTGGAGTCCTGTGCCCAGTTTTGTTGTTCAATTTTAGTTGCACTGTCTGTAGAACAACTTTGTGTGATCACATACAGTACTCAAAAAGTGAAATACATGCGGGTAAAACATTTTTTTTTGCAATAAACTGTTAAATGTGTCTCTGTTTTCAGTGTTGCTACATTACATTTGTTTCACTAATTATTTTGGGGAGCTCTCATGATGATGTTATATAGCACGCAATGATATCAAAATTATCAGATTGATACATATTTTGGACTCCCAGCTTTCTTAAAAACGGCATAAGATATTTTTTTTTTAACTTGTTTGTATCTTGTAAGATCAGAGTGGGCTCTGTCCACTTTTGATACTGATTACATGGAGACGCTGTTTTATTATTTATGAAGAGTACATTTTTAATTGTGCTTGTGGTTGTGAGATCTTAATCACCACTGTTTATGTCAACGGTCTAAATATGTACATTACCTCCAAATGTTTTAAAGAAAACAAAAACATGAATCAGTTCTACACAAACAAAAATATGACATGGCCTTTTTCTGAAAAGTAAACATTATTCAACATTTTGGAAGTTTGGATACATGTGCAAGTACATATTAATTTGGGAAATAATCTTCATATCAAGATGAAGTCAAGTAAATGTCCTTAAGCCAGCCATATATGGATTGAAATTCATCCGGTTTAGTAGGGACCAGGCAATTTTGATGCATGTATGGGCACCCCTGGTTGTACAGAAGATCGACTTCTTATGGGCATGGGAGGTTTTTGATTGAGAGAGACGATATTGGGAACCAGTACCTTGGAGATTAACAATTTGGAAGCGCAATAGCTGGTTTATATTCTGACCAGCCAATAATTCTGGAGTCATTATAGTTATAGTTTGGATGGTGAAGGATCACATCGGGTGTCACCTTTAGTGATTCAAACACACGTGAAGATTTTTTTAGCATTAAGTTGCATTGGATTTTCTCTCAGGACACCTTTCTCAAGATTCTGAGTGAACTATTATTTTGCAATTGCACTTTTTTCTTCTACAGCACTGGACTTGCACTTTTTGCATTATTTTAATTTTTTAATATTTGTATATATAATATATGTTTAATATTACATTTTTTCACTCTGCTACAATTAATGTAATTTCCAATATTATTGTAGCTATGACATTTTAGATATATACTGTTATATAGATCAATGCACTTTAGATTATCATTGTTTTTTGATTTACAGTTGCACATATAAGTAGTATGTATTTTTGAATTTATATTGCTGGCCAGATGTATTGGGACAAAGATTACAAACTAGCGCTGCTTGTTGTTTTCTTTCATTAGGGTTTTGGTACATTACCGAATTATCAGTGGCAGCTGCTTGGTACAATCCTTTCCCTCACATTCTCCAACAACAACATCTTGGGCGCTGTATTTTTTGCTTAACATTATAAATATATGCTTATAAAAGCCCATTTGAAATCACTTAAACTTATATATTTATATATCATTTTTGTATTGTTAGCCTCCATTTCCATATTTTTATCTTTACATTTCTATTGTAGAAGTTGTACAGGTTGCCAGAATATGACTTGCAGTCTAAATTGGACCCACTGCTCTCTTTAGCAGACCTGGTCTGACACACCCTTCCCTGCACTTGTAATGAAGGGTTTGGTCAATGCACATCTATGTCAGCACTGGAGTGTAAGTACACTGAATTTCCACTAAGAGACAAAAGGTGTCAAAGCAAAAAATCAGTTAGAAGTCATAACATTTGATGGTGTAAATGTTACAGCACTATACAGAACTGTGTGTGATACATTAATGATATTTGGTAATCTTATCCCAGTACCTGACATGATTAGCACTGCTCCTTGTTCTATGTTTTTGTTTTACACTGTTTGGTTTATTTTCTGCTCATTATCAGCAGACGTATTAAAGGCAGAGTTTCACCCTAAAAATGTACTTTCTATTAACAGCTTGCCTTTAATGTTACAAAAAAAAAAAAAAAAATGTCTCACTTCGTAATCTGCCTAGTTCCTGGTCCTAGGTGGTTCAACTTCCTGTCCTAAGATCCCATTGCCTCCTGGAAAATGGTGACACTCATTTCCTAGGAGTCTCTGGGCATTACTGTGCCTAAAAATCACCCAGCATGCACCTCTTCCTGAAAACCAGGAAGAAAAAGAAACTGGGCTTCACATGCCCACACATATGATGGATATGGGCACAACATGAGCTGGAGAATATAAGACAAGTGTTTGCAATGATTTCTGGAACAATTGGGGAGCTATCTATGGGACTCAAATGTTGGAATTCAAAAACAATCATTTTAAAGACCAATTTTCAAGTTATTGTTGGAAAACGTCTTTCAGAACCCGGGTCTTGCCCCAAGGAACATGTATCAATGGAAAAAAGTCTTAAAAACTGTCGTTTTTTCAGGAGCAGGTCTGAAAAAAACGACCGTTTTTAAAAAAAAAATTCCATTGATAGTAGTATCAATTGAAAAAAAGTTTTATAAACGGTCGTTTCGTTTCACTCGAATTTGCCGCGAACGATCGTTTTTGTTCGAAATTCGATGAACGATCAAACGGACGATGTTCGAGTCGAACATACGTTCATTTCGAACGCGAAGCTCATCCCTATTGCTGACTTGTTTTTAAAGTCACAGGCTCTTTGAAAACAAAGTTTGGAGCTTTAATTCCTTAAAGCAGCTCAAATATATCTACCCTGACATTTTTTTTTTAAACATTTAATATATTAATTGATTTATTAAAACATGCCCTGGGTTTGAGTTACCTGCCCTTGATTGCAATTGTGATCCAATATCTGAAAGCATTTACTTCTGAAAAAGTATAAAGCTCTAATTAGGTTATTTTTCCTGAAAAATTTGCAAAGCTTCTGTCCTATGAAATATCTAGAGATATCGTATCACAAATTTATATATTACAAAAAAAATCTTTCCTGTCTTTCTGGGGTTTTGCATTTTTCCGAATAAACAGTGTTAATATTTGTGTTAAGTACTATACTTACTTAATTTTAGGAATTCTCACCTCATAAAGCTCATCAGTCATCACCGGTTAAGGAAGGATTTCTATTGGATACTTCTAAGTGGTAAATAAAAAATAAAAAAAAACACACCTAATGCCGTGTACACACGATCAGGCTTTTGCCTGGCCAAATCACATCGGAATTCCGACGGAATTCCATTGTAAAAATATAGAACATGTTCTATATCTAAAATTCATCAGAATTTCCGATGAAAAAACTCAGATGGGGCTACACACGATCGGAAAATCCGATGAAAAAAGTTCATTAGACTTTTTTCATCGGAAATTCAGATCATGTGTACGGGGCATAATTGTGTTAAATATATTGCATTTGTTATAGCTTGTATGTTTCATATTTATATATATATATATATATATATATATATATATATATACATATATATACATATATATTTATATTTAAAGGTAGTAGTTTTTATGCTTATGTCTAGCCTTGTAACCTGGGATTCTTGACCAAGTTCACATGATTAGGGAAAACCCCACATATTATTGGACTTGATTTCACTGGAAAGTTTGCAGTTTTGTGTCTCAAGGGAATTTCACCAAGATTGACCTCTAATTTTTCCATGTGACATTGCAAAAAGTATTATGAAATTCAAATGCAATTTAAAAATTAAGCTTTCTACATTTGTCCAGACAAGTGGTTATGTTTGGGCACTCAGTGTAACTTTAAGACAATGGTTGAGTGATTCACATACCACGGTTGCCCCTCAGTTGCTCTAAGGCCAGTTTCAGCGGACTTATCCGATCGTGTGTATGACCTAGCAGA
The DNA here is from genome assembly GCA_029574335.1 of Rana kukunoris. Classification (NCBI taxonomy): domain Eukaryota; kingdom Metazoa; phylum Chordata; class Amphibia; order Anura; family Ranidae; genus Rana; species Rana kukunoris. The sequence goes on from CM056053.1 coordinate 310,012,892, forward strand.
CAGGTTTTTTCAGCGGACAAATTTCAAAGCATGCTTTAAAATTTGTCCACGGGAAACCTGTCCGTCGGACATGTCCACTGGTTAGTACGCCTAACCAACGGACATGAATCTCCCGAATGTGTCGAATAGATTCGACGCATGCGTGGAAGTATTTTATTTCCTGGATTGGTGACGTGGCGGCGTCAACGTCGCCGCCACGTCACCGCGTTATCTGTCTGATGGGATTTTGGTCCGATGGTGTGTACACGCCATCAGACCAAATATCCGAGGAGACATGTCCGCTGGAAACGGTCCGTCGGACATGTTCAGCAGACATGTCTTCTCGTCTGTACGCGGCCTAAGAGAAGCCCTTCGCTTAACTTCTTGCTGCCATCAAAGTATACATTTTGTTGTTGATCAACAAAAACTATTTTAAAACCTAATGTAAAAATGACTACATGGGGAATCACTAAGGCCTCGTACACACGATCAAATCTGTCTGCTGGAAACGGTCTGCTAGACCGTTTCAGCAGACAGATTCGATCGTGTGTACGGGCAAACAGACGGATTTGGCCACCCGACAGATTTCAAAGCATGCTTTGAAATCTGTCGGCTGGGAACCCGTCCGCCCGACATGTCTGCTGGTTAGTACGCTAACCAGCAGATATGTCTTCTCGCCCACGCCCGAATGGTTTCGACACATGCGCGGAAGTGTTTTACTTCCTGGTGCGGTGACGTGGCGGCGTCAACGTCACTGCCACGTCACCGACACGTCAGCGCGCTGTCTGCTGGCGGGGATTTTGGTTTGCTCGTGTGTACACGTGAGCAAACCAAAATGCCAGCAGACAGATTTGTTCAAATCGGTCAGACAGACCGTTTTGAACAAATCTATTTACTCGTGTGTACGAGGCCTTAGTGTGTCCTCGTATTACCTTTTCTGAGTTTAATCAATGAGTTGTTTATTATAAGGCTTATTGATAAAGAAATTAATTTAACAATGAAACTCAATCCATAGCTCAAATAAAAATAAAATCATTATAATAACACCCTTGCGCCTTCTTCTTTTCCAGTTTGTTTTTGTGTATATTGTTGTTTTTGTGGGGCTTTTTAGAAAACTTGAAAAATCCAAAGCTATTAGAAGACAATGTTAGAAGTGGAATAGTTTATGTTTTGGTCTATTTGTCCACATTATCTTGAAAACCTTGAATAACTAAAAAGAGAAAAAAAAAACAAGAAAAGGACATAAAAGGTTTAGCTATTTTTGGCTTATTTTTATGTTTATATTGTTTAGTCACATCATGTATTATCATGATTAGAGATCATAAGCATTCATTCCGTCATTAACCGCTTGCCGACCAGCGCACAATGATGTACGTCGGCAAAATGGCATGGCTGCGCAAAAATTGCAGCTTACTGGGCATGCCCCACGTACTCCATGAGCCTGCCCGCGGGTCTCGCGGACTCGATGTACGCCGGGGGCCCGCAATTGCAACACAGAGTTGCAGAACGGGGAGATGCAACCAAGGCATTCCCTCTTCTGCCTAGCAACATGACAGGGATCTAATGCTCTCCTGTCATCGGGAGCAGTGATCTCTGTCATGTTGTAGTGAGTCCATCTCCCCTACAGTCAGAATCACTCCCTAGGACACTCTTAACCCCTTGATCGCCTTCTAGTGTTTAACACTTTCCCTTTCAGTGTCATTTACACAGTAATCAGTGCATTTTTATAGCACTGATCGCTGTATAAATGACAATGGTCCCAAAATAGTGTCAAAATTGTCCGATGTGTCTGCCATAATGTCGCAGTCATGATAAAAATCGCAGATTGCCATTACTAATAAAAAAATATATAATACAAGTGCCATAAATCTATCCCTTATTTTGTAGACGCTATACCTATTTTGTAGATGCAAAAACAATTAACCAATTGCCCACCGCGCCATAGGCATTTTACTGCTACGGCGCGGTGGAGTTATTTTGGGACGACGTCCCTGGGACGTCGTCCTTCACTTTCGCGATTGCGCGTCCCCTGGGACACGCTCGCGAAAGTGTCCGTGCTCGCCGGGTCTAGAAGACCCGGCGCATCATGGATCACGGTAAATTGCCGCTGATAGCGGCCGTTTACCACGTGATCGGGCCGTCTGACTTGTAAACAAACCGGTGTCATTTGATGACGCCGGTTCCTCCCTCTCCTGAGTCTCCTCTCTGTACCGTTCGGTACAGTGTGCGAGGAGAGGGGGAGCGGGGTGTCAGCAGCTGCGCTGTGGCTGGATCTGTGACAAATGCAGTCACAGATCCAGCCATCCCTCCATCCATCCCAGCTCTGCAATACCCCAGTACTCTGCAATACCCCAGTACCCTGCAGTACCCCAATACTCTGCAGTACCCCAATACTCTGCAGTACCCCAATACTCTGCAATACCCCAGTACCCTGCAATACCCCAGTACTCTGCAATACCCCAGTACCCTGCAGTACCCCAGTACTCTGCAGTACCCCAGTACTCTGCAGTACCCCAATACTCTGCAATACCCTGTGCAATACTCTGCAATACGCCAATACCCTGCGCGATACTCTGCAATACCGCAATACCCTGCAGTACCCCAATACCCTGCAGTACCCCAATACTCTGCAGTAATCCAATACTCTGCAGTACCCCAATACTCTGCAGTACCCCAATACCCTGCAATACCCCAATACCCTGCCCGATACTCTGCAATACCCTAATACTCTGCAATACCCTGCGCAATACTCTGCAATACCCCAATACTCTGCAATACCCCAATACTCTGCAGTACCCCAATACTCTGCAATACCCCAATACCCTGCAATACCACAATACCCTGCACGATACTCTGCAATACCCCAATACTCTGCAATACCCTGCGCGATACTCTGCAATACCCCAATACTCTGCAATACCTTACACGATACTCTGCAATACCCCAATACCCTGCGCGATACTCTGCAATACCCCAATACTTTGAAATATCCTGCGCGATACTCTGCAATACCCCAATACTCTGCAATACCCAAATACTCTGCAATACCCATTTTTTTAAAACACCCCTGTCCCCGTGTGCTCGCATGCAGAAGCGAACGCATACGTAAGTCCCGCCCACATATGAAGACGGTGTTCAAGCTACACATGTGAGGTATCTCTGCGAACGTTAGAGCGAGAGCAATCATTTTGGCCCTAGACCTCCTCCGTAACTAAAAACATGTAACCAATAAAAGTAATTAAAGCGTCGCCTATGGGGATTTTTAAGTAGCGAAGTTTGGTGCCATTCCATGAGTGTGCCCAATTTTGAAGGGTGACATGTTGGGTATCTATTTACTCGGCTTAACTTCATCTTTCACACTATGAAAAAAAATTGGGCTAACTTTACTGTTTTGTTTTTTTTTTTAGCACAAAACTGTTTTTTTTTTTTTAAAAACACGCGTTCAAAAAAAATTCTACGAAAATACCATGCGAGATAAAAAGTTGTAACCGCCGCCATTGTATTCTCTAGGGTCTTTGCTAAAAAAGCATATATAATGTTTTGGGGTTCTATGTAATTTTCTAGCAAATAAATGATGATTTTTACATGTAGGAGAGGAATGTCAGAATTGGTCTGGGTGTTCCAGAAAGAATGATGGCGTTCCCTGCATGTTGGGCCTCTGTATGTGGCCACGCTGTGTAAAAGTCTCACACATGTGGTATCGCCATACTCGGGAGGAATAGCAGAATGTGTTTTGGGGTGTAATTTGTGGTATGCATATGCTGTGTGCGAGAAATAACCCGCTAATATGACAGAAACAAGATTTTTTTATTTTTTTTTACAGAATTTTCAGTCGTTTTTCTTTTATAGCGCAAAAAAAAAACAACCCAGAGGTGATCAAATACCACCAAAAGAAATTTCTATTTGTGTGAAAAAAAAGACAAAAATTTCAAATGGGTACAATGTTGTATGACTGAGTAATTGTCATTCAAATTGTGAGGGCACCGAAAGCTGAAAATTGGTCTGGTTAGGAAGTGGGTTTAAGTGCCCAGTGGTCAAGTGGTTAATATATGCTTATTGTGATTTTTTTTTTACCAAAAATATGTAGAAGAATACATATTGGCCTAAACTGAGAAAGAAATTTGTTTTTTAAAATATTTTTGGGGAATATTTATTATAACAAAAAGTAAAAAATATAGGGCCAGATTCACGTACATCGGCGCATTTTTTGACTGGCGTAGCGCACCTCCTTTACGTTAGACCACCACAATGTAGCGGCACAATCACCGTATTGTCGTTTGATTTGCGCAGAAATTAGCGCCGGTGCAACGTAATTTCAGAGGCGTAAGGCGGATTAATTCAAATTGGGAAGGACGTGGGCGTGTTACATTGAAATGAGCCGTGACCCCATGCAAATGAAGGGCCGGCCGGATCGCGCATGCGCGCATGAAGCAGACCATGGTCAGCACCTCTGTGCGCATGCTCACAACTCGTGAACGGCGCAATCAGTGAAATTGGAAGTGGCCCCGGGCAACTTATTGAACTATGCAGACAGCATAAATAGACAGACACAAACACACTTCCTTTGCAAAAGTACATCCCTTTGTATCCCTTCCTATACAGCAAGGTGCTTTTGTTCTGTTGTTTGTTGCGTTGTGACTTGTCTTTGTGATATTTGTTGACTGTTTGATCTAGTGTTTTGTAGAATATATTTGAGGTGTTTTTTGGTGACTGCTTGTGAGAGTTTTTGGTTGATAGATTTTGGTTTGTTTGTTTTGTTGCTTGATTTTTCCTGCTTGTTTTTGTGAGTGATTTTTGTTGATTGTTTGGGAGAGAGTTGTTGTATGAGTATGACTGAGAGAAAGCGTAAGTTGAATTTTACTTTGGGGGAGAAACAAATAATTGCCCGGGCCATTACCCAATATGGGCGTTTTCTGCACGGCCCGGAGAGTGCCAACACCACCCCGGCCAGGAGGAGGGAGATTTTGCAGCACATTACTGACCAGGTGAATTCAGCGAGGGGGGGACCCGTACACGCGAGGGGATCGAAAAGAAAATCAATGATCTCCGGCGTTTGGTCCGAAAGAAGCTGGCCAAAATGGCAGCCCATGCCAGGGGCACTGGAGGGGGCCCACCATGCCCTGTTAGGCTGACAGCGGAGGAGCGTGCGGTGGCCCAGACCTTTCATAGACAACAGGTGGAGGGCTTGCCTGGCTATGACTCCAGTCATGAAGGCGTGATGCCAGGTAAGGTTTTTTTGCCCTATCAGGTGTGTAGCATGTGGGGGGGGGGAATATGTGGCAAGTGTGTGGATCCTCCAACCTGTGAATGTTTTGTGTCATCCACAGATGTGCAGGAGGGTGCTGGGCCATCTGGCCTGACCGCACCATCCCCAGGACAGCAGCCTGATGAGGACCCCCCGACAAGGCCGGAGTCCTCGGAGGAGGTTAAAGGGGAGGAGCTTGAGGAGGAGGAGTTTGAGGAGGAGGAGGATGTCATGTCAGCCAGTGAATTTTTGTTTTTGGAGGAGTCTTCCTCTCTGGCTGGCAGCAGCCAGCCCTCCATAAGGGCTAGCCCCTCCCACTCCTCCCCCAACTGGCTCCCCTTCTCCCCAGCCACAAGCCTCAGCTGGAGGCAGGAAGTCGTCCCAGAAGACCAGGGGGGTGGCCGAGGTTCTGCCCGCCAATCTGAGAAGGGACCAGGCCCTTCAGACCCGCCATCTGGGACAGGTCAGCCAGACTTTGGTGCGGATGGAGGAGAGCCTGTCCTCCATAAAGGATACGCTTGGGGACCTGGACTGCCACTCCCGGGCTCTTACAAACTGCCTAAACGTACTGCAGACTACAACAGCAGACATTGGGCAGGATGTGAGGGCCCTCACCCAGGCTATCCAGGCCAACACGGCAACACTAAGTGCTGGTCTGACCAGAATTGCCATGGCCTTGTAGGGCAGGCCGCCAGGTGGGCAGAGACCAGGGGCTGCTCCTCCTTCCCCGGATTACCCCCCCATGAGTGTCCCCTAAGGAGCCGGGGCCGTGGCCGTGGGCGCCCCAGGCGTGGCTCACACCAGCGGAATTAATTTGTTTTCCCCCTTTTTTTTCAGGACTTTTTTTTTTTTTTTTTCTGGAAAAAAAAATTTTTTGCTGGACAATTTCTTTTTTTTGTGTTGTGAATGATTTTGGAATGTGGGGGTGATATTCCTGCCGGAAAAGGGGTGTCACCCTCAGTTTTGGTGGAGAAGGGTTCCCCAGGACCAGGGAGAAGTGATTCCCAGGTCCGTGTGAATGGTGTATGAATGTACAGTTTCATAATTGGAGCCGTGGCGTGGCGTTGCTGCTCACAAGTCCAGCATGGTGGCTTTGTGCTAATCCAAATTGATGAGGATGTGACGTGTCTGTGCTAGGGACCACAGTGGTGTGCATGCATGCATTCTCATTGTGCCATGATTAATGTGTGTGTTTAACGTGCAAAGATGCCTAATGTGAGCTGTCTCCTGGCTGCTTTTCCCTCAGAAGACGGGGTAACCTCGGTTAGGGGGGATTGTCTGGTTCAGGGGTCAGGTCATCACGTAGGTCAATCTGCAGGCCCTTTCTCACTGCGAAGTTGTGCACCAGGAAACATGCACCGATGATCTGGCACACAAAGTTTGGGGAATACAACAGGGTACCCCCAGACTTATCCAGGCATCGGAAACGTGACTTCAGGAGGCCAAAGGTGCGCTCCACCACTGCACGTGTTTGGGCGTGGGCTTCATTGTATCTTTCCTCTCCTGGTGTTTGGGGGTTCCGGATAGGAGTCATGAGATGGGGTCCCAGTGCATATGCAGAGTCACCTGTAAGGGAAAAGACAGGAGGATGTTAGTCATGCATGTGCCCCTTGTGATGTGTACATCATGGGGGGGGACAGTCATGCCTGCCACCCATGTCACTCACCAACCAGCCAGGTGTCCCCATACATGTTCTGTTCGAATTCCATTCGGATGGGGCTCTGATTGTAGATGTAGCTGTCATGGCTGGATCCGGGGTGTTTGGCACGGACGTGCCATATGAGGCCTTGGGCATCGACTATCACCTGTACGTTGATGGAATGCCAATGCTTCCGATTGCGGTATATGTGCTCTGTCTCATGGGGGGGCTGGAGTGCCACATGTGTGCAATCAATGGCCCCCATGGTGCGTGGGAATCTGGCAATTCTGTAGAAATCTGTCATTGCCTTCAGCCAAAGGTCCTCAGTGGTGGGTTTGATGATTTGGTTGGCCATGCGTCTGAGGATTGCAGGGATAACCTGGTGCACACATCTGCTCATGGAAGATTGTGACATCCCAGCCACCACTCCACTTGTTCTTTGAAAAGAGCCACTGGCAAGGAAATGGAGTGTTGCCATGACCTTGACCAGTGGCTGCACTGCATGTGAGCGGTGTGTTGGGCTGGTGATGTCCTTCTGCAAGGTTGTGGTTAATTCCAGGATGGCATGAGGGGTGAATCTGAAGATGAGATACACCTCAGAATCACTCATGCCAAAGATGTCTATGCGTGTGCGGTATATCCTCTCCCTTGCCCTTCTCCGTGCCCTCCTCCGTGCTCTCCTCCTTCTTTGCTCCTCTAAAGTCAGTAGTATAGCTATGAGCAAGGATGTCCCTGGCATGTTGGCATACAGATTGTTGTGCAACAAGTGTGACTGCTCGCTCCTCACTAACAGTGTTGCTTTCTCTGACATGTAGACGGATTGTCTAATTTTATACCACCTTTTATATGGTCTAATTTTAGACAGGACCTGCAGCTGTTGCGTGCAACGCGTAGCCTGCGCTGCAACATTGTTCTTTTGTGGATCCCCGTAACTCCCTCATTTGCATATTTGAATAGCAAATCAATGGTGTGTTTAGCGCAGTTTTGCGCGGACGGATGCGCCTGTCTATCGAAATTACGCCGGTCCAAAAAAAGTAGATTTCTTGCGTATCTCATTTTGGGGATGCGGCGCATCGAAACGCATGCGCAAATTTAGACTTACGCCGCGCATCTCCTGTAACGCCGGCGTTATCACTCTGTGAAACTGGCCCGTAGCTTTTTCTCAAAATTCTCGATATTTTTTTATTTATAGCGTAAAAAATAAAAACTGCAGAGGTGATCAAATATCACCAAAAGACAGTTCAATCTGTGGGGAAAAAAAGTACGTAAATTTTGTTTGGGTGCAATGTCACACGATCGCGTAATTGTCAGTTAAAGCGACGCAGTGCCGTATCGCAAAAAGTGCTTTGGTCAGGAAGGGGGTAAATTCTTCCGAGGCTGAAGTGGTTAAATAAAAAAATAAAAAAATTGTCTTTGTCTCTTTTGAGCTTTGTTTCGATAATGGGAGAACATTGGAGTCCAAATAGAAGCTTAGATCTGAACTATACATGGAGAAGTCACACTTTTTAATAGCCTTATCTTGGAGCAATTGAGTAGAGTAATTGTATGGGGAGAACATTTTTTTCCTGAAATGGGGCATATATACATTAGTGGTTGTATACTGGTCAGGAACATCTAATCATCTTATGTCTTTGGATACCCTAAGTAGTATTTTAACAATATTAGGTAATATCCTAATAATATTAGGTCATACTGATATGTATTGGTTATCTGTAATGCAGTATAGAAATGTAATTGATTCAATAAACTAAAAGTTAATTCCTCATAATTGCCCTATTTATTAACAAAACATGTGTACAGACATGTTTGCATGAAAAAATTATTAGCAGTTTTTTTTTTTCTGTTAGCTCACAGTACCTGCATTGAAAGCACTTTGAATATTTTCTTTTGTATATCAAGTGCAATGGAGTTGAAATGACACTGTAGAATACATTCTTACTGCAGTATTTGCCATGATACAATTTTCTTTAACACTCCAGGGAGTGTTATATTGCTTAATGCTGCCAGAGAAGAAAAGCTGTTCTAATTTTCCAGACCTCGCCAAATAGGTGCATAAGCAAGCTGTTGGATCATTGATGCAATGGGTTTACACAGCACACACATGCAATGCTTTTAACTGCCTTAGTTAACTTGTTGGCAAGCTTTGCCATATATGTGTTGATATTTAAATGAGAGCAATAAGATGCTGCATTTGTAATCAAGAAAAGTACCCTGGTAAAACTGAAAGAAATATATATACTTGATGATAAATAAATAAATAAATATATATATATATATATATATATATATATATATATATATATATATATATATATATCTATATATCTATATAGATATATATATATATATATATATCTATATATATATATATATATATATATATATATATATATAGATATAGATATACATATATCAATATAAATATATAAAACTACAAATTATATAATCAGTTAGCAAGTTGCAAATTTTGTTGTTGCTTTTTTGAGTCTGTATGGCAAAACATTATTAATTTAATCTGTATTTATAAATTTAAAACACTATATATATATATATATATATATATATATATATATATATATATATATATATATATATGTGTGTGTGTGTGTATGTATATATATATATATATATATATATATATATATATATATATATATATATATATATATATATATATATATATATATATATATATATTATTTTAAAAATATATACTGTAAGACTTTTACTGTGATTTACTCACATAATATATATATATGTATATATATATATATATATGTATATAATGTATCAATTTAAACAGAAATGATAACCACCCTAATCAATATATAACTACCTTTTTAAATTAAGGTGCACAAAGCAGGGTTTTTCACAAAGCACACAATTTGTGTTTTGTTTTTTTCTTGCATATATTGCACATATACTGTATGTAGAAAACACAATGCCACATCAAGGCTCCTCTGTATAGCATGGTCCCTAACTCTGATCTATGAAAGCTTGTCGGGACACACAATACTGTATAGAGCAATGAATATATTGGAAGGAAGGAATGGAGGTAGCACATTTCTCCCTAAAGGTGCAGGCACACACCAGAAGCCAGACACAGTACAATGGCTGCTGAAGAGTTCCAGTGTGTCCCCACATCAAATTCAGCAAGCTAAACACAATGACAACAACCCTAATCAATCTTTAACTACCATTTTACAGTAAGATGCACATGGAAGGGCTTTTCACAGATTACAAACATTTCCCAGCACACACAGCATCCAGCAACAAAAAATAAAAATAAACTATTTGTGCTATTTCACCAATTTGTGCTCTAGTGCTGTGAAATATCCCCAACAGGGACACATACAGCAATAAAAAGCTTGGTAGAGGTATTAACCTTTACCTACTTATTCCAAATAATAATTATAATTACACATTTGGAGTTATTTATGAAAGGCAAATCCACTTTGCACTACAAGTGCACTGCAAGTGCACCAAAAGTGCACTTGGAAATGTAGTTGCTTTAAATCTTAGGGGTATATCTGAAAGGAGGGGAAACTCTGCTGATTTTATCATCCAATCATGTGCAAGCTAAAATACTGTTTTTTTATTACCTTGTATGTCCCCCTCGAATCTACAGCGACTACACTACCAAGTGCACTTTCAGTGCACTTTCAAGTGTACTTGCAGTGCACTTGTAGTGCAAAGTGGATTTGCCTTTAGTAAATAACCCCCATACTGTGACAAAGCATATATAGTGTATTAAAACAATGTGGTTTAAATGGCAAATATATATGAACAGCGCTTATATGTGGATGATCCACATAAGTGAAAAAGGTGGTAAAAACAAATGATATGAGCCCGTGGGTAAATAAAGTGATTCAAACAAAAACAAAAGTTCATATGAGATGAAATCAAACAGAACTCAAATCAGGAATCTTCACAGTATTCTTCCACCACACCCAATGTGCAAAGTGAATCCTCCACCAATCCAATTGGCAACTCACCAGAACAAGTTGCCTGACACTCATGTGTTTAGCCAAAAAAGCATGAAGTGTAATCCATAACCGATCAGGTCGAATTCCAATTCCAATATTGTGGTAGATAAGAAGCAAAATGAAAAAAGCATATGATAGTGTGATAACGTAAAACCAGTTTAATAACACACCACATAAAATCTACAAAGGTTGGACTCACAAAAGTGAAATAAATCAAAGCCGTGAATCAAAACAAAGCAGAACTTCCTCCATATTCAAAAAGCTGATGAACCATGGTCGTGGCGGACCTATGCAAACAACCAGATGTCTCTCACCGTTCCACCTGCGCTGTACTTGTTCCCCTGGTTGGTGAAAAAAACTCACGATTGCTGGTAACCAGCGTAAAATAACATGCAGAGCGGTGTCCCCACGTTGGTTCAAACGTTTCAGATGTTCAAAATTTAGCTATGCCCCGACATATTTCGTAATAATACTTATTCATGAACCAGTCACAATAGATCAAAAAATATTGGAAAGTTTATGCTTAAAAAATAAAGCTAAAGCCCTCAATTTCAAACAAAATTTTCCAGTGGCAAAACACTTTAATAGTATTGTTTGCAAACTTTTTTTTAATAGAAAAAAATATTTTTTTTGCTAAATGTTATAACTAATATAGTTATAGTTAAACGAAATAATAAAAAACATTTATTCCAAAATGTTCTGTCTTTTTTATTAATCCAGCAAAAAAAAAAAAAAAATACCCAATGGTGATTAAATGCCACCAAAAGAAAACTCTATCTGACTACAATATATATATATATCCCCAGCAGACAGCGCGGTGACGTGGTGGTGACGTTGACGCCGCCACGTCACCGCACCAGGAAGTAAAACCCTTCCGCGCATGCATTGAATCTATTCAACGCATGTGTGGGCAGATATGTCTGCTGGTTAGTACGCTAACCAGCAGACATATCTGCCCACACATGCGTTGAATAGATACAATGCATGCGCGGAAGTGTCTGCTGTCTGCTGGTTAGCGTACTAACCAGCAGACATGTCCAACGGACGGATTCCCAGCAGACAGATTTTAAAGCATGCTTTAAAATCTGTCGGCTGGCCAAATCTGTCTGTCCTCCCGTACACACGATCGAATCTGTCTGCTGAAATGGTCTGGCAGACCGTTTCCAGCAGACAGATTTGATCGTGTGTACGCGGCCTAAGAGTTACTCCCTACCAAGTTGCCCCAGCCAGCACCTCCCCTGCCCCACCCCCTAAGTCTGCCCCTAAACACGACCTTGTAAATCATCTCATGAAATGACACTGTTAACCACTTCAGCCCGGACCAAATTGCTGCTCAATGACCGGGCCACTTTTTGCGATTCGGCACTTTAACTGACAATTGCGCGGTCGTGCGATGTGGCTCCCGAACAAAATTGGCGTCCTTTTTTTCCCCACAAATAGAGCTTTCTTTTGGTGGTATTTGATCACCTCTGCGGTTTTTAGTTTTGCGCTAAAAACAAAAATATATATATAAAAAAATTTTTTTTTTTCCACAGTTTAGGCCGATACGTATTCTTCTACATATTTTTAATTCAAAAAAATCGCAATACGCGTTTATTGATTGGTTTGCGCAACAGTTATAGTATTTACAGAATAGGAGATAGTTTTATGGCATTTTTATTCATATTTTTTTTTACTAGTAATAGTAGGGATCATTGATTTCGTAAACGGCGTTAACCCCTGACCATTTCAGTAGGTAACAGTACAATCATGGGAACTGAAGCATGCATTTCTTGGCAGAGTCTGAGAGTGGAATTGGGGACACTGGGTGTTTTTTAGTGAGGTATTGTAGTTCATTCTTATTGCAAGTGTGTAATACAGTATAGTTTCCATGGCTTTTCATATAGCATGGAATTAGGCATGGGATCATTGACACAAAAGGAGTTGTGTAGAGAGAATGTAATAGAGGTCATCATTATGCTTTTTGCCGTGGAAGATCTGCATTTGACAACATGGAATAGTTTTTGTATGGGAATGGATACACTGGAAGGAGTGAGCATTGAAGTATTGGCATGTACATATTGGAGCAGAATTCCCTTTTACCACTTGACCTCTGAAACATTTACCCTCCTTCATGACCAGGCCATTTTTTGCGATATGGCACTGTGTTACGTTAACTGACATTTGCATGGTAATGCGACACTGTACCCAAATAAAATGTATGTCATTTTTTCCCACAAACAGTGCTTTCTTTTAGTGGTATTTGATCATCATGATTTTTTGCCTTATCAAAATCCCTGTCAATTTTGAAAAAATAAACCAATATGTTTTACTTTCTCCTATAAATCACATCCAATGAAAATAAAAATAAGTCACATTTCTTCATAAATTTAGGCCAACACGTATTCTACATCCTAATAAGTATACAGGTATTTGTTTTTCGTACATTTTTTAGCACCTGCAATCAATATACGTTTATTGCGATTTTTAAAAAAAAAAAAAATATGTAGCAGAATATATATTGGCCTAAAATGAATATATTTGTTTTTTATATATATTTTGGGGATATGTATGATAGTAGATAGTAAAACATACTGGGCCAGATCCACAAAGATGGGACGCCCGCGCGGCATATCCCATTTACACTACGCCGCTATAAGCCACAGCGGCGTATCCTTATCCACAAAGAAATGCCGCTGTAACTTACGGCGTCGTAGCGTAAATGGGCCGGCGTACGCGGGTGTAATTCAAATTAACTAGTTGGGGGCGTGTTTTATTATAATTATGAAGGACCCGACGCAAATGACGCTTTTTTTTAACTGCGCATGCGGCGGACTTGGACGTATCCCAGTGCGCATGCACGAAATCACATTGCAAAACATCAATGAAAACGACGTGAACATAACGTACGCAAATCCCTATTCGAGAAACGGTTTACGCAAAGACGTGAATGACAGAAAATTTGACGCTGGCCTGACGTCCATACTTAACATTACATACATCTGGGTACAGCAGGGGTAACTTTACGCCGGACCGACGCTTACTCAAACGATGTAAAAACACTGCGCCGGGCGTACGTGGATCGCCGTATCTACCTCATTTGCATATTTAACGCAGACGCGCCCCTAGCGTCCAGCGTAAATATGCATCTAAGATACGACGGTGTAAGAAACTTACACAAGTCGTATGTTAGCGTAAGTCCGGCGTATCTTGTTTTCTGGATAGAAAACAATGACACGCCGGCGGGAAATTCGAATTACGGCGGTGTATCTATAGATACACTGGCGTAATTCCTTTGTGGATCTGGCCCCCTGTTTTTTTTTTTTTTTTTTTTTAAACGCTTGGTCTTCTTTTGTTTATGTGGTTAAAGTTCATGTGCATATAAAGATAGGTGTCCCAATACTTTTGGTGAAATAGTGTATAACGTATGCTTGGTACTACCAAAGCCCAGAGACAAGTACTATATTATACATACAAGATGGAGAAGACTATTAATACCTTAGAACATTAGGAAGATGTTCAAACACCGCTACCATCAGGGACATGATTGGAGGATCAGGAAATAGAGGGCCAGCACTAGTCCAAATATACAGTATGTTGCCACTGGAGTTCACACACTGGCATCATCAATTAGTGCCAATGATGTGTATATTTGATATCTGGTGCCTTAAAAAACCCAGGTGCTTAGGGGATTTGTAATCAGAATCAATCTTAAAATGTTTTATTTTACTGAAAGGGTAGGTAAAACTTGGAATCGACTTCCAGCAGACGTAGTAAGTCAGTCAACAGTAAGTGGTTTCAAACATGCTTGGGACAAATATAGATCTTGTCTTAGTCAAAAATGTTAAGACTCGATGGACCAGTTTTTCTGCAATCACTTTTCAATGTTTCTGTTTGTGATTGTAACTCATTGTAACATTCACTCAGAGAGGCTAATAGGGTTCTTATGTAATATTTCTTGTTTACTTGACTTACAAAAATGAATATATTTTTTAAATATATCATTTTTTTTAGCGCTGATCATTACAAGTAAAAAAGAAAATATGTACAACACCACTACACTGAAAAATTTGAATGTGTAATGCTGAAAAGCATCAGAAAGTCTCTGTATTTATGAAATGTGAAAAGTTTTTCCCAATATTGAATGGGTATGCTTAACTGGGACTTACTAATCAAACATTATTATTTAATTATTATGCTGTATTATGTAGGGAATACATTTATTTGACTTTAAAAAGATTGGAATATCTTCATCTAACAGAAAGATGTACAGTATTTGTATATATATATATATATATATATATATATATATATATATATATATATATATATATATATATTTAAGAAAAAGTAACACATTTCCCAGTTCTATATATCATTGTAAAGCTTAAACACACTTTTTTTTTTCTTTTTAATACAATGCCTTTGTGCATATTTCTAACTCAAACATATTCACATTATTAACTTTTAGAAGTTTATTAGTCTCAATGCTAATGAAATCAGTCATCCTTTGCAAATGCACATGGCTCCCTAATGAAACTTCCCTGGATGGATCAGCAGTTAAATGAGAACATCCAACTGTTTACATAATACTATAATAAATGAAAAGTATATATAAGATGTCCTTATCAGTTTAAAAAATTCCAGAAAGGAATATAGAAAGAAACAGTAGGAAGTCCAAACTACAACCTACTCTCAGTTACAATATTGCAAACCTTTCTCAGGCTCATGTTGTTCTTTTCATTTCCCTGCAGTTACCAGAAGGGGCAACCCGTCTACCGACCATAGTTGATTCCGGGGCATGCAGCTGTTTCCTGGACGCTACATTGGCTCAAAAGCTTCATGTACCCCTTCGCAACAAAAACCATCCTTTTCAAATTCATTTAGCTGACGGTTCTCTACCCCGATCTGGACTCATCACGCAAGAAACCGCACCTATCTGTGCCACCACCGACTCCGGCCACCAGGAATTTCTACGTCTGGACCTCATTCCTTCCCCACTGTTTCCCATCATCCTGGGTCTTCCCTGGTTACAAGCACACCAACCGGTCATAAACTGGCTAAAGAAAGAGGTCAACTTTACATCCTCATATTGTTCACAGAATTGCCTTCCACCTCCAGTTGTTTCCTGCTCTGCCGTGACAACCTCACCTGAAACTGTCCAGAACGTTCCCTCCGTCTACCTGGAATTCACGGATGTGTTCGACAAACAGCAAGCCGACTGCCTTCCGCCCCACCGACCGTATGATTGCCCCATTGACCTTCTACCCGGCTCCGAGATTCCCTTTGGCCGCATTTTTCCGCTGTCCGAGACAGAATTAAAAGCCCTCAAGGCCTATATTGACGAAAATCTGCAAAAGAAATGTATTCGTCCCTCGTCTTCCCCGGCGGGAATCTTTTTTGTTGAGAAAAAAGATGGAACTCTTAGACCTTGTATTGACTATCGAGAGCTCAATAAAATCACGATTAAAAACAGATACCCGCTTCCCCTCATATCAGAATTATTCCAGCGTTTCCAATCAGCTCAAGTATTCTCTAAGTTGGACTTACGGGGTGCTTATAATCTTGTCAGAATTAGGGCAGGAGACGAGTGGAAAACCGCCTTCAGGTCAAGATTCGGGCACTTTGAATATCTTGTTATGCCTTTTGGACTTTGCAATTTTTCAGCATTTAGTTAACGACATTTTCCGTGAACACCTGGACGATTTCCTGGTCGTGTATCTGGACGACATCCTCATTTTCTCACCATCCTTAGACCTACATAGGTGCCATGTAAAAAGGGTGCTTACTATACTCAGAGAACATAGACTCTACTTAAAAGCTGAGAAATGTGAATTCGAGAAATCTTCCGTGCAATTCTTGGGATTCATTATATCCACCAGTGGCGTAGCCATGGACCCTCAAAAGGTTAAAGCTATTCAGGAATGGCCAGCCCCGGTGGACAAGAAAGGGGTGCAGCGGGTTCATCGGCTTCGCCAATTTTTATCGACGGTTCATTGTGGGGTTCTCCTCCATCGTGAGCCCCATCACTCAGCTTACCCGCCAGGGTCATCCTTTTTGCTGGTCACCCTAGGCCCAAGAAGCATTCAGGAAACTAAAATCATTTTTTTCTTCCGCTCCTGTTCTGCGACACCCCGATCCAATGCTGCCTTTTACCTTGGAAGTAGACGCCTCTGAGACTGCTACAGGAGCCGTGCTATCTCAGAGACAAGGGCCAAAGTCCCTACTACACCCTGTGGCCTATGCCTCTCGGAGATTAACTCCGCCCGAAAAGAATTATGATGTTGGAGACAGGGAACTGCTTGCTATCAAATTTGCTCTAGAGGAGTGGAGGTATCTGCTAGAAGGATCGGCTCATCCTATAATGATCTTTACCGACCATAAAAGCCTCGAATATCTGCGGACAGCAAAACGCTTAAAACCCAGGCAAGCCCGTTGGGCTCTTTTTTTTTCTCGGTTTAATTTTCATCTCACTAAGGCCTCGTACACACGAGGGGATATGTCCGCTGAAAACGGTCCGATGGACCGTTTCAGCAGACATCTCTGCTTGTGTGTATGGGCTAGCGGACAGATTTCTCCACCCGACAGATTTCAAAGCATGCTTTGAAATCTATCCGGTGGGAATCTGTCCGCCCGACATGTCTGCTGGTTAGTACACTTACCAGCAGACATGTCGTCCCCCACCGCCGCCACGCCGCCGCCGAATGGATTCGGCGAATGCGCAGAAGTGTTTAACTTCCTGGTGCGGTGACGTGGCGGTGACGTGGCGGCGTCAACGTCACCGCCGCGTCGCCGTCACGTCACCGCACCGTCCGGCGGCGGGGAATTTGATCCGATGGTGTGTACACGCCATCGGATCAAACTCCCGATCGGACATATCCGATGGAAATGGTCCGCGGACCGTTTTCATCGGACATGTCCGATAGTGTGTACGAGGCCTTACAGGCCTGGTTCAAAGAATGGAAAAGCAGACGCTCTTTCTAGAATGTTCCCTGAAACTCCATCCACAACTAAACCGAGCACCATTTTGTCATCTCGGAATTTTCTATTAGTCTCTCAAATCGACCTGTTAAATTCTATTAAGGCTGCATCCAGACAATGTTCTGATCCAGAGGTGTCTTCATTGGTAAAACATCACGATATCTTTTTGTCCCGAGGGAAAATTTTTGTTCCATCAGAATCTAGACAACTGGTCTTGAGCACCTTTCACGACCGTAAACTAGCAGGTCATTTTGGAGCACGAAAGACCACGGAGATGGTTCTACGATACTTTTGGTGGCCAAGCTGCAGACAAGATTGTAAAGCCTACGTTGCATCCTGTACCACTTGCCAACGTAATAAGGGTCCTAAAACCAAGACCTGGGGGTTACTCAAGCCTCTACCAGTTCCAGAACGGCCTTGGTCTGAAATCTCTATGGATTTTATTGTCGACTTACCACCTTCTGAAGGCTTCACCACAATCCTAGTTGTAGTAGATCGTCTCTCCAAAATGGCACATTTTGTGCCCATGATCGGTACTCCCTCTGCCCTAGAGACAGCCAAAGTCTTCTTCAGGGAAATCGTCAGGCTCCATGGGGTGCCCAGGAGCATCGTTTCAGATAGGGGTTCTCAATTCACCTCAAAATTTTGGAGGGAACTTTGTAAATCTTTGGAAGTCAAGACCTGCCTTTCCTCTGCCTACCACCCCCAGAGTAACGGCCAAACGGAAAGGACTAACCAAACGCTGGAGCAGTACCTCCGATGTTTCTGTTCTGCCTCTCAAGATGACTGGTCATCCCTCTTACCTTCCGCTGAATTCGCCTATAATAATTCCGTCCATGCCACCACGAATCAAACACCCTTTTGGGCCAACTATGGCTTTCACCCGCCCTTTCTTCCTGATGCCCTCCCAGAAACACCTGTTCCGGCGGCCCAAGAGCATTTAACGGCTATCCAATTAAACTTTCTACATTTACAAAGAGTGATGCAACGGGCCCAGGAGGACTACAAACGATTCTACGACAAAAGAAGGAAGGATTGCCCTACTTTTGAAGTCGGAGAAGAGGTTTGGCTATCTGCTACTAATTTAAAGTTACCGATCCCCTCTCGAAAGTTGGGTCCAAGATTCATTGGCCCTTTCAGGATCAAGCGCAAGATCAACGCGGTGGTCTTTGAACTCTTGTTTCCGGATTCCTACAGGATCCATCCAGTATTCCATGCCTCTCTCCTGAAGCCTGTTACCCCTGATCTTTTCCAAGGAAGAGAAAGACCTCCGCCTTCACCAGTAGAGGTCGAGGGAGAGGAAGAATTTGAAGTTGAGTCCATCATCAGCTGTAGGAAAAGAGGTAGACAGCTTCAGTATTTGATTAAATGGAGGGGCTATCCCCCGGAAGATAACTCATGGGAACCCGCAAGAAATCTGCATGCTCCACGTCTAATCCGAACTTTTCATCAGGAACACCCAGAATTGATGTCCAGCTTGGGCGTCCGGAGTCCGCCCCTTGGGGGGGGGGCACTGTCAGGGTCCCAGCGCTCACAGCGCTCAATCTGTGCACCTGGGGCGTGCGGACGTGCGCGCCTCCTCCCGGGACCAATCACAGACCTGACAGTCCTATTTAAACCAACCCCTGTCTTTGCACAGGTTGCTGGTTTATCGTCAGCTCTGAGTAAAGTTTTGACACTTTGACTTGTGCTCTTTGACCCGGATTTACTTCCCGACTCAGCTCTCGCCTGGAAACCTGACCTCGGCCTGTTTGTGGACTCTGCTGCCTTCTTGAACCCTCTGACCTCGGACCATGACCTGGATTTGCTTCTGTCTCCTGCCCTTGAACTTCGGCTTACATACCTGGACTTGTCTTAGCTGTACCCTGAACCCGGACTTTTTACCTGTACCCCGGATCTGCTATCATTAGTCTGTTGGCTTCTGAACTGTGCCCTGGGCTCTTTACCACTTTCATCTGCCTTGGTGACCCTCCAGCACCTGCAGCACATCTCAGCCGCTGACCTCCAGTACCTGCATCCCATCTACCTACCCGCCGGTACCGGTACCTCCTTGTGCCTCTGCCTCCTGTCTCAAATTCCAGGGGGCAGGTGCGCTTGGTCGTAAAGGTGAGCCGTCCTCAGCATCTCGGCCTCGGTAAGTACTTGTGTTTCTCACAGTATAAACCAGCCAGATGTCTGAGGCCGACAGGGCGCGCTCACCATTTGAAACACTCTGCCTGCAAGTGTCCGCACTTACTGACGCAGTTCAAAAGCTCCAAGATGGCTACCTCCAAATAGATGGCCGTCTCCTATTAAAGCATGGGGGCAGATGTGTATATTATAGCATGGGGCAGATGTGTATATTAAAGCATGGGGGAAGATGTGTATATTACAGCATGGGGGCAGATGTGTATATTAAAGTATGGGGGTAGATGCTGTAATATACACATCTGCCCCCATGCTGCCCCCACCACATTTACCACTGGCTAATGCAGAGTTTCAATGCAAGGAGATCAGCTAAAAGTAGTTATATCTGTATGTGCGTTAATTAATCGAAATTAGTCGATTAATCGATAAAAAAAAAAAAGATTAATCGAACACAAACATTTTAATCAGTTACAGCCCTAGTTGTTTTCCTTGACGAGATTCTTGTCAGGCTTGACGACAATCTTGTCAAGCTTTCTTTGCATACACACTGTCAAGACAAAATCTCGTCGTTCTCAAACGCGGTGACGTACAACACGTACGACGGCACTATAAAGGGGAAGGTCGATTTCATTGGTGCCACCCTTGGGGTTTCTTTTGCTAATCTCGTGTTACCGTGTGTTAGTAAAAGTTTGGTGAGAGACGATTCGCGCTTTTCAGTCTGTTACAGCGTGACGAATGTGCTATCTCCATTACGAACGCTACTTTTACCGAAGGTGCGCTCCCGTCTCATACTTTATTCTGAGCATGCGTGGGTTTCTAAGCATACACACGAATGTGTTTCTCATGGTAAACCAGCCCGACAAGAAACACGAAGAGGAAATTGAGACTCCTGACGAGACAAAAGAGCGCATGTTCTCTTTTTCTCTCATCGAGATCAACAACAGTTTTCTCGACGAAAAACATATACACGACCGTTTTTCTCTGCAAAAATACTCTGCCAGCATTTTTCTAATGGATTTTGCAGAGGAAAATGGTCATGTGTACGAGGCCACAGACTAATTAATGTATCTCTCTGCTAATTTTTCTCTTCCCTAGATCGACTTCTCAGTGGCGTCACTAGGGTTGGTGTCACCTGGTGCGGTATAACATGGTGTCACCCCCCAATAATTTGTTTCCCCCTAATAACACTGCATATATTGGCAACAGTAGTGCCGTTAATAGCTTTCAATCTACTAGCAATTTTGAATAACAAAATCATATGGAAATATTAGAATTCAAAGCTTAAACTGTTAAAGAACTGTATTTATTTTAACTGTGCCATCAAACGCAGCCACTGTGGC
Organism: Rana kukunoris; assembly: GCA_029574335.1. Lineage (NCBI taxonomy): Eukaryota > Metazoa > Chordata > Amphibia > Anura > Ranidae > Rana > Rana kukunoris. The sequence goes on from CM056053.1 coordinate 310,034,168, forward strand.
ATCAATTGTTACCACTGTGCCCAGAAATTGTCACCACTATGCCATGGCATCAAACGCAGCCACTGTGCTATGCCAAACGCAGCCACTTTGCCATCCATTGTTACATCTGTGCCATCAATTATCACCACTGTGCCCAGCAATTGTCACCACTATTCCATGCCATCAAATGTAGCCACTGTGCCATCAATTGTCACCACTGTGCCCAGCAATTGTCACCACTTTTCCATGCCATCAAATGTAGCCACTGTGCCATCAATTGTCGCCACTGTGCCATCAATTGTCGCCACTGTGCCATCAATTGTCACCATAGTACCATGCCATCAAACGCAGCCACTGTGCCATCAATTGTCGCCACTGTGCCCATTGTCACCATTGTGCATCAATTGTCACCACTGTGCCATGCCAAACCCAGCCACTGTGCCATCAATTGTCACCACTGTGCCCAGCAATTGTCACCACTATTCCATGCCATCAAATGTAGCCACTGTGCCATCAATTGTCACCACTGTGCCATCAATTGTTGCCACTGTTCCCATCAATTGTCACCACTGTGCCCATCAATTGTCACCACTGTGCCATGCCATCACATGCAGCCACTGTGCCATCAATTGTCACCACTGTGCCCATCAAGTGTTGCCACTGTGCAATGCCATCAAATGCAGCCACTGTGCCATCAAATGTAACCACTGCGCCCATCAATTGTCGCCACTGTGCCCATCAATTGTCACCACTGTGCCATGCCATCAAATGCAGCCACTGTGCAATGCCATTAAATGCAGCCACTGTGCCATCAATTGTCACTACTGTGCCATCAATTGTCACTACTCTGCCATCAATTGTCGCCACTGTGCCCATCAATTGTCACCACTGTGCCATGCTATCAAACGCAGCCAGTGTGCCATCAATTGTCACCACTGTGCCTGTTTAAGACCCGTCCTGTCATTTTCATGGGATGAGGACAGAGGGAAGTAGTGGGATGAGCACAGGGGGACAAAGTGGTATGAGGACAGGGGGACAGGGTGGGATGAGGACAGGGGGACAGGGTGGGATGTCAGACAGACCCCGGTCTCTTAAAGTCCGGCCTCCAATATCCTTGTTGGGCAAGTCAGTGACTGTACAACAGGATGAAACATGGGACCTCGAGACAGAAGTACCTCCCACCCTGACAACCGTCAGGGTAGACCAACCAAGGAGCTGGAGCGATTAGAAGCATCAGGATCTCCTAAGTCCCCACTCTGTGGAGCAGCCTAGGAAGCAACTACAATGTCGGAACGGCAGAAAATTGCTGATACAGACCCCACAGGGCCACCAGCGCGACTGACGCGCCTGTACCAGATCACTAGACCTGGCCACTAGCTTTGACACCCCTGCGGTGGAGATGAGCGCCAGGTGATCCATGCCCTGTGAGGCTCACATGCAAGGGAGCCCAGCACAAAGACCAGACACCCTGGTCCAGCATCTGGTGACTCCAGTAGCCCAGCTGCTGGTATACCTGAAGGTAGACCGAAGTCACCGCCGTGGCGTTGTCCGGCTGAAACCAGATCGGACGATCATGCAACCCCCTCGACCACGAGTAGAAACATAGCCTGATCGCCTAAAACAGGACAAAGACCAGTAGACAGGGTCCACAGCACCTGGTGGACCCAGGCGGTCACCCACCCAGGCACTAGTCAGGCCGACCCTGGGTAACTACCGAGACCAGACGAGAGCTGGCACATACAGGGAGGTGTGGCAGCAGATCCACACAAGTCCAGCGACTCAGACCCGACGGGACCCTCCACAACCCTTGAGGCTGACATCCGTTTTAATTAACGACGACTGGAAGGAAGAAAAACTTCCCAGACCAAAAAGTCAGGAATCTCTGTCACCAACTCAGAAGACTCTGACTAGGTGGTGCACCAGAATCGGAAGATTTCAGAGACAAGCGATTTTTACCACCTGGACAGTATTTCCCCCGGAAAAACCGAGTGTGGAACTGGGCATACAGTACCGCCTCGAAGGATGCTACTGGCAATACCTTCACCGCAGACTAAAGTATGCAATATCTCCAGGGGAAGAAAAACCTTTGCCCCCAAAGAGTCCAGACCAGACCCTAGATACTCTAACGCTGAGTCGGAACCTAGCATGCCCAGGATTTGAACCCTGGGTCGCACACATGGAAGGTGGGCTTGGTGCCACTGAACTACACCTTCTGGTGTTTAACACTCACCTGAATCTTCAGAGGGTCCGAATGGGAACAACACATCCACTATGTCTGAGACAGAAGTTGCTTTCAGAAGAAAGTCGCCCAAGTAGCCAATGAGGCAAAGCCTCACTGTCCCATCCAAGTTAGGATAAGTGCGAGCTCCTAGCTGGAAACCCATGGTGTCGACGCCAGATCGACAGGGAGGACCACAGGCTGAGAGAGACCCTCTCTCACCATAAATCACAGAAAGAACACTGTGACATGTGCAAAACGGGACATGCATGTATGCGTCCCTGATGTCTGAGGATGCCAGGGTGTCCCCCGGATGAAGTGCAGCTACCAAACAAATGAATTCCATGTGGAACTACCCGACGTTCCCAAGGATATTCAGGGCCTGAGGCCCCTAGAAAAAATACCAAACCTCTCATCCTGTAGAAAAGGTAAAATTAACCTGCAGCTTAGCAAGTCCCACACTGCCCAAGGCAGCCCGACAGGCCGGGAGAGAAAGACATGAGGACAGAACTTAGTTCTGTGGATAGGAGGGAACCCTATCTAGTACTCCAAAGAGACCACCTCGCAGACCCACTGGTCAGAGAGCAGGAAGGTTTTACCGAATTGTGAACCTGCAAGCTGCCCCCCCACCTAGAGACAGGGAGGGAAGGCTATATACATTTGGGTGCCGGTGTGGTTGCTTACGCACCCAGGGATGGATTAGACCTCCAGCTGGGCCCTTGAAGGCCTGGGAGGGTTGCCCATAAATAATACACACACATCTAGTGTGTATGAGTATTATGTAGGTGTATGCACACACCCTTGGAGGAAACCGGAGTACCCGAGGGAAACACACGCAGATACAGGGAGCGACAATGCAAGCTCCAGGCAGATTGGTGTCAGTGTCCGAATCGAACCAATAAGTCCATTGCTGCCAAGTCCAGGGGACTCACCACACCGGAGGAGACTGCTCAGCGCCGCTGCCCGTATCCCGCACACCTGCTGTGTGTGTGAGAAGAAAACCGTGAGGAAGCTGTGAGGTGCTGTGTGTGGAGAACGGCGCTGTGTGCTGTAGAAATCAACACTAGAGGCCGAGGACTCTGGCAAGATGGCCACCGTAATATGCTGTATCATGGCGCAGCTACAACAAAATGGCCACCAATAGGATTTTCAATGCAAACTGAAACCGAACAGCGGCAAAACACAACATTTAAAAACCTGAACACAGAGAAAGGCTGCCCAGCACCCCAAAAAGACCATAAAAGCGTGCCCCAACAGTAAAAAAAACACATAGGCCAGGCGCACAGTCTCCCCAACCAGGTGCCCCCCATCCCGACAGCAATGCAAAACAGCAGAGGGAAGAAGGAAGCAGGGAAGGGAGGATACCCAAACCCCAGGAATGCTCAGCCATACCACCCCACCTAAGAGGGAGGGACTGTACTTACTAGTCCACCCGACGACTCGCTGACACATTCCAGACAGGCGTACAACCGCAATGGAGGTAGCCGTCGGCCTGGTCCGCTGTGAGTGAGACAACGCTACCACTCAGTCATGTGCGGACCTCGGAGCAAAGCTCACTGGCCACCCCAGGAGTCATGGGGAATGTTGTGGCAGACGCAGCCTCTTTGCAAAGGTGTGCCCACGCTCGCTGGCCGAACTGAGAAGACTACAAGGATCTATAATATCCAGCCTGTCTCTCAGCCGACAGGTGATAAAAGTCAAAAAGACAAAATAAAAACAAAATAAAATCTTTTCCTCAGGGTGCTGGGCCCAAAGGGAGCCATACGTCCTTCTCCTTTGCTAGGCAGAACGAAACTGAGACTGCATGCTACAGTGAGGAGGGTTATGTCTGGAGGGACCGCCCCCTGGGCAGGGCTGTTCAACTCTGTTAATGTAACATGTATTTAACTATTTAACATGTTTCTGCCTAGTCCTCTCCTGTAAACAGGGAACATAACCCACTTGTCAAGATTTAAGGAGCTGTGTTCATCCATGGATGATAAGAGAACGTTCAGTTTTCTTTGGTCAGCTGGCTGGCTGTACAAAAAAAAAGACAGAACCATGATATTTGATCAGAAATAAACACACCCCCATATCGTTTCTTTAGATTGTTCTCCTATAAATACTATACCAAGCATGCAATATCTGTATATAATGGTAGTTTTCATAAAAACAGAGTATTGAGAAACATACTGTATTTATTGGTGTATAACACTCACTTTTTACCCTGGAAATAGAGGGTAAACTGTGCCTGCGTGTTATACACAGGGGACTGTGGAATTTTTTTTCCTGAAACTTCCCTCTTAAAGTTAGGATGCGTGTTATACGCCTGTGCGTGTTATATGTCGATAAATACGGTATATTACTACAGGAATATCACTATTATGTACTGTAAGCTGTAAACTATATGTATGTATATAAATCATCCAAATACTGTTGTGTAGGGTACATTCATTACATCTGTTTTAAAATAGGGTCTTATTTTCAGCCACACCTCTAAAGGCTCGTACACACAATCCAATTTTATGGCCATAATTGTTTGATGGACGTGTTGTGTCGGATAATCTGACCATGTGTTTGCTCCATTAGACAATTGTTGGCTGAAATAACGACAACAAATGTTGGCTGTTCATGCTCACCAACTGTCTGACAATAAATCTGTTACGTAGTATTATTCGATCGTGTGTTCACTAATCCGTCCAACTAAAATCCAAAGTACAAACACGCATGCTCAGAACCAATGTTAAACCTTAAGACAACATTAGCAGAAGTTGTCCAAAGGGTGGGACTTAAGATCAGAAATACCACATATTTAGGTTTTTGTTGGCTGAAAATTCATGGCCAACGCCCTTCGGACCAAAATCCATGGAAAAGTCTGCTCGAAGTCCGATAGTCAAAACAAATGTTTTGGGATTACTGCTTTTAAAGTAAACAGAGGATTTGTCACTAATGTTTGATATAAGGGAAGTTCGTCAAACAGATAGAAATAAAACTACAGGTGCAAAACCACAACTCAAATCAAATTACTATTTACAAGTCACAGATCTCTAAGGCCCCTTTCACACTGTGGTGGTTTTCAGCACTAGAAATAGCACATTTCAGTGTGTCTTTTCAACTGGGGCAGTGCACTTGCGGGACAAATGTCATGCAAGCAGCATCTTTAGGTCAGTTAAGAAGTTCTGTAAAAAGCACTCCCAAAACACCCTGCCCATTGAAATGAATGGGCAGCACTTCCTAAGCGCCTGAAAAGCACTACAGAAGCGCTGCAACATTTGGGGTTAAAAGCCCCCTGCTAGCGGACGAAAAATTGCAGCTTAAACAGCAATAAGTGAAAGGGGTATTAATAGTAGTTGTCTCTTGTGTATTATAAATTTACAAAAGCAAGGGCTAGAGAATAAATTCTCCTACATGCAGGGTCCTCTAAATATGTAAGATTTACAGACATCAGATTTTTACTAAACATGCACATATATTAGCATTTCTGGCATTTATTAATAAAGTGTAAGGAATTATCTCTATTACCGTGCCATAGTTTGCTAATCTGTCATAGATTTATTGTAATCATGCTTCTCATGAAATAAATGTATTACAACGCTTTTTACTTGTTGCATTGTCATATCATTGGTAGATTTCTCACAGGTGAAAGTGTGGCCTTGTTGCCACAAATTTAGCAACTCGTACCATTTTGCCTAAAAAAAGTAAAAAGCAATTTTTCATTTATTTTACCTTTAATATGTAGTTTACATCAATTCTCATGCATCAGATTGGTGTTCTAATTATTCCAGAATCTAGTTCATTAAACAGGTTGACATCTGTACATTTTTAAACATTTGGAAAACAGCTGCAAAAGTTTGAATATGAACCAAAAATTATTTGTACATATTTTCTTGGTGCAACATATTGGAACTAGAGTCTAATTGCTTTTATAAATGTCCACCACGTTTATGTGTGCAATATCATCAAATAAAAAAAAAAAAATGCCCTATTTTTCATCTAGTTCACAACTAGACATTTTGTACATTCATAGACAGGTGTCAGGGCTGGGCTCGGCCCTTCCTTCTCTGAGCTGGCCACTGAGCTGTCGGCTAATTACCAGCTCTTTTCTCTCCACAGTGACTCACCTGTTGTTGATTTCCTGCTCGTCAGTCCTGTCTACTTAAACAGTTCTGCCTAGATGATCTCTGTCTTCACCTTGGTCAACATCACAGAGACTATCTCCTGCATTCCTGCTAAAGACTTGCTTGGCTGACATTCCTTCTGGCTCCAGATCATGCTTGCTGTTCCACTAGGCTGATCCCTGTCTTCTTGACTTTCTGGCTTGTCTGACTATTCCTTCCAGTTTTGATTATGTTTGTTCTATTTACTTTTATTATTAAACTAAACTAAATTAAAGTATGATTCAACTGTACTTCTGTCTCTGTCTGATTCATGATTTCTGACAACAGGTTAACATTCATACTGTAGACATTTTTAAAACAGCTGCAAAAGTTAGAAAATTAACTGGAAATTATTTGTACACAAATGGTCTAACATTTTGAAACTAGAATGGAATTGCTTGTATAAATGTCCACTACTGTGTTTATGTGTGCAAAACCATTAAAGAAAAAATATTATTATATAGGATACATATAGCGCTGACAGTTTATGCAGTGCTTTACAACTTGAGGGTTGACAGTACAAATACAATACACTTTAATACAGTAGGAATCAGAGGGCCCTGCTCTTTAGCGCTTACAGTCTAAGAGGAAGGGTAAGGAGATACAAGAGGTAATAACTGTGGGGGATGTGCTGATGGTGAAAATAAATGTAGAGTTGTTAGGTGGGGGCCAGATAGGCTTCTCTGAAGAGATGAGTTTTCAGGGATCGTCTGAAAGTAGACAAAGTAAGAGATAGTCAGACAGATTGGGGTAGAGCTTTCCAGAGGATGAGAGAGGCTCGGGAGAAGTCCTGGAGGTGAGCATGGGATGAGATGACAAGTGAGCTAGAGAGCAGGACACCTTGGGAGGAGCAAAGAAGATGATTTGGTTGGTATTTTGAAAACAGGTTAGTGATATATCTAGGGGCCAGGTTGTGGATGGCTTTGTAAGTTATTGTTAGTATTCTGAATTTAATTAGTTGGTTAAGTGGCAGACAATGGTGGAATTGGCAGAGAGGGATAGCAGACGCAAAGCAGTTTGTAAGGTTGATGAGCCTGGCAGCAGCGTTCATGATGGACTGAAGGGGGAAAGCCTATTTATGGGTAAGCCAATGAGGAGGAAGTTACAGTAGTCGAGGCGAGAGATGACCAGTGAGAGTGGATTAGAAACTTTGTGGTGACATTGGAAAGGAAGGGGCATATCTTGGAGATGTTGCAGAGGTTAAAGCAGCAGGCTTTGGACAGTGATTGGATGTGGGGCCGAAAGGATAGTTCAGAGTCAAGGATTACACCTTGGACATTGGCATGGGGTTGATAGTTGAGCTGTTGATTTTGACAGAGAAATCAGGGGAAGTGGCACGTGGGGGAGAAAATATCATGAGCTTGGTTTTAGAGTTGAGTTTGAGGAAGTGAGGTGACATCAAGGCTGATACGCCGGTTAGTAAAAATCCACAATGCCCTTAAATTTTCCATCTAGTTCATAACTAAACATTTTTACATTGGTAGACAGGTTGACATTCGTACATTCATAGATATTTGTAAAACAGCTGCAAAAGTTAGAATATGAACAAAAATGATTTGTACATATTGAGGTGCAACATTTTGGAACTAAAGTGTAATTGATTTGACAAATGTCCACCACTATGTTTATTTGTGCAGTATCATTAAAGAAAAATCCAAAATGCGCTCAAATTTTTTACCTAGTCCATTACTAGACATTTGCACATTCGTAGACAGGTTGACTTTCAAAGACATTTGTAAAACTGCTGTAAAAGTTATAATATGAACAAAAATGATTTTTACATGTTTTTATGGTGCAATATTTAGGAATTAGAGTGTAACTGTTTTTTTTATAAATGTCCACCACTGTTTTTATATGTGCAATATCACTATAGAAAAATTCTAAAATGCCCTCAAATTTTCCAGTGCTCCAAATTTACTTATCATTTAGCTAAATCAGCTTTCAGGATTGTTTGCAGTCGAATACATGTGCAGATTATTTTTAATAATTTATCAGGTGCATTGGCACAAATGAAATAAATTGGTTATAGTAGTTTTATCACAGTTTTGAAGAAAGAGCATATCATTTTAATGATGAAATGTCTGCATAGAATAAAACTGTGAAGAGAAGCATTGTCCTTTACTTATAGCTTTCAAGCTGCATACATGTCTATGGCTGTTTTTGCTCTGAAGCTGATCAACTGTCCTCCCACAAGTGTTTAATGTGGCTGGCCATTCATCACCAATAAAACATTGCCCCTAGACAAGGACATAGCTGACTACAGAAAATGTACAGTACTTTATCTTTCTTCATACGAAAGTAAAGCATTTTATCTACCAATATCGGGTTCAGCAGCAGTGCAGGGAAATCTCTTTAAACTAGGATCAGAAAAGTAAGCATTGCATTATTAGTGCTGAGCATAGTAAGATGTTTCAAATACATTTAAGGGTCAACAAGAACTACAATAAAAAAAAAAGAAATGTCACTTTGGAAATAAAGGATTTTTTGTTGTTACAGGAACACAAACCATGGCTTTTACTATTTGTGAATAGAAAGTTATACCACACAAGCTTACACTGAAATTATACAATTTACTAAGAGACCTCTATTCATAATAATATACTAGCAAAAAGGAACCCATCAATTGAATGGAATTTTGTACTGAATGTTTAACAAATGCTGTTATTGATATAGTGAAATACCAATTAACAGTCTTTTAAAATGTAAATTTGCTTTTTAATCTACTAGATTTAATTGAGATGTTACAGTGGCATCTATTGGTTTTAGCGCTTAGTGAAGAGCCTAACATTTTTTCTACTATCACCTACTATTTTCAACTGAGGTATGTGCAAACAAATTAAAATATTAAAATAAACCTTACTGAGTTTTAAAAATTAACATTCTTCTGAAGACCAGGCACCACAATATGCCTACTATTACACCCTCTAAAGCATTTAAGTGCCACAAGCTCTTCAAACCACCATTCTAATCCAGAGGATTGAGAATTTTTTTACCAACACGTCTAGGGACATTATGTGCCAGATGTAAGGTGAATCTAAACCAGAAAGAGGCACAGAAGACCTTTTCCTGGCTAATAAAGGTGATTTTAGGCATCTTTGGTGTTCGATCTTAGGCAGCATGTTTACTTTTAACATTTTAGGGTTGAAAATATATTTATTGGTATTTTAACAGACAATACAAGGAACAACGTCTAAAGTTACAGTCTGGTGACAATCGCAAGCAAACATGTGTGGTGAGTCAGCCCAATGGCTATCGCCCATAGCTTAACTCCTATCGCCATACAGTATATTAGCTCTTTCAAATTGTTGAAGTTGAGAAAGGTATACTTTAAGAGCCTGAAAAAGTGGGCAGTATAAAAAAAAAAAAAAAAAAAATGAAAACCAAAATGTTTACAAATATGCAGTTGCCAAATTGGACAAATTATCATTTTTTTATACCTTTATAATGAGTTTTGATACAACTCTTTTCCATAAAGTTAAAGAAGAGTGGCCAGTATTTTAGAATAGCTTCATCCTGTGCACCAGTATTGTGCTTCCTCCTAAAGAAAAGACACAGAAATAGGCAAGATGAGCCAATGATCCACAAAAACAGAACACTTTGGAGTAGATTCAATATAAGTCAACATAAAAAATTCTTTGGTCTTACATTCTTAGCCATCAAACACATATGACCCTTTAATTTTATGCATTACAGTGTCCTCTATTTGTCAGCTGTAGTTAGAAAAAGGTACAGAAATTGCAGGGAGCTACTCCTCTGTGGGAGTGTGAAAACAAGCCAATATTACTTTAACTTCTTAAAGGCTGTCTTTTTACGGCCTCGGCTCTTTCGGCCACTGGGGGGCGTGCGAGCATCACCGGCGGCGCGTGTGCATTCCCGGCGCATCACTGAGTTGCCAATGGCCGCGATGTCTGCCAGGTACCCACGATCAGTCGTTTCAAAGCCAAGTACGTGGATCTCTGTGTGTAGAGAACAGCACAACTCGCTTCGGATCTTCACATAGATGTGGGGACTCAGTAAGTCACTGAGGTCCCGATACAGCTTTAGTTGCTCTGGGCCACGAGGGCCCAGAGTCAGGAACTCCGCATAGCACGTGCGCCCCGGCCTGGTAGCCCATATCCCCGGGGCCCATGATGTGCGCACACCCTAAAGGTGAGTGCCGCACCCGGATCCAACCTCGAACTCCCCACGCCAAAATAGCATCTCCAAGAAGTACCCTCCCCCAGCATGCCTCGCGAGGGAAAACCTCCTTTGATTGGCTGCTTGCAAGAAGTCGCTCCCACTGGTCTCCACTGCCGCCAGCTGTCGCTCCAAGATGGAAAGGCATCTCTGGAACACAGAATGAAACGACAGCACAGCACAGCGACTAAATTAACATAAATCACATGGATGAGAGCTAAGTAACTCTCTTACCCCCCTCTAAATTTAAACAGCGTCCGTACTTGGGGCGCTACATATTATAATGCAGTATTATATCTCAAGATATTTTAAATATTCATTATGTCGATTAAAAATGTATGAAGGAGATGGAAGATGTATCCAGACATAAATGTATACATTTCCTTGAGCACCTACTGTATCTACAATAAGAAAAGCATGACCCTTTAATCCTTTTTTAAATCTGCTGCCTTTATTGAACTTATACCTATATATTCTAATGTAGGTAGGTATTTTCTGAGATGAAATGGTCCTTGTTTCATTGTGCTATTCTGCATTGTTACCCTGTCATACTCCTTTCCAGTAGTGATTATAAGCAGCCATGCCACCACTCAAGATTTATAGATTATTCTGTAATTATTAAATTGATATCACAAAACACTTGCAATGGTAATTTTACAAAGACCAAAAGGGAGCAAATAAGAGAAATGCATTGTTAGGGTTTACACACAACACAAAATCATTGATGACAAAATAAATAAGCAGTTGATCTTGTGACTTGGAATTCTACTATAGATTAATTATAATTTACAAATTTACAAATTTTTTACACATTACACAGAACTAAAGTGTACGGGCCAGATTCAGAGAGCCATTACGCCGGCGTTACAGGAGATGCGCGGCGTAAGTCTAAATAAACTATATACGCATGAAATCTAAATTTTTTCGACCGGCGTAATTTCGATCGACCTGCGCATCCGATCAAACCAATACATCCCAGCAGACAGATTTGTTCTAATCGGTCTGTCCGACCGATTTGAACAAACCTATTTGCTCGTGTGTACAGGGCCTAAGACAAGTCACAAACCAACAAACGCTAACAAACAACAGAACAAAAGCAACTTGCTGTATAGGAAGGGATACAAATGGATGTACTTTTGCAAAGGAAGGGCGTTTGTGTCCATCTATTTAAGCTCTCTGCGTAGCTCACTTTGTTGACCGGGTCCACTTCTAATTTTACTGATTGCGCTGTTCCCTAGTTGTGAGCATGCGCAGAGAGGTGCTGACCATGGTCTGCTTCATGTGCACATGCGCGATCAGGCCGGCCCTTCATTTGCATGGGGTCACGGCTCATTTCAATGTAACACGCCCACGTCCTTCCCAATTTGAATTACTCCGCCTTACGCCTCAGGAATTACGTTGCACCGGCGCAAATTTCTGCGCAAATACTACGAGGAATCGGGACTTGCGCCTCTACATTGCCCCGGTCTAACGTAAAGGAGGTGCGCTACTCCGGTCAAAAAATGCGCCAATGTACCTGAATCTGGCCCTACACTTTTAGTATAGTTTTGTTTATTTTTGTTAGCCACCCTTGCCAGTCATATACTTTTTTCCCCTGATTCAATGATATCATGTGATATCATTTGACTTCATCTGTTACTTGCCGAAACCCTTTTTTCTAGGCACATTCATTTATAAAGTATTTTGTTTTAGGTACTCAGGTGACTAAGCTGAAAGAACATATTTAAAATGAATATCCAGGCAAACAGTTTAATACACATGGAATATATATAATGAAACTTAACCACTTCAGTTTAAAAAAAATTGCAATATGGCATGGCGCTACTTTAACTGACATTTGTGCGATTGTGCGACACTGTAGACAAATACAATTTATGTCCATCTTTTGCCACAAATAAAGCTTTATTTTGGTGGTATTTGATCACATCTCTGTTTTTAATTGTTTGCCCTATAAACCAAAAAAGACCAACAATTTTGAAAAAAAAAAACACACAATATTTTTTACTTTCTGCCATGAAACACATCCTAGAAAAATATGTAAAAGATCAAATTTCTTCATCAATTTAGGCCAAAATGTATTCTGCTACATTTTTTTGGTAAAAGTTATAACGTCCAAAAACCATGGGATATATTTAGGAAATACCATTTTTTTTTTTTTTACTAGTAATGGTCGGAAATCCAGTCCGCAAGTGGTTAAAGTACAAAAATTGTACAACAATCTCAGTGCAAAACACCATGTGACACAATGGCAAGTTCTTTTAAAGTTGGAATTTTTTGTAACAATTTTTTGAAATTATTAAATTAAATTAAATGTGTTTGTTTTTTCCCCACACTTTTTTTGCATACTGTAAGCAGTGAAGTACAGAATCATTATATTACTGATGTGGCAGTGATCAGGGATACTGACAGGTGACAGTATGTAAAAAAATAATTATAATTTTTTATTATATTTTGTTTAACCACAGCCTATAGCAGAATGATGGCCGAGCAGGGATCAGGGATTATCCTGACTGGGCACCATATGACGTCCAGCAGGATAAGTCGCTCATGGTAACCGGTGGTGCGGTGTGTCGCTCTGACACAAGGCATTTCTGATCTCGGTAAAGAGCCTATGACGTAGGCTCCCTACCATGTGATCAGCTGTGACAAATTACAGCTGATCACAGCAGTAACCAGAAAGTGCTGGTTCATGCTGACAAGGCGTGAGAAGGGGAGTGCCGTCGTCTGTCCTTACAGGGGGGGGGTCTGTACTGATAATGAGTGCACTGATTATTGGTGCAGCCCCCATCAGAGGTGCCCACCACGGATGCGAATCTGTGCCCATCAGATGCCAATCAGTGTCCATAACAAATGACCATTAGTGCCCATTGGAAATGCCTGTCAGTGCCCATCACAGATGCCAATCAGTGTCTATTAGTGCCATCTATTAGTGCCCACCAGTGCAGCCTATCATTGCCCATCAGTGTCACCTATCAGTGCTCACAAGTGCTACCTATTAGCAGCCATCAGTGTCACTTAAACAGAAAAACTATGTTTTTCAGAAGTTTTGGTTTTTTTAAATTTGTTTATAAAACATAAAAAACACAGTGGTGATAAAATACCTCAAAAAGGAAGGTTTGTTGTATTGTGTGGATATGTATTATTCACATTTATGTTTTTTACATTGCATATTTGTAATGCAGCAGCAATGTGACACATTTATAGTGATCAGCGGAATACGCCATATTCGATTTCGCGATATTTCGCGAATATATAGAAGAATATTTGCGAATATTCGTTAATATCGAATATTCGTGATATTTTATTTAAAAAAAAGTGCGAAATTTCACTAGTGCGAATGCGAAATTGATTTCGAAATTCTCGTCAACACGCGAAAACGGAGATCATTTCCTGGATTACTAAACTAAAAGGCACTAAACACTTAGGCCCCATACACACGAGCAGACAGATTTGTTCAAATCTGTCCGTCCGACAGATTTGAACAAATCTGTCTGCTGGGATTTTGGTTTGCTCGCGTGTACACACGAGCAAACCAAAATCCCCACCAGCAGAGAGCGCGCTGACGTGTCGGTGACGTGGCGGTGACGTTGACGCCGCCACGTCACCGCACCAGGAAGTAAAACACTTCCGCGCATGCGCCGAATCCATTCGGCGGCCGCGGTGCGGGACAACATGTCTGCTGGTAAGTGTACTAACCAGCAGACATGTCGGGCGGACGGATTCCCACCCGATAGATTTCAAAGCATGCTTTGAAATCTGTCGTGTGGCCAAATCCGTCAGCTCGGCCGTACACACGATCGAATCTGTCTGCTGAAACGGTCCAGCGGACCGTTTCCAGCGGACAGATTTGATCGTGTGTACGAGGCCTAACTCTACTTACACAAACTTATATGACTAAACTAAAGCTAATTATTATTTTTTTTTTATACACAAAACACAGAAGGGCAGAGAACGCATTCGCGAATATTCGTTAATATCGAATATTCGCATTGTGAATATTCGGCAACATAAAAGGATCGCCTCAGCTACTCGGCCCAGGGTCTCTAATAATACCAGCAATGCTTTTAGACGTCGATGGAGATCACTAGGATGTGATCTGTTTTAAAAATAAATTTGAAAAAATATTCACCGCGATATTAAATTTATTCGCGAATACTCGAATATGCAATATTCGTAACGAATATTCGCAATGCGAATATTCGTGAGCAACACTACACATTTATGCTATTTTATATAGCGGGGAATGGGTATTAGAATTAAATAAGAGAACTTACCTACTTGCCAAAAGAAAAATAATTTGTATTTCTGTCCATCTAATACACATCTCTGCCACACAGCTGCTGCAGTTCAGTAACACTTATGCCCTGTACACACGATTGGTTAGTCTGATGAAAACGCACCGATGGATTTTTCATCAGATGAAGCTGACTTTCATCAGTCTTACCTACACACCATTGGTTAAAAATCAGATCTTGTCCAACACGGTGACGTAAAACACAATGACGTGCTGAGAAATATTAGGTTCAATGTTTCCGAGCATGCGTCGACTTGATTCTGAGCATGCATGGATTTTTGACAGAGGGATTTCCCCACAGACGATCGTTTATTTCTATAGTTTTTTTAACCATAAGAAAAATAGGTTCTATTTTTTTTCACTGATGGAAAAAAAAACGATGGGGCCCACACACGATTGGTTCGTCTGATGAAAACGATCCATCGGTCCGTTTTCATCAGACCAACCGATCGTGTGTACAGGGCAGATCTTGTCTCTACCTCAGCCTATAACTGGACAATTAAAGAAGAAGCAACAGACTGATGAGCTCATCTCTCTGTCACTCTATGTTCTCCTCCCATAACCATATCTATTTTAGCACATGAGCACTGTAAGGCCGCGTACACACGAGCAAATAGATTTGTTCAAATCGGTCGTGCCGACCGATTTGAACAATTCTGTCTGCTGGCCATTTTGGTTTGATCGCTGTACACACGATCAAACCAAAATCTCTGCCAGCAGACAGCGCGGTGACGTGGCGGTGACGTTGACGCCGCCACGTCACCGCACCAGGAAGTAAATTACTTCCGCGCATGCGTCAAATCCATTTGATGCATGTGCGAGAAGATATGTCTGCTGGTTAGCGTACTAACCAGCAGACATATCGGGCGGACGGATTCCCAGCCGACAGATTTTAAAGCATGCTTTGAAATCTGTCGGCTGGCCAAATCCGTTGGCTCGCCCGTGAACACGATCGAATCTGTCTGCTGGGACGGTCGGGCCGACCGTTTCCAGCAGATAGATTTGATCGTGTGTACGCGGCCTAACACAACTGATTGGTTTCCTTGATGTGCTTCTCCCTCTTCCTCTCTTTAATAATGCATTCATGAAAACAGAGCTATATTAATTGGCTTCTCTGATATTTGCCTTGAGATGCGAAAATTGTTATAGCCTACAAGGGGGTCAAGCCTAGTCATGTTTTCTTAGAAGGAAAAAATTTAGATCAACTGTATATGTATTATTGTAACTTATTCCTAACAATTTATCCAGATTAGCAATACACAATTGCAGTTGTAATTATTTGGATTCCTATGCCTTCTAATCTAAATTATTGGAGAAGTGGCCTGGAAGTCCTGAGATGAACAACAAAAGTGTTCTGTATTCTATTATATCAATGTCAAAGCGTGATAAGACAATTACTGTGGTGAGAAAAAAGACAGGGGTAATAGAAGTGTTTAATTCTTACTGGCCCTCATAGTCTCCTGACTTGTCTCTCAGTGAACATCAATTGAAATTGATTGATCAAATGCTTTGCATCTGCCAAGCTGTCATTCAAGCCAAGGGGGATTTGGATGAAGATAATAATAAAACTGAAGAACAGCTTTGCCAAAATGACTTTGTGATTTAGTTTATTTGAGATGCTGTAGCCTTAAGCATCATGGTTGGATGAAATCATATAGTGGAAACATTGGAAATTACTGAAAGGCTATAAAACAAATATAGCAATTTTAGATAATTTACTGTATTAATAAATAGAAGACCCACCCACAACACAACACATGAGGAGTTAAATAAAATTCCAAGATTCCTCTTGAGATATTTGAATGAATTGGTGGAAGGTTTATTCTTAGGAAAAATGCCCACCATGTCAGCCAAAAAAATAACATCTCTACCCCAACACACTGTTACTATCTATCTATCTAAAATCCATTTCCCTTTCTTCACTAATAACCCTGATAGTCAGTGACAAAGGAGCGGTTTATCTAGTCCCCCTGGCATCTATCTAGGCATTGACTAGTTGTTACCTCTAATGAGGGAAATGTTATTGCGCTCCTGGGTGATGAATCTGCCAGTACAAGTTGTCAATGAGGAGCAGGGGATCCACTGAAGAAACTACTGAACACCTACAACTCATACTCAATGCTGTGTATGAGACATTTTTCAAGCAAGGACTTGCTGCCATGTTAGATTAACTCCCAGGCCAATTCTGACACATACATGTGAAATTCCAAAATGTTGCTAGAAAATTGTATATAGTAGGGCGGTGCAAATTAACTTTTAATTAATCGATTAATCTTTAATTTTTTTGATTGATTACAATTCTTTTGGTTTTTACTCGCCTCTATGCTGGCTTCCGGGCCTTCAGGGAGTTGTGTCGGAGATCCGGTGATGTCACGGACACCGGCGGGGCTTGCCGTGTCTATCTGAAGGGCTCCTTTGCTGTACCTTCATATCTGCATGCCGGCGGGACCTTACTATCTGCCATACGCAAGGGCTGTTACACTTCCCTATCACTTCCCTCTATCAACCTGGGATTCTACAACCATCCACTGGGAGTAGTTCCCTTCACGGGACATCTACATGCCAACGGACTGATGTTAACCTCTCCTCATCTGAATTCAGCAGTGGTATCATTGTACACATTTTTATACCAGTATCATACTTAGCTACATGTTTTTATGTTTTTGCTTTTGCTACCGTTTGGTATTACTCACACCATTTTTACAGTTTATGTAGGTACATCGATTTTATCTCCAGTGCAATATTTATTTTGTTACCTATTATAAGACTATAAAAGTTTTAATGCTATTCCCATCGAGCGCTGCCTTTGTGTGTTTTGTATCCTCCTATCAATTTCCAGTGTACTGGAATCAGCCTGCAAGGAGATCAGCTAAAAGTAGTTGGATCTGTGCGTTATAATTAATCGAAATTAGTCGATTAATCGATAAAAAAAAAAAACGATTAATCGAACACAAAAATGTTGATCAGTAACAGCCCTAGTATATAGATCTATCTATCTATCTATCTATCTATCTATCTATCTATCTATCTATCTATCTATCTATCTATCTATCTATCTATCGATCTATCTATCGATCTATCTATCTATCTATATTTTTTTTTTCGTAGAGGCACTAGAGAATAAAATGGTGGGTGTTGCAATTTTTTTATGTCACACGGCATTTGGGCAACGATCTTCAACACACATTTTTTTTTAAATAACTTTTTAGTGCACTACTGTATTTATTGGCGTATAACACTCACTTTTTTACCCTGAAAATAGATGGTAAACTGTGCCTGCATGTTATACGCAGGGGGCTGTGGAACATTTTTTCCCTGAAACTTCCCTCTTAAAGTTAGGGTGCGTGTTATACGCCTGTGCGTGTTATATGCAGATAAACGCGGTAATATCATTTTTTTTTCAATAATATATAAAAGATTGGATTACTCTGAATAAATTGATAATTAACATGTCATGCTTTAACCACTTCAGCCCCAGAAGGATTTACCCTCTTCCTGACCAGAGCACTTTTTGCGATAAGCCACGATGTAGTGCGACATTGCACCCAAACAAAATTGACATCCTTTTTTATGTTGAAATAAAAAGTTGATTCTTTTTTGCTTTATTTGACTTTTGCAGACTATAAATACATATCTAAGTACAAACTATTCATACCCCATCAAGTCTTTAGTAAATTGAGTTGCAGTATTTGTCTGTGCGCACATGCAAGTCCTTGAGAAGAAAGTGTAATATGGGGAGGAGGGGGAAGCAAACCATGAAATCTTACAAATACATGTGAATTCTCTCCAAGGGGGGTTTTCGGGGGTCCTGTTTGCATCTAGGCTCCCAAAAAGTCTCACACATGTGTTATCTTCGTACTCAGGAGAAGCAGCAGAATGTATTTTGGGGTGTAATTTCACATATGCTCATGGCATGTTTGAGCAATATATCATTTAGTTAAAACTTTGTGTAAAAAAAAAAAAAATCCAGAAGCTATAAAATATAGAATATTCCATGGACTCAACATGCCTATCAGCAAACAGCTTGGGGTGTCTACTTTCCAAAAAGGTTTTTTTTTGGGGGGGGGGGGGGTGAACTGTCCTGGCATTTTATGCACAACATTAGAAGTTTCTAACATTTTTTGTGTACATGAAAAAATTATTTTTTTTTTGCTTGAAAATGACTTTAATCCCCCAAACATGTTATATATTTTTTTTTAAAGCAAAGGCCATACAGATTAAAATGATGGGTGTTGCCATATTATCAGATACTCGCGATAGGTTCCTTCGGGTTTGGCAACCCTGGGTGACTTACAATCACTCTTCACTATTTGACCCAACGCTTCTCTCCCTTTAATAAGTCTTTGTCCCCTCCCCACCCCATGGACCCTACTTCCCCTCTGCCCCCACCTTTCTTTCTCTCTTTCGTATTATATGTTCATGCTTTTTTTCCTCCTGGCTCTCTCTCCTCTCTCTGCTTCCTTTCTTCTTTTCTCTGTTGTTCTAGCCCACAGGCTCGGCCCTGTTGGCTTTGGACACATCATGCGACGCTGTTTATCTGGCATATTGGTGGAGGTTACCCTCCTTTATGCAATTCATTTAGATTGTTTCCTTTATTTATGGCTAAGCGTTGTAATGTTTTTTTTTTTATTTTTGTTTTGGACATAGGTTTCATATAGATCCCCGTGCATCAGCCAGTTTATAAATCTAGACCAGTATAATGCCACTTTACCAGGAATTAAGTAGGGCAAACTTACTTTAGCTATGTTTGTCTTTGGACTTCTAAAAGCTGGATTTAATTCTGGTTCCTCAGTTTAACCTTCTTGATGCCTGTAGTTTTATACCTGTTAGTCCATGCTGTGTCCGCCGCTGTTTTTGTATTTTTTCTGATGTTGTGAATTTTCAATAAAACCCTTTGCACAAAAAAAATGGTGGGTGTGCCAATTTTCACACAGCATTTGCGCAGCGATTTTTCAAAGCAATTTTTTTAATTATTTTTTTATTTGTAATGCCATTAAAACACACTATATTGCCCAAATGTTTGGTAAAATATAAAATATGATCTTAGGCCAAGTATATAGATACCAAACACAACGGGCCAGATTCACGTACATTGGCATATATTTTGACCAGAGTAGCGCACCTCCATTACATTAGACCGGCGCAATGTAGAGGCGCAATTACCATATCCTCGTAGTATTTGCGCAGAAATTTGCACCGGTGCAACGTAATTTCCGAGGCGTAAGGCAGAGTAATTCAAATTGGGAAGGACGTGGGCATGTTCCATTGAAATGAGCCGTGACCCCATGCAAATGAAGGGCCGGCCGGATTACGCATGCGCACATGAAGCAGACCATGGTCAGCACCTCTCTGCGCATGCTCACAACTCGGGAACAGCGCAATCAGTGAAATTGGAACTAGGCCCGGTCAACTTAGTGAGCTACGCAGAGAGCTTAAATAGACAGAGACAAATGCCCTTCCTTTGCAAAAGTACATCCCTTTGTAACCCTTCCTATACAGCAAGGTGCTTTTCTTCTGTTGTGTGTTCGCGTTTGTCGGTTTGTGACTTGTGTTTGATATATTTCTTGACTGTTTTTTATAGTGTTTTTGATAGTGGTTTGCTGAGTGTTGTTTGGTGACTGTTCTTGATACTTTTTTGCTGTCTGAAAGCTAAATTTTTCTTTAAGGAAGAAGGGCATTCTTGCCAGGGCCATTACACAATATGGCCGTTTTCTTCACGGCCCCCGAGAGTGCCAACACCACCCCGGCCAGGAAGGCACAGATATTGCAGGAAATTACCGACCAGGTAAACATGTTGGGGGGAGAACTGGACACGCCAGGGGATCGCCAAGAAGATTAATGACCTCCGCGTGTGGTCCGTGGGAAGCTGGGCAAGATTGCCACCCATTCCAGGTGCACTGGACGTGGGCCCACCATGCCCTGTTAGGCTGACTGAGGAGGAGCGTGCAGTGGCCCAGACCTTCAACAGGCAGCAAGTGGAGGGGCTGCCTGGCTTTGAGTCCAGTCAGGAGGCCGTGAGGACAGGTACATTTTTTTTCCTATCTGGTGTGTAGCATGTGTGGGGGGGATGGGAATATGTGGCAAGTGTGTGGATCTTCCAACCTTTGAATGTTTTGTGTCATCCACAGATGTGCAGGAGGGTGCTGGGCCATCTAGCCTGACCGCACCATCCCCGGGACAACAGACTGATGGAGACCCCCAGACAAGGCCGGAGTCCTCGGAGGAGGTTGAGGAGGAGGAGTTTGAGTTGGAGGAGGAGGGCTTGTCAGGGAATGGCTTGTTTGTTTTGGAGAAGTCTTCCCCTTTAGCTGGCAGCAGCCAGGCCTCCATCAGGGGTAGCCCCCCCACTCCTCCCCCAACAGGGCTCCCCTCCCAAGGGGCTCCCCTTCTCCCCGGCCACAAGCCTTATCTGGAGGCAGGAAGGCAACCCACAAAACTAGGGGGGTGGCCGAGTTTCTGCCTGCCAACCTGAGAAGGGACCAGGCCCTTCAGACCCGCCATCTGGGACAGGTCAGCCAGACTTTGGGGCGGATGGAGGAGAGCCTGTCCTCCATAAAGGATACACTTGGGGACATGGCCTGCAACTCCCTGGCCCTGATCAATTGCCTAAATGAACAGCAGGCTACCACAGCAGACGTTGGTCAGGATGTGCGGGCCCTCGGTCAGGATGTGAGGGCCCTCACCCAGGCTATCCAGGCCAATACGGCAACCATAAATGATGATCTGACTCGCATTGCCGTGGCCTTGGAGGGCAGGCCGCCAGGTGGGCAGAGACCAGGGGATGCTCCTCCTTCCCCGAATTACCCCCCCATGAGTTGGCCCTGAGGAGCCGGGGCTGTGGCCGTGGGTGCCCCAGGCATGGGTCACGCCAGAGGCAGTAGTTTTTTTTTAACAGAATTTTTTTTTTACTGGTCATTTTTTTGGGTGCTGGACAATTTTTTTTTGGGTTGTGAATAATTTATGATTGTGGGGGTGACAGTCCTGCCGGAAAAGGCGTGTCACCCTCATTTGTGGTGGAGAAGGGTTCCCCAGGACCAGGGAGAAGTGATCCCCAGGTCCGTGTGAATGGTGTATGAATGTACAGTGACATAATTGCAGCTGTGGCTCGGCGTTGCTGCTCACAAGTCCTGCATGGTGGGCTTGTGCTAATCCAATTATATGAGGATGGTGTAAGGTACAACAAAAACAAGCAAACTCCTGCGCACGGGTGGATTGTCCAACACTTGATCAAAACGATCTTCATAGAAAGTCATCCAATTGTCAAGAATGGTAATAACAGTGCCCTTGCTGCCCTTCGTGGATGGGGAAGTCCTGGCAAAAACAATAAAAAAAAGAAAAGGCGCACCAGCCTAGTGTATTACCACTCGACACTTTATAAAATAGTAGTAATATTAAAAACTACTCACAAACGACATAATGAACAGGCTTGTCAACAAAATTGAGGTAGATTCCCCTCAGACCACGCTCCGCAATGGGGGGATGTGTTGCTGCCGGCTGACGCGTTTCGAGGCGTCTGGGCCTCTTCATCAGAGCTCAACAGTCGAGCTCTGATGAAGAGGCCCCAGACGCCTCAAAACGCGTCAGCGGCAGAAACACATCCCCCCATTGCGGAGCGTGGTCTGAGGGGAATCTACCTCAATTTTGTTGACAAGCCTGTTCATTATGTCGTTTGTGAGTAGTTTTTAATATTACTACTATTTAATAAAGTGTCAAGTGATAATACACTAGGCTGGTGTGCCTTTTCTTTTTTTCTTTGAGGATGTGGTGTGTGTGATCTAGGGACCACAGTGGTGTGCAGGCATGCATTCTCATTGTGCCATGAATAATGTGTGTGTTTAACGTGCAAAGATGCCTAATGTGAGCTGTCTCCTGGCTGCTCTTCCCTCAGAAGACGGGGTAGCCTCGGTTAGGGGGGGATTGTCTGGTTCGGGGGTCAGGTCATCACGTCTGTCAATCTCCAGGCCCTTTCTCACTGCGAAGTTGTGCAGCATGCAACATGCACTGATGATCTGGCATACAAAGTTTGGGTAATACAACCGGGTACCATAGGGGGTTCCGCATAGAAGTCATGAGATGGGGTCCCTGTGCATATGCAGAGTCACCTTGAAGGGAAAATACAGGAGGATGTTAGTAGTGCATGTGCCCCTTGTGATTTCTGCATCATGGGGGGGGGGACAGTCATGCCTGCCACCCATGTCACTCACCAACCAGCCAGCTGTCCCCATACATGTTCTGTCTTGAATTCCATTGGGATGGGACTATGATTGTATATGTAGCTGTCATGGGTGTCATGGGTGGTGTCATGTGTTGGGCTGGTGATGTCCTCCTGCAGGGTTGTTGTTAATTCTATGATTGCATGAGGGGTGAATCTGAAGATGCGAGACACCTCAGAATCACTCATGCCAAAGATGTCTATGCGTGTGCAATATATCCTCTCCCGTGCCCTCCTCCGTGCCCTCCTCCGTGCCCTCCTCCTTCTGCGCTCATCTAAAGTCAGTAGTATAGCTATGAGCAAGGATGCCCCTGGCATGGTGGCATACAGATTGCAAGTGTGGCTGCTTAGCTCGTCCCTAACGGTGTTGCTTTAGCTGACATGTAGACGGATTGTCTAATTTTAAGCAAGCTTTTATATTGCCTAATATTAGACAGGTCGTGCAGCTGATGCGCACAGCGCGTAGCCTGCGCTGCACAAACTTACTTTTGTGGATCGCCGTAACTCCCTCATTTGCATATTTGCCTAGCAAATCAATGGTGTTTCTAACGCATTTTTTGCATGCACGATGCGCCGGTCTAACGAAATTACATCGGTCTAAAAAGTCTAGATTTATGGCGTATATCGTTTTGGGGATACGGCATATCGATACGCAGGCGCATATTTCCAATTGCGCAGACGCACCTCCTGATACTCCAGCGTAAGTGCTTTGTGAATCTGGCCCAACATGTTTTAAAATTATGCACAACCGTGCAGCGGCAACAAACTACATACATTTTTAAAAGCCTTTACAGGTTACCACTTTAGATTTACAGAGGAGGTCTACTGCTATAATCACCTCCCTCAATCTGATGTTCGCAGTGATACCTCACATGGTCCAATTGCTGTTTACATGTGACACGAGACCGACGCTTGCATTTACACTGTTCCTTTAATTTTTTTTATCATTTTAATTGTTATCACAGGGAATTTAAATATGCACTATGTTAGCAATAGGTAGTGATAGGTACACTTTTGTGAAAAAATTTGGCACTATTAGACTTTAGATCTGCCCTCAAAGCATCTGACAAAACCAAGATCAGTGTGATAAGATGCTTTCCCAATAAAGACGCTGTTTATATCCAGCAAAACCAAAATCATGAAATTCTTGTAGCTTCGGGTTTCTTAGGCCATAGAGATGATTGGAGCCATTATGGTCTCCAAAAGGCTCTGTAGTCAGCTGGCTGAACCACCGGCTGCATTCTTGGGTTCACCGGTGGGACAGGAGAGCCAGAAAAAAAACATTGAAAAAGGCAGGAGGGGGGCATTCCATCCCACTCCTTGTAAAAGCAGTATTGCGGCTAATTAGCCACTATGATTGATTTTACATGAAAGCTGACCACAGGATGAAAAGAAAGATAACAAAATTATACCTAAACCTGCAGGCATCATTCTGGTATAACCACTCATAACTACTCAATACCAGATATTGATCCGTTCAGACACTATACTAGTAAAGGAGGTTTATGGTTTGTGCGTGGGTGTTAGCGCTACTGGCACTAATCTGACACTGACTGGGATTGACGCTGACCTTAACCGTCGGGTGATCAGAGGGTTAAATCTTTATTGGGCAATATACGCTATAAAAAACTAGTGTCACCCGTGACACTAATACAGAGATCAATGGCGACAGGGGGTGAAATGGTTAACTAGGGGGCAATCAGGGGGTTGAAACCTTTGTTTGGTAATATATGGGGGTACCCTGACGCTATAAAAGACTGGCTGTGAAACTAACCAACTAACTGGATAACTAGCATCACTTGTGACACTAATATGGATATCAAAAAATATTTGAAAAAAAAAAAACAGATGCTTCTGAGTCTAATGCAATCTTTTAGTAGGTGCTACCCTCTGTGGGATTTGAACCCATGAGTCCTTCAATGCCTTTCAAGATAGCCTATTGGGTTGAGCACTATTGAGTTTTGCAAAAAAGCCATTAATATTAGGGAAACAACCATGCTCATGGTGATGTGGCATTGGCGAGTAGGGAATTTTTTTTTTGTTAAATGGCGTGGAGTCCCCCCCCCCCCAGTACATACCAGCCCTTTGGATTTTAAGGGAAAATCAACATTCACATTTTCCAAAACAATGGTATAGGGTCGCCCCAAAATTCAAACCAGGTCCTTTTGGTCTGGCATAAATATTAAAGGGAACTCCATGCCCAAATAAATTGGCGTGGGGTCCCTCCCCCAGATCCATACCAGACCCTTATCTGAGGATGCAGCCTGGAGTTCAGGATGGGGGCAAATGAGCGACCACCCCCCTCTTGAAACATACCAGGCCACATGCCCTCAACATGGGAAGGGTGTTGATGGAGACAAGGGCCTCTTCCCAACAACAGGCCGTGGTTGTTGTGGTCTGCAGGCGGGGGGGCTTATCAGAATCTGAAAGCTCCCACTCTTGCCTATTAAAGAACTGTCAAAGTGCACAGAGCATAAACAGGAGGAGCCCTCCCATTGAGGCTGAACGTTTTCATTTTTTTTTTAATTTTCGGGTATGTTGGGCACCATGATTGACGATGGATGTACATCGTGGGACAATTTTTAATATTTCTTTCTTAATAAAGCAGAAGACTCAAAAACTGTCTCTTGTGGTTTATATTTTTGCCCAATTTTAGGGTGAATAGGTAGGCGTACAATGTCCCTGATACCCATTAACAAGGGGGGGTCTGGGGCACCCCAAATCACCCTCCCATGTTGAGGGCATGTGGCCCTGTATTGTTCAGGAGGGAGGGCACTTATCCCCCCCCATCCTGACCTCCAGGCTGCATGCTTGGGTAAGGGTTTGGCATGGATTTTGGGGGGGCCACGCCAATTTTTTATTTCATTTTGGCATGGGGGGTCCCCTTAAATTCCATACTAAACCCAAAGGTCCTGATATGGAGTAATTAAAGTAATTACTTGTGAAATCAGAAAAACTGGCAGGCAACCACTGCTAAGCCTTTCAGTAGTAGTGTGTCCTTCAATGAAGTTCAGGCCTTCCTGAGTGTACCAGCCTCATGCTCGGTGCTCTCCAGAACAGGTACTTCATTCGGTGGCTTCCTCCCTCAGGATGGATAGCACAGGGCCACTTCATCAATGCAGACCCAGCCTGACTACTGGGCCTGCCCGGAAAATCAAGACTCCAGACCATGGTGGTTCGTAGCCAGGAACTCTGAACACCCAGGAGGGCCACACACAGGGGTGGTGGGACGACTGCCCAGGGCGGACGACGATGACCCAGTACCCATGAAGTCTGTCCCTTAAATACTCTTCCCCAGCATGCACAGCAAGGCGATCAACCCTCACTGATTGGCCGCTGAGAAAGAATACCCAACACACCTGCTGCCACCCTCGGCCTGGGGTGATATCGACACCCCAGACAACAATAGTGGTCACATGCAGTACAGTCATAGCTGGAACAGAGGCCCAAATTTGAAAACAAATGGGTCAGAGGTAACTAATCCTCTGACTACCCTCTAAACTTAAAGCAGGGCCAGCAGAGAAAAACAGCTGCCCACTACATTTACATGCCCTTAACCACTTAAGCCCCGGACCAATATGCTGCTAAATGCCCAAAGGCGTTTTTACAATTCGACACTGCGTCGCTTTAACAGACAATTGCGCGGTCGTACGACCTGGCTCCCAAACACAATTGGCGTCTTTTTTTCCCCATAAATAGAGCTTTCTTTTGGTGGTATTTGATCACCTCTGCGGTTTTTAGTTTTTGCGCTATAAACAAAAATAGAGCGTCAATTTTGAAAAACATGTTTAAAAAAATATTTTTTACTTTTTGCTATAATAAATAATAATAATAATAATAATAATAATAATCCCCCAAAAACATATATAAAATTATTTTTTCCTCAGTTTAGGCCGATACGTATTCTTCTACCTATTTTTGGTAAAAAAATCGCAATAAGCGTTTATCGATTGGTTTGCGCAAAATTTATAGCGTTTACAAAATAGGGGATAGTTTTATTGAATTTTTAGCGATTTTTTTCATGACTGCGACATTATGGCGGACACTTCAGACAATTTTGACACATTTTTGGGACCATTGTCATTTTCACAGCAAAAAATTCATTTAAATTGCACTGTTTATTGTGAAAATTACAGTTGCAGTTTGGGAGTTAACCACAGGGGGCGCTGTAAGATTTAGGGTTCACCTAGTGTATGTTTACAACTGTAGGGGGGTGTGGCTGTAGGTCTGACGTCATCGATCGAGTCTCCCTATAAAAGGGATCACTCGATCGATGCAGCCGCCACAGTGAAGTATGGGGAAGCCATGTTTACATTCGGCTCTCCCCGTTCTTCAGCTCCGGGGAGCGATCGTGAGCGGGCGGCTAGAAACAAATAGCCACGCCCTCGTCCCGGATCGCTCCCCGCGTGTTTCCGACCGCTGCATGTAGCGCGGGGGGGTCCCGATCGGACCCCCAACCGGCGCAAAGGCAGGGACGTATATATACGTCCATCTGCCTGTACGTGCCATTCTGTGGACGTATATGTACATGCGGCAGTCGGGAAGTGGTTAAAGTCCATTTTTAATTTTTTTCACATCTCCTTAATATTATATGGCTCATTTGCTAAACATTATTGTATAGAATTAAAAACAGTAACTGTATTTTCTATGTATGGCTGTGCTCAAATTCCACCTCCTGTGTATGTACCAAGGCCAAAACATTCCAGGATATGTAAACTTTTTTATCAGGGCCATTTTGGGTGATTTCTGTTATCATTATGATTTAAAAAAAGATCCAAAAAACTATGTGACAATAAATCCTTACATGAAATACAGTTTTTTGGCACGATCAGTCATATTTTCAACATTGGTGTGGTAGATAACTCTGCGCTGCTGGTGAATTTTAAAGCAGCTCACACGGCTGATTGAAAAAAAGCAAAATCAAGAAATGGTAGGTAATAGTGTCGCGCTAAGCCAAAAATGATGATAAATATAATATCACATAAAGGCAAACATAAGTATAGTACAAATGGATAATAAATTGATACAATAAATAAATATTATACAATGATACACCCAGTGTAAAATGTCCAAATGATAATAAAGTGACAAAAGGACATCCACTTTAGGTGGCCGAAGAATAAATAGTTCTAATGTTGAAATAATGACAGCACAGGATCTAATAAGAAGTGACTTCTTGTGTGTGAATAAAACCCTCCACCGGTGATGATGTAGGCTTACCAGAAAGTGTAGACTCAAAAAACATATGTTTTATAAGTCAAGCAGGCTTGTAAATCAGAAAAGTATCCAGGAGATCACTTCAGGAACAAAGGATCAACGGCTAGCTTCCCGACTGGTGTAACACGAAACACGTCGGGAAGACTCCACTGCCGCCAATATTTTTTCTACATGCGCTGTAAACTACATTAAAATGTAAGTGCATTTGCATATTAAATTTTATATTCTACTACAGTATTACGCTATGTTGCCTCCTCTCTTCCTCTCCCCATTTTCACACGACTGAGAATACATCTGAGAACCATTTACATATCCTAAAAGCTATTTTGGGCCACTCACACC
Source organism: Rana kukunoris (assembly GCA_029574335.1). Classification (NCBI taxonomy): domain Eukaryota; kingdom Metazoa; phylum Chordata; class Amphibia; order Anura; family Ranidae; genus Rana; species Rana kukunoris. The sequence goes on from CM056053.1 coordinate 310,062,742, forward strand.
AGTCGGGAAGCTAGCCATTGATCCTTTGTTCCTGAAGTGATCTCCTGGATACGATACTCTTCTGATTAACAAGCCTGCTAGACTCATGAAACATATGTTTTTTTGAGTCTACACTTTCTGGTAAGCCTACATCATCACCGGTGGAGGGTTTTATTCACACACAAGAAGTCACTTCTTATTAGATCCTGTGCTGTCATCATTTCAACATTGGAACTATTTCTTCTTCGGCCACTTAAAGTGGACGTCCTTTTGTCACTTTATTATCATTTGGACATTTTACACTGGGTGTATCATTGTATAATATTTATTTATTGTATCAATTTATTATCCATTTGTACTATATTTATGTTTGCCTATCATGTTTGTATTTATGTGATATTATATTTATCATCATTTTTGGCTTAGCGCAACACTATTACCTACCATATTTTCAATATTAATGGCAAAATTTCACAATTTCTGCCAGGGTATGCAAACGTTTAAGCACAACTGTATATATATATATATATATATATATATATATATATATATATATAAAAACACACTGCATATATCATTTTTTACCCAGCAAAACTTTAAGCCCTAATATTTTATTGTTTGCATGTTTCAGAGACAAAGTCCTATTTTGTTTTCTTTTGATTTTTTTTTTTAGAAGAAAACAGCTTTTTGCATTAGACTATTTTAAATAATCATACAGTAATTACAATTACCTAGAAATAGAAGCAATCTGTTGAAAAGAAAACAAAAATAAGACTAATTCAGACACTGCAAAGGAGTTCTAGGGTAACTATTTGTAAAGGAGAAAGTATTGATTTTCTTTTTGATACATAGTGCACATTATCTCTCATGAAAAGCAGTAATGCATCTGTAAACAGATTTATTGGTGCTGGAAGTAAAAAAAAAGTGTTATTTTACTTCAACGGCATTGAATTTTTCTTTTCGTTTAGTATGAAGATAGAACAGACAGACAGATAGACCTTCCAGACAGAGTTTGATTAAGTTGCAACCCTGGCTATTATTGAAGAATAGAATGCAAATGAGAAAAATGTTTCACTTTTGGCTGAGGTCAGGGAAAAAGAAGTTGAAAGACATTATGTGAAAGCTTCAGAACCTGACAGGTCTTGATAGAAAGAGAACAATCAGTAAAGAATGACAAATTATTGAAATTAAAAAAATCCTACTATTCGTCATATAGCGAGGCATTCTATCAGTTGCAAGTAGCCGTTTTAACCATTCTAATGCATCACATATTATGATTCTTAGATTTATGGAATAGCTACAAAACCTGCAATGCTGTAGAGATATAAAATTCTCTATGTTAAAAAGTCGGGGATGGAAAGTGTTTTTAAACTTTTTTAGAAATCATGCCTTCCTATTTGAGAGGATCATATAGGAGCAGCCCTAGGCTAGCAGGCTGGTTTGGGTCACTAGCATTTTGTGATTAGCAATCAGGACACTACCAAGTATGGCCAAGGAGGCCAAGCCATAGCCTATCAAGATATCGGAAATGCAGAAAATGATCTTTAAGAAGTAGCAATTACTGTATATAGGAAGCTATGTAATTCTCACTTGTTTAAAGAAAGAACTTATTAACCACTTAACCCCCGGACCATATTGCTGCCCAATGACCAGAGCACTTTTTGTGATTCGGCACTGCGACGCTTTAACTGACAATTGTGCAGTCGTGCGACGTGGCTCCCAAACAAAATTGGTGTCCTTTTTTTCCCACAAATAGAGCTTTCTTTTGGTGGTATTTGATCATCTCTGCGGTTTTTATTTTTTGCGCTATAAACAAAAATAGAGCGTCAATTTTGAAAAAAATGCAATATGTTTTACATTTTGCATAAAAATGCAATATTTTTTACATTTTTACATAAAAAAACATTTTTTTTCCTCAGTTTAGGCCGATACGTATTCTTCTACATATTTTTCGTAAAAAAAATCGCAATTAGCGTTTATTGATTGGTTTGCGCAAAAGTTATAGCGTTTACAAAATAGGGGGTAGTTTTATGGCATTTATATTAATATTTTTTTTTTTACTAGTAATGGCCGCAATCAGCATTTTTTTTCAGTACTGCGGCATTATGGCGGACACTTCGGACACTTTTGACACGTTTTTGGGACCATTGGCATTTTTATTTATTTTCCAATATTTTTATTGAGTTTTCAAAAAAGGAAGAAAGTGAGATGAAACATGAAACAATAAAACAGGAACATCCTGTGTACACACTTAAATACTAAATAACAGGTAGCAATAATATCTATTAAGGGCGCAATAATAAAATCAATAGAAAACATCTACCTGGGTCCCCATTAGAGGGCCCCCACCCGCCAGCAAAGAGGGGGCTAGATCAGGGCCACCAGAGGGGCCCCCGGCTGAAAGATCTCCCGGTTTCAGGAACCGTATCCTCACAAAGTGGCAAAAGGTACACAATAGTAAAAAGGAATGAGAGTGACCATACATTAGAAGAGGAGACCAGGTCAAAATGTCTTAAATCTAGTAGCACCCTGAAAGATAGAGTAAGAAAGGAGAAAAGGAACCAAAATAGCGAGAAGAGAAGGGGGAGAGAAGAGAGAAGGGAGCACTCCATTCGGGGGGGGAAGAAGTTTGCTTCCGCAACAAACTAATTGGTTATGTGGTCGTAAGGTAATTGATCCATGGGTCCCAAACCCTATGAAACCCCTCAATCTTATCTGCTAAAATAGCAGACAACCTCTCATTCACCATTATCCAGGACAGTTTGTTCTTTAACAAATGAAATGGGACAGTGGGAGACCTCCAGGACCCTGCAATAGAGATCCTGGCCGCTACAAATATATAGGCTATCAGCTTTTTCGTGGATTTTGATGCTCCTTCGACCGGACGTCCCAGCAATGCACTCAGCGGCGACTTACGAAGGTTGACGTGAGTGAGGGAATATATAAAATTGTATGTGCGTATCCAGAATCGCCTCACCCTCGGACACGACCACCAGACATGGTACATAGTACCATCCGCAGCACACCCCCTGAAGCACCGCGGGGATGCCCCTGGCACGAAGGTTGCTACTCGGACAGGAACCATGTACCACCTCAATAACACCTTATAATTCGCCTCTATCATAGGATTTAGAGGCATTATGTGAGAGTGCGAGCCAGTCAGCTAGGTCCATAGACTCTCCTGTGTCCTGTTCCCACTTCAACATATAGTCTAACTTCTGAGAGCAGGAGGACAGGAGACCGTAAATCTGTGATATATGGCCCGCTTGTTTGTCAAAAGTCCTACAAAAGGTTTCCATGGGAGTACGAGCTGTGATAGGAGAAACCCGGTTCAGTGAGGCCAAGAAATGAGCTATTTGGGTATAATGGAAAAGCTCAGAGTTTGGGATATTATATTTCTCTTGCAGAGCCGGTCTTGTGAAGGCTCCTCTATGATCACATAAATCAGCTATCCTCAACAGTCCTTTGTTGATCCACCAAGAAAATTCCTGGGGACGGAGGCCCGGGGTGAACAGAGGGTTATGAAATAGTGGTGCCAAAGGCACATGTGGAGATTTAAATTCGTGTTTGGCCGCCAGGCGGTCCCACAGGCTGAGGGAGAACGACAGAGACGGACACAGTATAGGCGGTCTGTCCTTCCCCCTAAGCCACATCAAATGGGAAATCTCCCTGTCAGGACACAGGGAGGACTCCAATTCCATCCAAAGCGGCCTAGGCCGGGCCGAGTGGAAGCGGGTCAAATGAGCCAATTGGGCTGCATGGTAGTACTTAAGGAGATTAGGCACACCCAGCCCCCCTCCCAATTTAGGTGCGTACAGCGTCCGCCTGTTCACCCTGGGCCTCTTGTTAGCCCAAATGAACTTCAACAGATTAGTCTGAAATTTCTCTAAGTCCACACTCACAATTGCAATTGGAAGGGTTCTAAAAAATACAAAACCTTAGGTAAGATAGTCATTTTAATAGAATACAGCCTACCGAACCACGACGGGGGAGTTCTCGACCACCTACTCAAATCATCTGATAATTTACGAAATAAGGGGGGGTAATTTTTTTTATATAGCGTGGATAGAGTTGGTGTCAAGGAGATGCCCAGGTAAGGCAGGGCGTCATCTTGCCATTTGAAAGAGAAGGACTGTTTAAGGGCTCGAAATTATGTGAGGTGGGAGGGAAATATTAAGAGCCTGGGTCTTAGGCCGCGTACACACGAGGGGATATGTCCGCTGAAAACGGTCCGATGGACCGTTTCAGCAGACATCTCCGCTCGTGTGTATGGGCTAGCGGACAGATTTCTCCACCCGACAGATTTCAAAGCAAGCTTTGAAATCTATCCGGTGGGAATCTGTCCGCCCGACATGTCTGCTGGTTAGTACACTTACCAGCAGACATGTCGGCTCCCACCACCGCCGCGCCGCTGCCGAATGGATTCGGCGCATGCGCGGAAGTGTTTTACTTCCTGGTGCGGTGACGTGGCGGTGACGCGGCGGCGTCAACGTCACCGCCGCGTCACCACTACGTCACCGCGCCGTCCGGCGGCGGGGAATTTGATCCGATGGTGTGTACACGCCATCGGATCAAACTCCCGATCGGACATATCCGATGGAAATGGTCCGCGGACAGTTTTCATCGGATATATCCGATCGTGTGTATGGGGCCTTAGAGTGGTTCACAGATAGGCCCGTGAAGGACGCAAATCTGTCCATTACTTGGTTCAGGTGAGGTAAAGAGGTGACCGGGGAGGCCAGGAGCAATAAAATGTCGTCCGCGAACATCGCACATTTATGCTCGCGGCCCCCGCAGTGTACTCCCAGAATGTCCGGATGTGTCCTAATCTTGATAGCCAGGGGTTCTAAAGCCATAATGAACAGCAAAGGGGATAAAGGGCACCCCTGACGGGTACCTCTGCCAATAGATATAGTTGGAGAACGATATCCCTTAATCAGTAGATTCGCAGTAGGGGTATCGTAAATCGAACGAAGCGTCCTCAAAAAATTTGGTCCAAAGCCATAGCGTTGTAGTATAAAAAAGAGGTAGTCCCACGATAAAGAGTCAAAGGCCTTGCACAAGTCCAATGACAGGAGCAAGGCTCCACGCTTTCCCTCCCCGTCCCAGCCGGAATTCAGTGCTGATATTATGTCTATGACCCGTCTAGTCTGATCCGAAGCTTGCCTATCAGGCACAAATCCTACCTGGTCTGGGTGAATGTACTTGGATAAAAAGGAGTTCATGCGCATGGCTAGGACTTTAGTCGGGAGCTTAAGGTCTGTGTTTATCAGTGAAATAGGGCGATAATTCTCGCAATCCCCCAGGTCCTTATTGGGTTTAGGGATAACATGAATAAAGGCACTATTTTCGTGTGGAGGAAGGGGAGCCCCCCTGCGTAGGGCATTGAAGAAGGCACAAACGTGTGGAGTTAATATTTCGGCGTATTTGCGATAATAATGGCCCGTAAATCCATCAGGGCCCGGCGATTTCGATGGGCTCAGGGACTTGATGGCAATGGCAATTTCATTTGGCGTAAATTCCGCGTCCATTATTTCCGTATGGGCTTTGGACAACATCGGGAGGGGCAAGTCACGCAAGAAGTCTTCCGCACCCGACGCATCAAACAACCCCGGGGATGCATACAATGTGGAATAAAACTTGGAGAATTCTTTGAGGATTGACTGGGGGTCTTGCGTGGTTAAGCCCGATCCTAACCGTAACCTAGGAAGAGCGGAGCTAAAGGGCCTGGGAGTCAGCTTCCTTGCCAGCAGTGTATTTGGTTTGTCACCCAAAGTGTAATAACGGTGGCGGGCCCAACGGATGGATTTTTCTGCTTTCGTGGTCAGGCTCAAATTCAGAGCTGTCTGGGCCCCGTCTATTTGGTTTCAGAGATCAACATGTGGGTTAGCAGTTTGATCACGCATAAGTCGCTTCAGTTCCTCCTCCTGACGTCGAATAGTGTGTTCCCGTTCACACTTCACCCTGGAGGCCAAATGTATTAGAGTACCGTGTATAGTAACCTTGTGGGCGGCCCAGAGTGTTACCGGAGATGTATCCGGGAGGGAATTTTCTCGAAAGTAATGTTGAATAACCCTCTCCACCTCTTGTTCGAGGACAGTGTCATTCAGCAAGGACTCGTTTAATCGCCACGGCGACGGGCCCGATTTAGACCAAAGGTCTGTCAACACCATCTGGACCAGTGAATGATCCGACCACGCCACAGGGGATATCTTAACCGACGAAACATACGGAAGTAGAGGGGAAAGCGTAAATAAGTGGTCTATACGGGAATACGTTTTGTGAACATGGGAATAGAATGTAAAATCCCTGGTAGTGGGGTGGAATTCCCTCCAGGCATCAATCAAATCATAGCTATGAAGGAGACGCGCCATAACACTACTCCGTTTGGGCACATGTTTCAGCACCGCTCTTCCAAGATCAGATCTATCGAGGACCCGGTCTAACGGGAAATTACTGTCTCCCCCCAGCACCACATGACCTGCTACGTGGGGCATTATCACTTCCAGCATAGAGTGGAAGAAGGGCAATTGGTTTACATTAGGGGCATAGTAGGACAGAAAAGTCACCTCTTTCTCATTAACTTTCCCAGCCACCATGACATAACGGCCTTCCTTGTCTCTAATCACAGTTGAAGGAATGAAAGGGACCTTCTTAGCAAAACAAATGGCGACACCTCACTTTTTATCAGGACCATTAGATAAGAAAAACGTGGAGAACCTCGGGTTTAAGTATCTAGGGGCTGAGGATTTAGAAAAATGCGTCTCCTGCAAAAGCAGGACATCCGCCCCCATTCTATGATATTGCTGAAACGCTTTAGATCTTTTGACGGGGGAATTGAAACCCTGGACATTATGGGTCAAAATAGTGTAATTTGTTAAGGGTCTAGAGGCCATAGTGGTTCGGTTTGCTGTACTCACGGTTTAGATGTCTCAAAGGTCGAGGTCGGAAAGTCCCCCAAGGCACCATCCGCTTTCTGTTCCAATGTAGGAGTGCTCCCCAAATGAGGTAGATTCGGGAAAGAGAAAAAAGGGTCAGGTTAGAAAAAGGAAAAAACAAAGAAAACAAGAACATAAGTGTCAGTATGAACAATAAACCAAAGCGCAATCAAGGTTCAATCAATAAAGTATCACACCGAAAATCCAGTGTGATCCAGGGAGCAATAGACTCCCTGTTGTCAGCGTAAAGTTGCCCCCACCAGCAGGGAAGAGGCAAGTTCACTCAAGTGGCACACGTTTCCACCTCAGCCCGACTCAATAGCTGAATGAGAAGAGCGGGCGGAATCGGTCAGCAAAGCACCGCAAGGAGAGCCGGGGGGCACTCAAGCATGAGGGCCTCCGCCAGGTTTTCCGCCCCATGACAGAGCTAGAGTCCTAGCAAACGATAACTTAACAATAACAAAGATTGATCAATAGTAGAGAAAAATAATATACATAAAAAAATACATAAAAAAGAAAAAAAAAACTCTTATGCGGACTAATGCTCCAGAAATGGTCAAAAATGGTGACCAGCGGGACCTCAACCTCAATCTAGGGAGGGCTATACCTCCCAATCTACAGGAGAATGAGGCAAAAGAGGAATCAAAGAAAAAAAAAATTTTAAGGGAAAGAGGAAGTCCCATGTGTTCAAGTGTTACCATTGGCATTTTTATAGCGATCAGTGCTATAAAAATGCATTGGATTACTATAAAAATGCCATTGGCAGTGAAGGGGTTAACACTAGGGGGCGGGGAAGGGGTTAAGTATGTTCCTGGGTGTGTTCTAACTGTATGGGGGGTGGACGCACTAGGGGAAATCACTGATCTTCTGTTCATACATTGTATGAACAGAAGATCAGCGTTTCCCCCACTGACAGGACCGGGAGCTGTGTGTTTACACACATAGCTCCCGGTCCTCGCTCTGTACCGAGCGATCTCGTGTGCCTGGCGGCGATCGCACTCACCGGGCACGCGTGCAGGACTCGGGGCGAGCGGGGACACGCGTGTGCCGCCGCCGTCGGCGCGCATGCGCCCCCTAGTGGCCGCAAAAGTAGCCGACGTAGAGCTACGGGCTCTCGCCCAGGAGAGCCGACCTGCCGCAGTAATATGACGGCGGCTGGTCGGCAAGTAGTTAATACCTGTACATCACTATATTGTCATATATACTACTAAAGATAGCAAGTACTAGGGATGAGCGCATTGAATTGGGTTCTGGTCGTGGGACTATTCATCAACCCCATCATAATTATTTTTTTAAATGTACATTTTAATCCAAACCTTGATGAATTCTAGATATTTTCAAAACAAGTAGACATGAGATTGTCAAAAAGGGCATTCATAACTGGACATTGACATAGGGGACACATACCAATGCAAAAAGAGAAAAAATATTCATTAGTGGGGAGATGGTCCTCCTTTGACTTCAAGGACAACATTGGGAAAACACCATTCCTTTCTATTACACACAGTAAGATGCATTTAAGATGTAGATGGTGTTATAGAACAGTATAATTTTAACATACATCATTAGCAACACAATTCTGGCATCACATATTTTGCATGTGTAATAGAATTTTTACATTTTTCTACTTGGCTAAACAGCAGTACCCCAATCTGATTCAAAGCTAAAGCTCTCAACTTTGTGCCAATTATCTAGTGGTAAAACAGTTTCATAGTAAAGCTTGTGATCTTTTTTTCAGTAGCACGCCATATTGTATTAAAAGTTTAAAAAACGTCAAAATGGCATCCACAACAAAACTTCAGAAGCACAACCCCATATTCCAGGATTTATACAAAATAATAATTCTTAAATATTAACTTAAATAATAATTAGATTTACATATTTCAGAAACAATAGCGACACATATAGTGCAGTGGCCAAATATAAGTATGTAAGCAGTTTGTTTGAGCTGCAATGTAAAAGAGAGAAATGGACCAGTTTAAAATGCAACAATTGTGTATTACCTCAGAGACAACATATTATACAGGCTCAGTGCACAATATGGAAATGGCCACCCTCATCCAATTGTTTAATGTAATGCAGTAGTCCCAACTGTGAACTCTACCAGCCCTCATCCAATACTTTTCTCTAAGGCCCCGTACACACAAGCAAATTAATCTGCTTAAATCGGTCGGACAGATCGATTTGATCAGATTTGTCTGCTGGCTCTTTTGGTTTGATCGCTGTACACACGATCAAACCAAAATCCCCGCCGGCAGACAGCGCGGTGACGTGGCGGTGCGTTGACGCCGCCACGTCACCGCACCAGGAAGTAAAACACTTCCGCGAATGCGTCAAATCCATTCGACGCATGTGCGGGCAGATATGTCTGCTGGTTAGCGTACTAACCAGCAGACATATCGGTCCGACGGGTTCCCAGCAGACAGATTTTAAAGCAGGCTTTAAAATCTGTCTGCTGGCCAAATCCGTCGGCTCGCCCGTACACACGATCGAATCTGTCTGCTGAGATGGTCTGTCAGACCGTTTTCAGCAGAAAGATTTGATCGTGTGTACACGGCCTAATCGGTCCTTAAGTGGTTAATAGCGCAAAAAATAAAAAATAAATCGGGTAGTCGGCCCAGCCAATGTCCAAGAGCCAGCAATAAAGGTAGTAGTATATCAAGCAGGATCTGTAGCCAGAGGGAACGTCAGTCAAGCAAGTCTTTAACAGGAATGCAAGAGAAAGTCTCTTGTGATGTTAACACAGGCAAAGGCAAATGAACTGGAAGGTTTGAGGCAGGGTTCACACTTGTCCTACAAACGCTCCGACATTGGGAGCTCATGTCGCATGACGTGTAAAAATCAATGTTTCCTTATGAGAGCAGTCTTAACTGATCCGACGTATACTACAGGACAGCAGTACTACTTTCATCCTACTTTGCTCTGCAACATGTGTCCTACATTGGTCCTACATTGATCCTACATTGGTCCTACATTCATCCGACTTTCATGAACAGGACACTACTTTGAACCCGACTTTGTGATAGTCTGACTTGTTCTTTGACCAATCAAAACAATCCCAGAGTGAGATCAATTCCTTTTACTGCTGCTGTAATCACATGTCGAATGCCTTATAAGGACAAGGCTCTTACTTTGGTCCGACTTCAATGATATTCAATGGGCTGAAGTAGGATGAATGTCGGAGCAAAGTAGTACAGGGAGTGTTTTCAAAGTCGAACAGACTTGTGTCGGATCAGTTAAGACGGCTCTCATAGGGAAACATTGATTTTCACACGTCATGCGACATGAGCTCCCAATGTCGGAGCGTTTGTAGGACAAGTGTGAACCCAGCCTCAAGTAGGCAGAGCTGACGAGCAGGATAATCAACAGGTGGATCACTGTGGAGAGATGGGAGCTGGCAATTATCTGACAGCTGAGCTGCCAGCACAAAGAAGGAAGGGCTGAGCCCAGCCCTGACAGCAGCCCATAGAAGTTGATGCACATGGAACTCCAAATGCAAAGGCTCTGTACTCAGATGTGTGCATCAGCTCCTGTCTTTATGTCACATTTTGACATGTAATTGAGTTGGGACAGACACTTTAAGGGCTGCATGCATGCAACTCCAAAGTCTTCATGAGACCTTAATGGTCAGTGCATCAACTTGTGATTTTATCACTGTGTTATATGTATTGCTGTATTGTATTGTTTTATTGATTTGATTTGTATTTATTTATTTATTTACACTTAGGGTTATGCATTTGATTGAACCCTGCTGTGAGTGCTGTATTTGTATATGTTTTAGTCCAAATAGGGGATTTATACAGTTGTTTGTTTGGGGGAGGGTATTGCACATAAATTTGAAGTGTGTTTGTTGATTAAAGTAAAGTACTTGCCATTTATTGTCAGTTTGAGAGCCGACCATCTGCCTTTCTAAGTGTTGCATACATAGCTAATAACTAAACATGACAGCAGTTTGTTTATCAAGGTGTCTATTCCAGCCTTAAGGCCCATTGCTAGTGCTCCAACCACTACCCCAATTATGACTTATGTAGAAATAAGATATATTGTCCTGAAAGAGGCGCTTCCTGTAGAAGTGCTATGATGGCGGATTTGTGTGTACTTCAAGTAAATTTTGAGGTGGCAGTCAAATATTGTCCAACAATAAACAAACAATAAGGGCCAGATTCTCTAAGAAATTCGCCGGTGTAGCGTAAGCCATTTACACTATGCCGCCGCATCGTACTAGAGCAAGTGATGTATTCCCTAAGCATTTGCTCCGTAGTTTGCGTTGGCGTAGCGAAAATGGCCCAGCGTAAGCCCGCGTAAATCAAATGGGGCGGCTTGTATTTAAATTAAGCGAGCCCCCGCGTCTAACGGACTGTGCATGCGCCGGCCGTGGAAAAAGCCCAGTGCGCATGCTCCAGCTCACGTCGGAAAGCGCAGTTAAAACCAACGTCAATGCCCTATTCGCGAACGAGTTAGTAAAACGACGTAAGCGACGGAAAAAGCCGACGCTGACCCAACGCCATACTTAACATGGCATCCGACGGCACCCGACGGCATCCGACGGTACTTCGTAAGGTTACTCCTCATAGAAGCAGGGGTAACCTTACGAGATCTTAAGCGACGTACGCGACGACGGGGCGGCGTAAAAGCGATCGGGAATCGGCGTAGTAGCCTCATTTGCATAGGCAAATGAGAAAACAAAGTAAAGGCCACCTAGTGGCCGGAGTTGTCTTTACAACTACGATCCGCAAGTGTAATGGTATTACACTTGTCGGATGTTCAAGCGTATCTATGCCAAAGTGATGCTAAGCATCACTCGCATAGATACGAGCCAAAAAAAACGGTCATACGACGGGGTATCTGAGATACTCCGTCGTAGCGCCGCTGAGAATCTGGCTCTAAGTGTCCAGCGCTAGGTATGATGGCAATGAGAAAAAAACTTTCTGCATCCTAGTATATAAGGTACAGCTACCAATTCTGACTGCTATGGTTGAAGACTGCCTGGAGAGGGGGAAACAGTAAAAACATATTCATAAAAACCACTAGCACTCAGATAGGCACCTTATTCTACAATTGTGGCCTTGGAAGATTGTTGTGCAGGATAGATACAGCCAGTCCAGACATATGTTCTAATAACCAAATATTGTTTATTATAAAAAGATAAGGGGCCAGATCCACAAAGAACTTACGACGGCGTATTCACAAAACAAGATACGCCGAGATTTTGCTAAGATAAGACCGACGTAAGTCTCTTAAGCCGTCTTATGTTAGTTGCATATTTACGCTGGCCGCTAGGTGGCTCTTCCGTAGATTTCCGCGCTGAATATGTAAATGAGCTAGATATGCCGATCCACGAACGTACTTGCACCCGGCGTATCAATATATATGCTTTTTACGTAATGCGTACGACCGGCGTAAAGTTACCCCTGCTAAATGAGGTGCAGCCAATGTTAAGTATGGACGTCGGAACAGCGGTCAAATTTTACGTCGTTTGCGTAAGTCGTACGCGAATAGGGATGCGCACTAGGATACGTCCACGGACGGCGAATGCGCTGTTCATTCGGCCATGCATCTACATGGGGTCACGCTTAATTTAAATACAACACGCCCCCTACCTGCCTACTTTGAATTGTGCGGGCTTACGGCGGCCGATTTACATTACGCCGGCGCACATATGGGAGCAAGTGCTTTGTGGATACCCTATGAGCCTCTCAAAGTTACGTTGGCGTAGCGCATATCAGATGCGCTACGCCCGCTTAAAGATACGCCCGTTTTTGTGGATCTGGCCCAAAATGTCCATAAAATGTCCAATAATAAAACAACAACCAGGAGCAGTGGCTGAAGCAAACAGGCAGTAAATCCATAAATACTAGCATGGACAAGGAAATTATTAATAATTGCTAAAACTAACCTCTAGTTATATAATTAGTCAGGTTGAAAAAAGACACAAGTCTATCTAGTTTAACCAATACTATCCAGTTATATTATGTACATTTAGGAAATAATCCGGACCTTTTTTTAAAGCGAGCTACTAAGCTAACCAGAAACAGCTTTTGAGGGAGTCTATTCCACATTTCCACAGCTCTTACTGTGAAGAAACTTTTCTGTATTTGGAGATGAAATCTCCTTTCCTCCCTGTCCTGGACTCGCTTCCCGTACTCCCGGAGTCTATGGGTAAGCTATCTAGGCAGATGACCTTTCTCTGCGCACACAATAATAGACTGCTGTTTCTTATCTTGTGTCTTTATTGGCACGTTGCAGATTTGAATATACATGTGGATGACACACGTGATATGCGGTAAAACTAGAAATAATAAGAATGGTATAACATTACTATACGATAATAATAACATCATATAAACATTATCAGAGATGGCTAGCTATCTCCCTAAGCTTGTGGAAGAAGAGGAAAGAGATTGCTTACCTCCGATGCCATGGGTGGGGACAGATTGCATGCAGGCCTTGCTGCCTTGATCTTAAACATGGAGATACTGAGACCTTCACTTCCTGGCTAAAGAGGAAATGATGACTTTGATGTCACAGCCTATCAGAGCTAACTAATAATATTCACTACATTCTATCAACTATATTCATGTTTGGCCAGTAGATGGCGCAAGCATAACAGCTAACCTGAGACAACATACCTCTGGCTTACTAATGCAATAATACATTGTACACACAGTGAATTGTCCTTTTTGAGCCTGAAAGGTATCCTGGAGGCACAACACTCCCCTTGTCCTCTGTGATGACCTTACAGTAAAAACCTCACTACCAAGTTCACTATATGGACCACTTATGTATTTATACATGTTGCTCATATCCCCTTTAATCTCCTCTTCTCAGGAGAGAATACATTCAGTTCCTCTGATCTATCCTCATAGCTGAGTTCCTCCATGTCTCTTATCAGTTTGGTTGCCCTTTCTCCAGTTCCCCAATATGTTTTGTGAACTGGTGCCCAAAACTGAACTTCATATTCCAGATGAGGTCTTACTAATGATTTGTACAGGGGCAAAATGATATCTTTCCCTCTAGAATCTATACCTCTCTTAATACAAAAAAGGACTTTGCTCACTTTGCAAACCACATAATGGCATTGCATGCTATTATTAAAAGTTTACGATCTACCAAAACACCTAGATCCTTCTCCACCAGTGTACTCCCCCTAGCAGCGCTGTATCCTGGCCTAGGCCAACAAGGCCCTGGCCTAGGGCAGCACTTTGCAGAGGGGCAGCACAAAAAGAGTCCCCGCCGGCTTGTGCTACACTGTTAGTGTAGCGGCAGTCTTATGGGGCAGGTTGGGCTGAAAGGGAAATTAGTCTAGCGTCCCCATAAAGCGGCCGCACTGCTTCTGGTATGCAGGCGGCCGGCATTCTGCAACTGTGGGGGGGGGGGGGGGTTCTGCTGCACCATTGGCCTGGTTAAATCTTCTTAGTCCTCTCCATAAAATTATCAGAAATTTGTGCTTAAAGTAGAACTATAGGCACTTAACTTTATTTTTCATTTTGGATAGAGTAATGGGGGGGGGGGGGGGGGTTATAGCCCCTGTAAGTTTATTTTTTACCATTCCTGTCCCATTGCAGAGATTTCCCTTCACTTCCTACCTCATAGCCAAACAGGAAGTAAGAGGAAATGTATACAAATTAAGGGAATCCAGGGCAGGTCTTGAATAGAAAGGGGCATGGCCTTGTCATGAAGGAGTGTGTCATATTTAAATTAGGGGGTGCACGAGTTTAGTCAGGCCTAGGGCAGCACAAAACCTAAATACACCCCTGCCCCCTAGTATGTATGTTGCATGCATATTTTTTGCTTCCAAGTTCATAACTTTACATTTATCAACATTAGACCTGATTTGCCAAATAGTTGCCCAATTAAACAGTAGATTGAGATCGGCTTGCAAGTTGGAGACACCATTGGTGTCATCTGCAAAACACTGAAATGGTCATTTTAATCACAGAACCTTAGACCATTTGGAGTATGAATTATTAACCACTTCTCTCTGAATTCATCTTTCAGCCAGTTTTCTATAAATTTACAAACTGATCTTTCCAAACCTGTAGACTTTACTTTACTCATTATCTCTGTGTAGGTAACTGTGTCAAACACTTTTGCAAAATCTAAGTATACCACATCCACAGTCACCTATCTGTCCAAGGTCTTACTTACCTCCACATAAAAAGAAATCAGATTTGTTTGACAACTTCTGTCTTTCATAATACCATGCTGTCTGTTGCTTAAATAATTTTTTACAGCAAGGACTAATCTATGTGGTCTTTTATTAAACTCTCCAGTCAGAGGCGGCTCTAGGCTTTGTGAGGCCTTAGGCAAAACGTAGACATGAGGCCCCACTCTTGCCCATAATGGGGAAAATAATTCAAGCGGAAAAAAAAATATTGTATAAATCGCCTATATTAAGAGCCTTAAATACTATGAACTATGAATTTATCGTTTCTAAAAATGTTTTCTTACCAATTATTCTCGAATCAAATATCATTAAACATAGGGTATGTGTGTATATATATCATTTTTTCATTACACCCACACAAATATAGATACAATTTGTGCAGCTGCTAGTAGCAATGTGTAACTATAACAAAAGTCAAAACCATATTTCTCCATTTACATGAAGTTCAGGTAAATATAACCCAACACAGAGTTCCCCCTTACATCAGAGTCTGCAGGATTCCTCCTTATAGCGCAAGGGGAAATTTGAGGGAATGCTGCAGAATGGTGTAAAGGGGAACTCTGATGTAAGGTGGGCTTTGGTGACCAGAGATCACCTTATATCAAAGTGCACAGCATTCTCATTTACATCAGAGTTCCCCTTTACATCAGGGTCCACAGAGTGTGTAGGCATGATACAGGAGCGGACATGATACAGGAGCAGACATGATACAGGAGATGTTCAGAGACTGCGAGGGAATGATACAGGAGCGGACATGATACAGGAGATGGTCAGAGACTGTGCAAGCATGATACAGGAGCGGACATGATACAGGAGATGGTCAGAGACTGTGCAAGCATGATACAGGAGTGGACATGATACAGGAGATGGTCAGAGACTGTGCAAGCATGATACAGGAGCGGACATGATACAGGAGCGGACATGATACAGGAGCGGACAAGATACAGGAGCAGAAATGATACAGGAGATGGTCAGAGACTGTGCAAGCATGATACAGGAGCGGACATGATACAGGAGCGGACATGATACAGGAGATGGTCAGAGACTGTGTGGGCATGATACAGGAGATGGTCAGAGACTGTGCGGGCATGATACAGGAGTGGACATGATACAGGAGCGGACATGATACAGGAGATGGTCAGAGACTGTGCAAGCATGATACAGGAGCGGACATGATACAGGAGCGGACATGATACAGGAGATGGTCAGAGACTGTGCAAGCATGATACAGGAGCGGACATGATACAGGAGCGGACATGATACAGGAGCGGACATGATACAGGAGCGGACATGATACAGGAGATGGTGAGAGACTGTGTGGGCATGATACAGGAGATGGCCAGAGACTGTGCAGGCATGATACAGGAGTGGATATGATATAGGAGATGGTCAGAGACTGTGCGGGCATGATACAGGAGTGGACATGATACAGGAGCAGACATGATACAGGAGATGGTCAGAGACTGTGCAAGCATGATACAGGAGTGGACATAATACAGGAGCGGACATGATACAGGAGATGGTCAGAGACTGTGCAAGCATGATACAGGAGCGGACATGATACAGGAGCGGACATGATACAGGAGATGGTCAGAGACTGTGTGGGCATGATACAGGAGATGGCCAGAGACTGTGCGGGCATGATACAGGAGTGGATATGATATAGTAGATGGTTAGAGACTGTGCGGGCATGATACAGGAGATGGTCAGAGACTGTGCGGGCATGATACAGGAGTGGATATGATACAGGAGATGGTCAGAGACTGTGCGGACATGATACAGGAGATGGTCAGAGACTGTGCGGGCATGATACAGGAGATGGTCAGAGACTGTGCGGGCATGATACAGGAGATGGTCAGAGACTGTGCGGGCATGATAGAGGAGATGGTCAGAGACTGTGCGGGCATGATACAGGAGATGGTCAGAGACTGTGCGGGCATGATACAGGAGATGGTCAGAGACTGTGCGGGCATGATACAGGAGATGGTCAGAGACTGTGTGGGCATGATACAGGAGCGGACATGATACAGGAGATGATTATAGATTGTGCGGACATGGACATCCAATAATGTGGCTGGGTCGGCATTTGTATCTATAAACGCAAATGCTGGGCTCGGGAGCACACCGCAAGATAACCCCTCAGCGCTTCTCCTAGGGGGGTTGTCTGATGCGGGTGGAACTGCAGAGGGACCCCAGAAGACGTGGATCGGGGCCACTCTGTGCAAACGAGCTGCACAGTGGAGGTAAGTATAACATGTTTGTTACTTAAAAATAACACATACATAATACAATCATATTAAAGGGCTCTGTGTGGCTGTGATTGAGGAGTGGCGCAATCAGAGCGAGAGGGCAGCTCTGGTGCTAAATCTTGTGTTCCTTTGCCAGCCTAAAAATCAGATTTCTTGTAATATATTAGCAGCTACATTCCATTATCCCAAAATGATTGATAATGTGTCACTGCGGAAAGGTTTTTTACATTTATAACTGAATATGTCACTGATCACAGGCTTGGATCTTAATTCTAGTAGACCCTCATAAAACATGTCTTTTTCAAATGTCCAGAGAAGTTTTCTGATCCTGGGAAGTAGTGAAGTTTTCCTGGTCTGTGATCTCATCAGAGTTGCAGGATACTGATCATTTACCAGTAATCTGCCAGCACTGACTGCAGACTGACACACATAGGACGTTTTACAACTTGGTATTTCTGACACCAAACCTGCTTAATCTGAAAATAGATTGGCACCTCACCTTACTAGCAGCTTCCATGGACTGAATGAAGAGCTTGTGAGCTGGTCTGGGGACTCGGGGGAGAGCTCAGGTAACTGCTGGGCTGGACAGTCATCGTGCTGCAGAGTGTGTGCAGTGTGATGAACATTCTCTGGCTGCTCCGCCCACCTCTGCTGCTGCTCACTGTGCAAGCCCCGACCCAGCCATTCAAACCCAGGAGGATCGTCCTATATGTGCATTTGTGTGGCTGCAGCTACGGATAGAAGGCACACAGTGTGCACAACCTCAGCTCAGATGACTTCTTTTGCACTGAATAAGTATAGTGCGGATCGCAATACAGCCCCCCCCCCCTCCTTCCAGCACTGGTGTCGGCTTTCGGAGAAGGCTAGGAGCTGTTTCAGTGTGAGGAGGATTTTACAGCCTGCGCGTCTGCATAGCTTTACCCGCTCGGGACACTGACCAGGCACATTCCTTTTCACACATTCGGCAAAGTAGGCGGGTGGGAGGCCCTTGTGGGGGCGAGGCCTTAGGCCACTACCTACTTTGCCTAATTAGAGAGCCGCCTCTGTCTCCAGTATCTTCCCAACTATAGAAGTTAAACTAACAGGTCTATAGTTACTTGGTAAAGACTTCGATCCCTTTTTAAATATAGACACCAGCCTTGGGGGTGTCAGGATTAGGTCTGTAAATTTGGAATCCAGTATAATGGAACCAACCAGCTAAGGACCGTGGATTTCGGTGATGGCGCACCTGAAGTGTCGTCACTTAGAGCCAGGAAGCCCTCCAAGGGAGCGCCCATGGTCAATAGCAGCCTGGGGGCTTGGAACACATTAACTCTATGGTGTTTTTTTAACCACTTCCTTACTGGGCATGTATACCCCCTTCCTGACTAGGTGAAATTTCAGCTTGCGGCACTGCGTCGCTTTAACTGACAATTGCGCGGTCGTGCGACATGGCTCCCAAACAAAATTGGCGTCCTTTTTCCCCACAAATAGAGCTTTCTTTTGGTGGTATTTGATCACCTCTGCGGTTTTTATTTTTTGCGCTATAAACAAAAAAGTACGACAATTTTGAACAAAATATAATATTTTTTACTTGTTGCTATAAAAAATAGCCCAATTTAACAAAAAAAAATTCAGTCTAGGCCGATAAGTATTCTTCTACATATTTTTGGTAAAAAAAAAAAAAATCGCAATAAGCGACTGGTTTGCCCAAAAGTTATAGTGCCTACAAAATAAGGGACAGAATTATTTTTTTTTATTATTTTTTTTTTACTAGTAATGGCGGCGATCTGCGATTTTTATTGCGACTGCAACATCATGGTGGACATATCGGACACTTTTGACACATTTTTGGCACCATTCACATTTATACTGCAATCAGTGCTATAAATATGCACTAATTACTGTATAAATGTGACTGGCAGGGAAGGGGTTAACACTAGGGGGTGAGGAAGGGGTTAAATGTGTATCCTGCATTGTGTTCTAACTGTGGGGGGAGGGGGGGTGACTGGGGGGTGACCGATCTGTGTCCCTATGTACAAGAGACACAGATCAGTCTCCTCTCTCTATGACAGGACGCTGTCATTGTGAGAGCCGGCAATGAGAAATGATCTCATATGTTTACATATGAGATCATCTCTCATTCGCTGCACAGATCACATCGCAAATGGCCACTCTGACTGGCCGTTCGCGGCGATCTATGATTGGCTGTGTCCAAGGGACATGGCCAGTACACAAGTTCCCCGCTGCGCGCTCTGGAGCGCGCACTGGGAACGAAGAAAGGGGCCGCCGTGAAAACACAGCGGCCCGGAGAATTAGAGCCACCCTGCGGCCATATATAGTCATACGGCCGTAGGGAAGTGGTTAAAGTAGCATCCAACTACTTTGACATGTGTTGTACTAAATGTTTTCATATGCAGTTGTATGTAGTGCAGGGTTGAACTGTGTCATCTTGTACTCTTTCTTGTTCTTATTGTTTGTAAATAAATAAATAAATATATATATATATATATATATATATATATATATATATATACTGTATATATATATATATATATACATTTAATTCAAATTTAAGTAAGAAAGCATTTTTTGTCTGCGTATGGTTTAGTTAACCACCGCTCGCTGTAGTGACAAATGACAGGCGTCAGCAGTTGGGGTTTCCATTGCTCTGGGACAACGTCATATGAGGTTGTCCCACTCTTGCAACACTTGTGCGCCCGTAGGGCTGTGCAGCATGGCGATCAATGGTGCGCTCTGTCCCTGGAACTCGGTGCATCACCGATATTGGTAATGAGCCAATGATGAGGCTCTCTACCCATGTTACCAGCTATGTCCAATCACGGTTGATCACATGTAAACAAGGAAATGGCAGAAATCGTCATTCCTTTCCTCCCACTGACAGCGTATGAGGAGAGGAGAGTTGTAAGTAACGCTGAAGGTGCGGTTGGATAAGTAGGTAGAGAACCAGCGAAGAGTACAGTCACGGAGACCAACATTTTGGAGTTGTTTGAGGAGGAGTGGGTGGTCAACCGTATCAAAGGCGGCAGAGAGGTCCAGGAGTAGGAGCACAGAATAGTGTCCCTTAGTTTTGGCCGTTAGTATATTGTTTGTTAGTTTTAGGAGAGCAGTTTCTGTGGAATGTTGAAGACGAAATCCAGACTGAAGGGGATCAAGGAGGTTATTATGAGCAAGGTGGACACTCAGTTGGTTGTAGACTAGACGTTCAAGGAGTTTGAAAAAAAAGGGGAGCAAGGAGATGGGGCGTAGGTTGTCAAGATTGGATGGGTCCAGTGAGGGCTTTTTAAGTATGGGGCTGACTAGTGCATGTTTAAAAGAGTGTTATATCAAGTGGAACTTCTGCGCTACTAAAAAATCTCTAAACAATAACAGTCTGCAGCAAACACAAAAAATGCATACACAACATTAGTAATAAGTGAATAAAAGTAGTAGTGCTAGCGCAAGTGGTAAAGCATAACTTAGGATGTATAATAATGGGTAAGCACACAGTACACAAAGTGTGCTAAATCAGTGGTATCTGTGACAAAGCAAAAAAAGGAAAAACAACACAACAATCCAACAAGGGTGCTATGTCCAAGCCAAGTGCACTAAAGTCCTTAATGTGAACAGTGTGAAGGAGGGATGTCCACTAGTTGCAGAAAGGTGAGGAAAGGAAAGAGCCCCACCACACGGCACGTCTAGTCTCACAGAACTCTCACCTCCAGCCAGACATAACCAGCATGTAGGATATCCTTGGTATAGACAATCTCCCCCAGTGATGTTGTTTGTGGATCCCCACAGGTCAATGGAACGATGGATGTCTAAGTACTCAGGTATATTCACAGGACACAGATAAGGAGAATCCGGGAAAAGACAAAGGAAGCCTCCAATAGTGCGTTAACTTGATAACCAGGGAGTTTTAATAAAACAAATGTACTTACAACATAAAAAGATAAAATTGGCATCAAACAGCGGGATCGTAGCGCTTGCAGCACGTCACTCATCTGCCCGTCCTTCCCTTCCCTACGCGTTACGACACAGGGTCACGTGTCTTCATCTGGAGCATTCCCCAGGTGAAGACACGTGACCCTGTGTCGTAACGCGTAGGGAAGGGAAGGACGGGCAGATGAGTGACGTGCTGCAAGCGCTACGATCCCGCTGTTTGATGCCAATTTTATCTTTTTATGTTGTAAGTACATTTGTTTTATTAAAACTCCCTGGTTATCAAGTTAACGCACTATTGGAGGCTTCCTTTGTCTTTTCCCGGATTCTCCTTATCTGTGTCCTGTGAATATACCTGAGTACTTAGACATCCATCGTTCCATTGACCTGTGGGGATCCACAAACAACATCACTGGGGGAGATTGTCTATACCAAGGATATCCTACATGCTGGTTATGTCTGGCTGGAGGTGAGAGTTCTGTGAGACTAGACGTGCCGTGTGGTGGGGCTCTTTCCTTTCCTCACCTTTCTGCAACTAGTGGACATCCCTCCTTCACACTGTTCACATTAAGGACTTTAGTGCACTTGGCTTGGACATAGCACCCTTGTTGGATTGTTGTGTTGTTTTTCCTTTTTTTGCTTTGTCACAGATACCACTGATTTAGCACACTTTGTGTACTGTGTGCTTACCCATTATTATACATCCTAAGTTATGCTTTACCACTTGCGCTAGCACTACTACTTTTATTCGCATGTTTAAAAGAGTTAGGGAAGATGCCAGAAGAGAGGGAGAGATTGAAGATGTGGGTTAAAGAGTGTAGAATAGAGCCAGAGGGTGAACGTAGCATTTGCGAGGGAACAGGATCCAGAGCGCAGGTGGTAAGATGGACGTTAGCAAGTAATTTAGCGACCTTGTCAATAGTGGTGGGGTTAAAAGAGGGAAGTAATGACTGTACCTGTGGGCATGAGGTGTGAGGCATGGAGGGTATCTGAACAGTAGAGATCTCATCACGAATTGTATCAATCTTCCGTTTGAAGTGATTGGCAATCTTCTGGGCGGTGAGTGAGTTAGTGGGTGGAGGCAATGGAGGACGAAGGAGAGAGTTGAAGGTAGAGAAGAGTTGATGGGGATGGAATGATACGTTTTTAATGAGGGTGATGAAATAGGTCTGCTTGGCAGTGAGGAGGCAGGAATTGTATATTTGGAGGGCAGATTTATACTGGACGAAGTCTTCCTGGGACTTAGTCTTGCGCCACAGGCGCTCAAGAGCACGGCTGTGTTTTTAAGACTTCTAGTATCATCTGTTTGCCAGGGTTGAAGGGGGTGGGGCCTTATTCTACGTGTAGTGAGGGGTGCCAGTCTGTCCAGTGATGCTAGAAGTGAAGTGTTGTAGACAGAAGTGGCTAGGTGTGTGCAGGACAAGGGTGCGATTTTGTCATAGAGGTGGTCAGTTATACGAGTAACTGTTAGGCATTTGAAGGGAGAGGAGGCGGAGGAGAGGGAGAGAGTGAAATTAATAAGGTACTGATCAGAGAGGGGGTAAGGATAGTTGGAGAGGTTGCATGGAGTGCATAGGTGGGAAAAGACAAGGTCAAGGTCAAGAGTATTGCCTTCAGAGTGAGTAGGAGCATGTATCCATTGCTTCAGGTGAAAAGAGGAGGTTAGACTGAGAAGTTTGGAAATTTCAGGAGTGTTAGCGTTAGTAGGGATGTTGAAGTCGCCAAGAATGATTGTGGGGATTTCAGAAGAGGGAAAGTAGGGTAGCCAGGCAGAGAAGTCATCAAGAAAGGAGGATACTGGACCGGGGCTGGTGGAACACAGCTATCCTTAGAGAAACTGGGGAGAAGAGACGAATGCAATGTGCCTCAAATGAGGAGAGTGACAGAGAGGAAGGTGGGTGAAGTACCTGAAAGGTGCTATGTGGGGCTAATAGGATTCCAACACCCCCTCCTTTGTGTCCACTGGGTCTGGGGGAGTGAGTCCAAAGAAGACCACCGTGGGAAAGAGCAGCAGAAGACGCAGTGTCGGATTGGTGAAGCCAGGTTTCAGTAATGGCAAGTAGATTAAAGGGGTTGTAAAGGTTTATCTTTTCTAAATTGGTTCCTTTAATCTTGTGCATTGTTGGTTCACTTACCTTTTCCTTTGATTTCCCTTCTAAATGTTGGTTTTCTTTGTTTGAATTTCTCACTTCCTGTTTCTCCTCAGTGAGCTTTCCACCATCATCCGAGCGGTAGAAAGTCATTAAGAACAGCTTACTGAACACCTTACTGAGGAGAAACAGGAAGTAAAAAATTCAGACAAAGAAAAAAAAAACATTTAGAAGGGAAGTTGAAAGAAAAGGTAAGTGAACCAACAATGCACTAGCTTAAAGTAACCAATTTAGAAAATAAAAACCAAACCTTTACAACCCCTTTAAATGAGTTTGCGATAAAGAGATCAAGGAGGGAGGTGAGTTTGTTACAAACAGAGCAAGCATTCCAAAGGGCGAACGAGAAAGGGAGTCTGGTCTTAGGAAGAAGAGAAATGGGAACTAGATTGTGTGCATTGCGGCTGCGTCCAGAGGGTGTAGGGTAATGGGTGGGTTGAGCACAGTTAGATGAAGGAGGGCCAGGGTTTGGGAGATACATCACCAGAGGATAGGAGAAGCAGAAGAGTGAGGGAGGTAATGTGGGAATGCAATTTATATGAGGGGACATACAGTGATTTGGAGTATTGGGCAATTGACTTTAGAATTAGCATGAGTTTGTGAGTGCAGTAATAAGAAGAGGACAGAAGTGAGGGTGATATATATAGGGTGTGGGGTGGAGAAGAGGGGTGAAGGAAAGACAGTTTAAGAATAGAAGACAAAGCTGTCAGAAGGACTGGTAGACAGTGCATTTTAGAAAGGGGAGTAAAAGTAAAAACTCTGCCAAAAGAAAAAAAAAACGTATAAGGCCTCGTACACACGATAGGTTAGCCAGAGGACAACGGTCTGATGGACCGTTTTTATCAGTCAAAACCGATCGTGTGTAGGCCCCATAGGTTATTTAATCATAGGTTAAAAAAAAAAAAACTTGCTTTAAAATTAACGTATGGACTCGTAACCGACCGTTAGTAGGCACGACCATCGGTTAAAAATCCACACATGCTCAGAATCAAGTCGACGCATGCTTGGAAGCATTGAACTTCATTTTTTTCAGCACGTCGTTGTGTTTTACGTCACCGCATTCTGATATGATCGTTTTTTTAACTGATGGTGTGTAGGCACATCAGACCATCAGTCAGCTTCATCGGTTAACATTAGACAACTGTCCTTTAGACCGTTCTCATCGGATGGACTGATCGTGTGTACAAGGCTTTAAAGTATACCTGTATTATAAATGGCATGGCATTTAATAGTTTCTCGCTTTGTGCAATTGCTGAAGTGCAGAGTCAGAAGTGCTTCCACTTATAGAAAAAGAATGCTTATATTTATACTGATGGAGATAGGGGGTGGGTGCATTTCAATTATCTAATCAGGTAATAAAGGTATGCTGATCAACAGGGCAAAATTCTTACTTCAGAAACAGATCAGCAAGAGGACAATAAAATTAATGGGCCATGATTTTGTGTAAGCCCAGGGAGATAATAAAGTTTATCATGTGTATATCCTATAGCCCAACTAACCCCATCCCCCAATTATCCCTTCCCTTCCCTACCTAGTGTGTATTTAACTTTTGCTTTATTTTTTTAGATGTCATATTTGTCAGTCTTTATCTTTGCCAATGGTATAGCACCAGGCAGCCCTCAAAGATGTAGAGAATGACACCGTTGTCATCTTTTTGTGGCATTTTAAAATAAGTTCAGGACACCCTGGTAATGCTTCCTAGAGGCAGAATGGAATTACTACAGGGGACAACACTGAAGAGAAGGTGAGTAGTATTGTAGCCACAGCTGTTTTATAGTATGCACTTCAGCGAGCACAATTTAAAACATTGGTTAGAGTTAGGCTTTACCAGCCAGTGTGCAGTTTATGACTATTACGTTTTTCCAATGCGATGATGACAGATGTTAACAATTTAAGTAAGTTACTATGTTTATTGCTAAACTGCTGTTTACTTGTAAACGGTGTAAATTTGTCTAAATAAAAGAGAAGTGCACTTGATTCTTGCTGTCCTTTTTGGGGTATGTCTGTGGATTCTTCCGCATCCGCTGCTGGGAGTGCTGCTGAGGGATGGAGCCTGTCCCAGCTTCCACTGCAGCTCAAAGAAGAGGAACAAGGTGGTACCTAGTGCCACACATCCATATGATCCTATAGTGGTGATAAGAGTGACAACCTCAGCCTAGACTCCAACCAGGCCATGCTGCCAACGCATTTCACTCCACCCTCTGAGGTTAGTTGTGATCTGTTTGGAGTCCATGCTGAGGTTGTCACTCTTTTTACCACTATAGGATCATACAGATGTGCAGCACCAGGGATCATCTCCTTGTATCTGCCCCCCTAGTTTTATGCAGACAGTCTGTAATGGAAGGAGCTTCTCAGTCCCTCTCACAGCTTTGCTTCCTACAAAGCCTATATGGACCACAGTGATTATGTCACTTCTACATTTACAAGATAGTATTTAAGTTTGTAATGCCATTTGCTGCATACAAGCTCAGTTTATATCACTTGTGACTATTCAGAAATCATTTTAAATTAGAGGTTTTTTTTTTCCAGAGTTCAGCTTTAATGCCACTTTATCATGTTTACCTATCCAATACCAGAGGAGGACTCCACTTTGCCTTCACAAGAGCTCACTTTCTATACAGCATGGGCTTAACAATGTTTATTTGAAAGTAAGATGCACAAAGTACACCAAGAAAACATTTACTAATCCACTATATCAACATCAGTTGAATGTTGTTGGTTTAAAACACAATTCTCTTAAATTCTTTGAAATTACAGTACAGGCATACCCCAGTTTTAAGTACACAATAGGACCAAAGCATGTATGTAAAACAAAAATATACTTAAAGTGAAACAATACCTTTTTTCACTTCTAGAGTGTAGTGGGAGGTCATGTGGCTGTAGTGGGGTTGTCTACAGCTGTAGTTTAGGCCTAAGGGCTCTTTCACACGTCCAGTCAGTTTTTTAGATCAGTGTTTTCCCCCTTCAGTTGAACCGTTTTTTCATCCGTTTTTCGTCCGTTTTCCGTCCGTTTACATCCGTTTCCGTTCCGTTTTCCGTCCGTTTTTCATCAGTTTATTTCATCCGTTTTTTCATCCGTTTTTTTTTTTCTTTTTTTTTAGAACTTTTTTTTTTTTTTTACATATTTTGATGAAAAACTGACGTTAGCGGATCGGATGGTAAACGGATTATCCGCTAACGTCCGTTTTTCGTCCGTTCCGTTTTAGGGTTTTCTTCCGTCCAAAAAAACAGAGCTTACCGCAGACGGATGTTAACTGACGTTAGCGGATGCTCATCCGCTAACGGACGCTAACCCATAGGGAAGCATTGAGGTCCGTTAACGGGCGTCCAAAAAACGGACGAACTGAACGGACGTGTGAAAGAGCCCTAAGGGGCTGTAGTGGGGATGTCAGGGCATACTGGAACAGGGCGGGCTATGCTCTCGGAGCTTCAGCTCCTTCTACTGTGGCTGCAAAATGTCTGTACAGTACTTGTAAGGCACTTTACAAACACTAGCGGGTATGTCCTTACTCGCGAATGTATGTAAAATGAGTGTACTTAAAGCGAGGTATGCCTGTATGAAAAAATCCCAGGAGGTAAGCAGTTTATAAGATGCTACAACCATGTCTGGCACTAATAACCATTCCCTGCTAAAAGTTACTTCCAACACACATCTTCATCATTTCAACATTTGGTCAAACTAGTGAACCTCTCTACAATGACTGTATGTTTTGCAGATCAACAAAGAACAGTTATAATTTGCATGTCAGTTTACATATCAATGTGATGTTTATCATTTAGAAATATTTGGCAAAGAAGTTAATGTTTTTATTTTTGCCAGTGGGGCATACAATCTGAAGGAACTGAAGGAAATCTTTTATGTGAGTTATGGTCTATTGATACCAATTAGAAGGAGAGAACCTAAGTAATTGATATGAATAACACAGCCAGTTTATTTTTCACTAGTTTTATACACTAGGCCTATTGAAATTTACCTGCAATTGCATATTTAAAGTGCACTGAGCAGAGGCAAAGATGAATGTAGATTTTTTTTTAGCACACTTCCACTAGAGACAGTGGGCCAGATTCTCAAAGAAGTTACGCCGGCGTATGTGGAGATGCGCGGCGTAAGTGTAAATTTGCGCCGGAGTATCTATGCACCGTACCCACAGAACTAGATACGCACCAAAATAGGCTACTCCCGACCGGTGTAACTTGCCTACGCCTGCACATCTTAGGTGCATATTTATGCCGGACGCATCTGGCAAACCCATTGATTTCCTATGCAAATGAGGGAGATACGCCGATTCCCGAACATAGGCTCGTTCGGCGCAGGCTACGCGCGGTGTGCCTAAGCTGTTTGGCCAGCCTAAAGTTACCCCTCATAAAAGCAGGGGTAACTTTGCACCAGACTTGCTCAAGTCAGCTGGAGAGCAGCTTCACCAGCACCGTTACAGGACAACACATGGCAGCCGTGGTCCTAGCACTACTAATGGGTCCCCCGCCACCAGGACCGCCATCAGGGGGGTACAGGCAGTACACCTGTAAGGGGCCCGGGTGTCCCTAGGGGCCCAGATGGCAACCCCCTTAAAAAAAAAAAAAACTTTTTTATATTTTTATTTTTTTAGGGGTCCGGAGGCCACCAGGGCCCCAGATGGGAACCCCCCTTTTTTTATATAAAAATAAATTACCAAATAAAGGGGGCTTTCCATCCGGGACCTCTGGGCTCTAATAATAATAATGATAATAATTATATATATATTTTTGTCCGAAAGGCACTGGCCGTGAACTTGTTCTGCATACAGACAGCAGAACTTTTTCAGCCAACATTCACGAAACTACGTAGTTTTTCTGCTCTTTTGTCCGATGGAGCGTACAGATGGTTTGATTATATGACAAAACACGTCCATCGGAATATTCGATCGTGTGTACGATCCTTTAGCCTGAAGGGTTCAATATTGGGTTGGCTCACCCTTTGCAGCTATAACAGCTTCAACTCTTCTGAGAAGGCCATCCACAAGGTTTAGGAGGGTGTCTATGGGAATGTTTGACCATTCTTCCAGAAGTGTATTTGTGAGGTCAGGCACTGATGTTGGATAAGAAGGCCCGGCTCACAGTCTCCGCTCTAATTCATTCCAAAGGTGTTGAGGTCAGGACTCTGTGCAGGCGAGTCCAGTTTCTCCACCCCAAACTCACTCATTTATGTCTTTATGATTCTTGCTTTGTGGACTGGTCCAAATCATTTGATGAAAGGGGGGTTATGGTGTGGGGTTGTTTTCAGGAGTTGGACTTGGCCCCTTAGTTCCATTGAAGGGAACACTTAAGGCGTCAGCATACCAAGACATTTTGGACAATTTCATGCTCCCAACTTTGTTGAAACAGTTTGGGGAGGGACCCTTCCTGTTCCAACATGACTGCCCACCATGGCACAAAGCAAGGTCCATAAAGACATGGATGAGCAAGTTTGGGGTGGAGGAACTTGACTGGCCTGCACAGAGTCCTGACCTCAACGCGATAGAACACCTTTGAAATGAATCAGAGCAGAGACTGCAAGCCAGGCCTTCTTGTCCATCAAAAAAATATAAATAAAAAAATATAAAAAAAAATATAAAAAAAAGGGGGGTTACCATCCGGGCCCCTGGGGACCCCCGGGCCCCTTACAGGTGTACTGCCTGTACCCCCCTGATGGCGGCCCTGGTCATAAGTCTCCATTGCTGTTATGAGGGCTGACATCTCCTGGGTGTTAAAGTTTTTTTTCCCTATTCTGCCTGTGGTGAACGGGAGCAGCCATCTCACAGCAAAAGTACCTTCCCTGGGGGGGGAATAAAACTGGATGTACTTTTGCATCGGCCGGGCGTAAGTTGGGCCGGCGTATCTCTGTGAGTTGGGCCGGCATAGCTGTGAGCATGCTCAGAAGGGAACGAACGTACTGAGCATGCTCCGTTCAAGATACGCCAGGCGTAAATCACTAGACCATTCATTTGCATAAGGACACACCCACTTCCACTTGCACCGGCTTACGCCGACTAAATTAAGTTAGGCCGGTTCAAAGTCAGGCACAAGTGCTTTGTGAATACTGTACTCGCCTCTCTGAGTTACATTGGCGTAGTGTATCTGAGATACGCTATGCCCGCCTAAAGATAAGCAATTCTACCTGAATCTGGCCCAGTAAATGAACAGCAGCAATCATCGGCAGCAATAAGACTTCCAACAACAACAACCTGCAGCCCAACTTCTTTATACAGCAGCCAGAGTGTTCAAAGATCTTCTCTTGTACTGAGTATACAGTTCATACACACCCTAAAGAAGTCTGGCTTCAAGAAACAACCTGTAAATTTGTTTTGCCAACGCAAATGAGAAAAAAGTATATTACATTACCTCTTCCCACCAACACTTACTGGCCCAGATTCAGGTAGAGTTAGGCTGGAGTATCTGTGATACTCCAGCCTAACTGTCACTTTAAGCCGGCGTTTCTGTTTTCTGTAACCAGAAAACAAGAAACGCCAGGTTGGAGTTCCGATGCGATCGGCGTAATTGAATTTCGCCATCGCATCACAAATTTAATTTAAAAATGGCGCCGGGGGCGTTCCCGCTGATTAACGCTGAAAAAATATGTTAATCAGCGGGAATCGGAAATTCACGATCGTTTTCGGGCGCGACGCAGTGACTTTCCGACGTTTCCGTAAGCGATACGTGGCGTAAAGATAAAGCAGCCCCCTAGTGGAGTATCCTATGTTAAGTATAGCCGTCGTCATCGCGTCGGAAAAAAAAAATTTGCGTCGCTTGCGTAAAACGTTCATGAATGGGGATGTGACGTCATTGACGTTCACTGACAGAATTTGGAGCATGCGCACTGGGATGTATTGACACTCGACGCATGCGCATTACGTTCGCTGCGGGATCGCGCTTAGTTTAAATAATACACGCCCCGTACCCGCCCAATTTGAATTCCGCCGGCTCATTTGTGATGCGCTGCCGCAACTTTAGGAGCAAGTGCTTCATGAATAACAGCACTTGCTCCTCAAATTTCGGCAGAGTAACGTAAATGAGAAGCGTTACTCCAGAGCAAAGATGCTCCCATCTACCTGAATCTGGCCCATAGTTTCTAAATAACACTTGCTGATTCGAATTTAATTTACAATAGAAGCTTAGGATTTGCATAATTAACAACATTAGCAAAGTAAGAGTCAAATCAACAAGTTAGTGTATATTAAGGCCTTTTCACAACCCTCTTCCAATAAGTGGTGGGTCGACAGACCACCCCTTTGTAGGGTTATATGGTGAGGTCTATGGAACATGTCTTTTAATTTGAAGTTTCATGAAAGGGAAAAAACGTTTTCTTCCTCTATTTCTTCAAATCTTGGGTATTCCACTGCTGGGCAGGTTCCAAAGAATTTTTTGTATAAATCCCGCTGCTAGTAAAGCTGGAATGTGGTTGGTCCAGACAGCTTCCCAAAATTTACAGATTTGTCATTTGGGTATTAAGGCAAGGTGCCTCATTGATCAATAGCAAAACCAGATCTTCGTTCTAAAAGCACATTTTAGTGTAGCATAGAAGCTGAAGTCTGTTGCCATGTAATTGTCAACTAATATATCTGCCTGGGAAAGAGAGTCACCGCTCCAGGCAGGTCTAGTTTGTAATTACCCTCTTCTCAGAAGCTACAGGTAGTGGCACTGCGTGTAGCAATTAAAAAGGAAAGGATGTTTCTGGACCGCCGCACTCCAAAAATGTTTTCTTTTATCGGATCAAAAACTACAAGCCACAGCAAAAAATTGAACACACAGTTGACGCGTTTCACATTAATACTTAGTGCTTAATAATAGCACACCTTTCTAACTGTAATCTACAGTTTTCATTACTAAAAAAAATGTGTGATTCTGCCATGAAAGTCCTTGTTTGGACATATCCTTTTATTGTTTGACAATGCTTTGCCCTTCTCACCTAATTGTGCTCCTGCCCATACAGACCTTCAATGGTTACATAGTTACATAGGGACAGATTCAGCAACACTTGCGCTGGAGTATTTCGATATGCGCCGCGTAACTGTGAAGATGCGCCGTCGTTTCTATGTGCCCGTACCCACCAAACTAGATGCGCCCAATAACGGGCCATTTGCGACCGGCGGAACGTTCCGACTCCAGAGTATCGTCAGCGCTTAATTTCGCTTGGCGCATCAGTCGCGCCTATTGATTTCCCCTGCAAATATGCAAATGAGGGATTTTTCCCAATTCACGAACGGATTAGCACCATACGCTGGCTACATGCGCCGCGCGTATCTCGTCCATCCGGCGCAAAGTTATTTCTACAAAAGGCTGCTTTATCTTTACTCCAGACAGTCACAGGTCAGCAGGAGAGCAGCTACAGCAGCGTTACCGACGAAACTAGCAAGCTGAACAACCACACTTGAAAGGACAACACCTCTGTGTGCCAACATGCCGGGGGCACTCGTGGTCCTAAGACTAGTACTGGGTCCCTCGCTACGGAGGAGGCGGGCACGTGAGAGGATATACCGCACGCGTATGAACCTCTTTGGCATGGGTGATGAGGAGGTGTATCGCCTCTTCAGATTCAGCCCAGATGCAATACTTGAACTAACCACAACCCTGCAGGGTGACATCACCAGCAAGACACACCGCTCACAAGCAGTGCAGCCACTGGTGAAGGTACTGGCAACACTTCATTTCCTTGCAAGTGGATCATTCCAGCGTACAAGTGGAGTGGTGGCTGGGATGTCACAATCCACCATAAGCAGATGTGTGCACCAGGTTGCCCCTGCAATCCTCAGACGCATGTCCAACCAGTTCATCAGACCCACCACTGAGGAGCTGCGGCTGAAGGCAATGACAGATTTCTACAGCATTGCCAGATTCCCACGCACTGTGGGGGCCATTGATTGCACACATGTGGCCCTTCAGCCCCCCAGTGCCACAGAGCAAATATACCGCAATCGGAAGCATTGGCATTCCATCAACGTACAGGTGATAGCCGATGCCCAACGCCTCATATGGCACGTCCGTGCCAAACACCCCGGGTCCAGCCATGACAGCTTCATATACAATCAGAGTCCCATCCCAGCAGAATTCGAGCAGAACATGTATGGGGACAGCTGGCTGGTTGGTGAGTGACATGGGAGTCAGGCATGACTATCCCCTCCCGTGATGCACATCAGAAGTGGCACATGCATGACTAACATCCTCCTGTCTTTTCCCTTACAGGTGACTCTGCATATGCACTGGGACCCCATCTAATCACTCCTTTCCGGAACCCCCAAACCAGAGGAGAGAGAAAATACAATGAAGCACACATCAAAACTCGTGCAGTGGTGGAGCAAACATTCGGGCTCCTGAAGTCCCGTTTCCGCTGCCTGGATAAGTCCGGGGGGACCCTATTGTATTCCCCTACCTTTGTGTGTCAGATCATCGCTGCATGTTGCATTCTGCACAACTTTGCTATGAGAAAAGGCCTGCAGATTGACATGCGTGATGACCTGACCCCCGACCCACACAGTCCCCACCTGCCAGAGGAGAACCAGTCTGCTGATGGAAGAGCAGTCAGGAGGGTCCTCGCCGTAGGCATCTTTGGACAATAAACCAAAACATTGATCACACGGACAATGCACGCGTGTACACCACTGATGTCCCTAGATCACACACACCACATGCACATCGCATTGGATTAGCCCAAGTCCAGCATGTAGGACTTGGGAGCAGAAACGCCAGCGTCAAGGCCCCAATGATGTCACTGTCCATTCATACACCTTTCACACGTCATTCATACAGCCGTGGGGTTAACTTCACCACCACGGCCGAGGGTGACACCCCTTACTGTCAGGAGTGCCACCCCCTCACATTCACACACCATTCACACTGTCCCCTGCACTCCTGACCGTGTGCAGTTCAAAAGAAATAAAAAATCTCATAACCTGAGCAAGAAAATAAAATAAAAACTCATAACCTGAGTAATAAAAAAAATAAAAATATAAGCCAAATAAAAAAAAAACCCTCATCTGGGATGACGGGGGCTCCTCCTTGGGGGCACTCTCGGGCTCCTCAGCTGCCTGGAGGGAGTGGGTGGTGGTGGGGGTGTGGGGGCATCTTGAGGAGGCTGTTCCCCGGGTGGGCCACTCCGGGCAGCTGTTGGCTGCATGCCCTCCAAGGCCACTGCAATCCGGCTCAGATAGAGGTTAGTCTGGGCCTGCATCCTCAACTGGCGGGTGACTTGATGCCGCTGGTCACGCTGCCGCTGCCTCCCCTCTTCCCGGATGGCAGCAGTGTTGGCATGTACGGCTGCTGTCAGGTGCCGTACATCAGCCTGCACCTCCCCAGGCTGGTAACAAGGTTCTGAACACCACTGGGCAGCTGCGACATGGAGCCCAGGCTGTCAGCGACCCGGTCCAGGTGGCCAGCAATCTCCCCCATCTGCTGGGTCTGCTTGGCGTGGTCCAACACCACCTGGTCCTCGACCAGATCACACACCCCCCTGGTCTTCCGGGTGGCCTTCCTGGGGGCAGGAGAAGGTTGTCCCCGTGGGGATGGAGTCGCCCTTGAGGGGCTACCGAGGATGGGGGAGGGGATGACAGAGGGCCCTGCTGAAGAGGAGGACTCCTTCAACAATAAGATGAAGTCCTGTTCAGGGACAGGCTCCTCCACAACCACCTCTGCAGAGGTGGTGTGGGCACTCTCCTCCACCTCGGTCTCTTCAGCACCCAGGGGCTCATCATCACGATCCCGTTGGGAGGTTGGGGTTGACTGGCCGCCAAGAGATGATGGCCCAGCTCCGTCATCTGTGGATGACACAAAGAAGACACATGTTGGTGGTCCCACACACTTGGCACATGTACCCTCCCCCCCCCACATGCAACACACCAAATAGGGGATAAAAAACACTTACCTGTCCTGGAGCCTTCCTCCATGGAGTCATATCCAGGGACCCCCTCCAACTGCTCCCTGTCCAGGCAGCGTGCGACCACCTCCTCCTCTGCGGTCAGGCTGACAGGACATGGGGGACCACCACCTGTGCCCCTCTCATGCCTCCTGATGGTGGCCACCTTGCCCTTGACCTTGCACCGCAAGTCATTAATTTTTTTCTGAATGTCAGAAGCAGTCCGGGTGGAGTACCCCAAGACATTCACCCTGGCAGCAATGGTCTCCAGGATGCCCTGCTTTCTCTCCCGGCTGGTCTTCCGGCTTTTTTTCCCATGGAGTAAATCATTAACAGACTCCATTGCTGATATGATGACCGAGACCTCCTGGGAATTAAAATTGAGGTTCCTCCTCTCTTTGGGGGTAGCGGGAGCAGCCATCACTGAGCAAAAGTATCTTCCCTGGGGTGGGGAGAAAGGAACTACTTTTGCGCCGGAATGGCGTTTCCGCCTGCGCTTTTAAGCGCCCAACGGAAGGCATTGCGCTGACGTTTCCCGGGAAGTGGTGCCGACGGAAGTTGTGAGCATGCGCACAAGGGGGCGAGTGGAGCCGCACTCATTGCGCATGCTCCGTGGATGATGTGCTGAACGTAAGCCTCTGCGCTGGGCTCCGCCCATCATTTACATATGATCACACCCACTTCCACTTGCGTCGGGTTACGCCAGCGCATTATCGTTACTCTGGCGCAAGTTTACGCGCAACTGCTATGTGAATAACAGTACTTGCGCTGAAAGGATCGTCAGAGTAACGTAAATGAGAAGCGTTACTCTGGAGCAAAGATGCTCTCATCAACCTGAATCTGGCCCATAGTTGGTAAGGTTGAATAAAGACACCAGTCCATCCAGTTCAACCTGTGGTGTGTGTGTGTGTTGATTTCACTAGTAATTCCCATATCCAAGTATGTTGCATATATTATCCTGTAATGTATTCTACATGAGAAATACCATTGAGATATTACTGGAGTGCATGTATATAGACAGGAAATCAATAGCACTGGGATGTTACAAAGAATAAAAAAGTGAAAACTGTTTTTTTTTTTTTTTTTTTTTATTTGCACCCAGTGCTTTTTCAAACCAAGCCAAACAAACTGCTGACTAGGCCTGTTCTTCCAATTCACACTGAAAAAAAAATACCACTGTAGGTCCAGTAAATTCCTGTTTTTTTTTTTCACTTTGTTGCCAGTCAAACCCTGATGAAGGGGGCACTTAGACACCCGAAATGCATTTGATACTTTTTAAATTGTACCGCTGACCTTTAATAGAATAAAGTTGTATCTAGACCTTAACAGTGGTGTGGCACTTCAATTTCAACTCGTTTTACATCACTACAAGCCACTGTGTAGATCCTCTGGGGTGTAGAAGCCACATGCCCAGGAACCAGATCATTTACACCAACAGTAATACCTTAAGATACCAATACCAGTAAAATAAACCTACAGGTCCAGCACTATCTTTCCACTTTCCTCAACTTTTCAAACCCAATGCCATTCAGTTAGGCTTTACAGTAACTTAACTTCTTGCCAATCGCCAAACGTACACTTACTACGGGGCAGCAGCTCCTCTGTGCAAAATCATGCACAGGTAACTGGACACAGCGGGAACCAATCAGTGAGTCAGGCAGACTTGATGTCCGCCGGGACCAACCGATCATTCCAGACAGAGGCAAAACGGCAGTCTGCCGATGTAAATAAGGCAGATTGCCATTCTGTTAGTAGGGAAGACAGAGATCCTGTGTTTCTGCTAAGCAGTAACACAGATCTCTGTCTTTCCACAGTTAAAGCACCCACCGCACAGTTAGAAAGCCATCCCTAGGAACACATTTTACCCTTTTATCGCCCCTGATGTTAACCCCTTTGTGTCAGTGTCATTAGTACAGTGACAGTGTATAATTTTTAGCACTGTTCATTCTATTGGTGTCACTGGTCTCCAAAAGTGTTCAATTTGTCCAACGCAAAGTCACAGTCCAGCTATAAGTTGCCGATTGCCGCCATTACTAGTAAAAAAATAAAAATAAATACAAATTCCATAAAAATATCCCATAGTTTGTAGACACTATGGGCCAGAGTCACGTACATTGGGCCAGATTCAGGTAGAGCAGAGCATCTTTGCTCTGGAGTAACGCATCTCATTTGCGTTACGCTGCTGAAATTTTAGGAGCAAGTGCTGTTATTCAGGAAGCACTTGCTCCTAAAGTTGCGGCAGCGCATCGCAAATGAGCCGGCGGAATTCAAATTGGGCGGGTACGGAGCGTGTAGTATTCTAACTAAGCGCGATCCCGCCGCCAACGTACTGCGCATGCGTCGAGTGTCCAAACATCCCCGTGCGCATGCTCCAAATTCTGTGAATGAACGTCAATGACGTCACATTCCCATTCATGAACTTTTTACGCAAGCGACGTGATTTTTTTTTTTCCCGACGCGATGACGACGCCTATACCTAACATAGGATACTCCAACCCCATGTAGGTATATCTATGCGCCGCGTATCCCGTCCGGAAACGTCGTACCGTCATTGCGTCGCGCCGGAATTCGATCGTGAATTGCCGATTTCCGCTCATTAACATATTTTTTGAGCGTAAATCGGCGGGAACGCCCCCGGCGCCATTTTTAAGTTGAAGTAACGATGCGATGGCGAAACTCAGTTACGCTGCTCGCATCGGAGCTTCAACCCGGCGTTTCTTGTTTTCTGGTTACAGAAAACAGAAACGCCGGCTCAAAGTCACAGTTAGGCTGGCGGATCACTGGATCCGCCAGCCTAACTGTTCCTGAATCTGGCCCATTGGCGCATATATAGACCGGCGTAGCGCATCTCCTTTACGTTACACCAGCTCAAATTAGAGATGTAAGTGCCGTATCCACAGAGTATTTGCGCCCAAATTTGCGCCGGCGCATCTTAAATTCAGAGACGTAAGGCGGTGTAATTCAAAGTGGGAAGGACGTGGGCGTGTTCCATTGAAATGAGCCGTGACCCCAGGCAAAGGAAGGGCCGGCCAGACTGGGCATGTGCATGACGCTGACTATGGTCAGAGCCTCTCTGCACATGCTCACTACTCGGCCAGGCTCAATCAGTGAGATAGGAACTAGGCCCGGCGTACTTAGTGAGCTACGCCCAGTGCATAAATAGGCCCAGACATACGCCCTTCCATTGCAAAAGTACATCCATTTTTTCCCTCCCTGAAGCAAGGTGCTTTTGTTCCGTTGTCTGTTGCTGTTTGTAGGTTTGTGTCGTGTCGGTGTGTTCCATTATTTTGAGGGCCATCACCCAATTTATATACACACATACATATATATATATATATATATATATATATATATATATATATTTAAAAAATGTTTATAATAATAAATAATATAATTATAATAATATTTAAAATATTAAATATATATTAGATATAAAAAATAAAATTATATATTTATTATATTAACTAATTTAAAATATATACTAAACAGAAAAAATGTATATAAAATATATATTTAGCCATTAGGGTGAAAAGAGCCACTGGCAAGGAAATGGAGTGTTGCCAGGACCTTGCCCAGTGGTGGTCGGCAGATCCTCTCCCGTGCCCTCCTCCGTGCCCTCCTCTGTGCCCTCCTCTTTCTGCGCTCATCTAAAGTCAGTAGTATAGCTATGAGCAAGGATGCCCCTGGCATGTTGGCATACAGATTGTTGTCCTGCAAGTGTGGCTGCTCAGCTCGTCCCTAACGGTGTTGCTTTAGCTGACATGTAGACAGAGGGCCAGATTCTCAGAGGCGTTACGACGGAGTATCTCAGATACCCCGTCGTATCGCCTTTTTTTTGTCCTCGTATCTATGCGAGTGATGCTTAGCATCACTTTTGCATAGATACGCTTCTACATCCGACAAGTGTAAAAGCATTACACTTTCGGATCGTAGGTGTAATGACAACTCCGGCCACTAGGTGGCCTTCGCGTTGTTTTTTCATTTGCATATGCAAATGAGGCTAGTACGGCGATTCCCGAACGCTTTTACGCCGCCCCGTCGTCGCGTACGTCGTTTACGGACTCGTAAGGTTACCCCAGCTTCTATGTGGAGTAACCTTACGAAGTTCCGTCGGGTGCCGTCGGACGCCATGTTAAGTATGGCGTCAGGTCAGCGTCGGCTTTTTCCGTCGCTTACGTCGTTTTACTTACTCGTTCGCGAATAGGGACTTGCGTAAATGACGCTCATGCGTTTTGACATCGGTTTCAACGACGCTTCCCGACGTGAGCTGGAGCATGCGCACTGGGCTTTTTCCCCGGCCGGCGCATGCGCAGTTCGTTCGACGCGGGGGCACACTTAATTTAAATACAAGCCGCCCCATTTGAATTGCGCGGGTTTACGCTTGGCGATTTACGAGACGCCGGCGAAAACTACGGAGCAAGTGCTTTGAGAATAAAGCACTTGCTCTAGTACGCAGCGGCGGCGTAGTGTAAATGGCTTACGCTACGCCGCCGAAAATATATGAGAATCTGGCCCAGATTGTCCAAATTTAAACCTGCTTTTAAAAGGACTAACTTTAGACCGGACGTGCAGCTGATGCGCACAGGGCGTAGCCTGCGCCGGACAAACTTACTTTTGTGGATCGCCGTATCTCACTCATTTGGATATTTGCATAGGAAATTAATGGTGTGGACGGAATAAATGTGCACCTAGGATGTGCAGGCATAGGCAAGTTAGGCCGGTCGGGAATAGCCTATTTTGGTGCGTATCTAGTTCTGTGGGTACGGTGCATAGATATTCCGGCGTAAATTTAGACTTAGGCGGCACATCTCGAGATACTCCGGCATAAGTGCTTTGTGGATCTGGCCCTATGATTTTGTGCAAACCAATCAATATGGGCCAGATTCAGGTAGATCAGAGCATCTTTGCTCTGGAGTAACGCTTCTCATTTGCGTTACTCTGCCGAAATTTTAGGAGCAAGTGCTGTTATTCAGGAAGCACTTGCTCCTAAAGTTGTGGCAGCGCATCGCAAATGAGCCAGCGGAATTCAAATTGGGCGGGTACGGGGCGTGTAGTATTCTAACTATGCGCGATCCCGCGGCGAACGTACTGCGCATGCGTCGAGTGTCAATGCATCCCAGTGCGCATGCTCCAAATTCTGTCAGTGAACGTCAATGACGTCACATTCCCATTCATTAATGTTTTACGCAAGCGACGCGATTTGTTTTTTTTCCGACGCGATGACGACGCCGATACTTAACATAGGATACTCCACTAGGGGGCTGCTTTATCTATACGCCGCGTATCGCTTCCGGAAACGTCGTAAAGTCACTGCGTCGTGCCCGAAAAAGATCGTGAATTGCCGATTCCCGCTCATTAACATATTTTTTGAGCGTAAATCGGCGGGGACGCCCCCGGCGCCATTTTTAAGTTGAAGTAACGATGCGATGGTGAAATTCAATTACGCCGATCGCATCGGAACTCCAACCCGGCGTTTCTTGTTTTCTGGTTATAGAAAACAGAAACGCCGGCTTAAAGTGACAGTTAGGCTGGCGGATCACTGGATCCGCCAGCCTAACTCTTCATGAATCTGGCAGTTTAATAACGCAGTGGCGTATAGCAAAAAATGGCTTGGTCATGAAGGGGGGTAAACCTTCCGGAGGGCAGGCTGTTAACCAGTTGCTGACCAGCCGCCGCAGATTCACTGCAGTAAGGTGCTTGTGCCCCCACCGTCCCTGCGGCGATTGAATATGGTCTACAGGTCCAGGCCAATTATTTTTGGCCTGGACCTGCTGATCAGTTGTGGAGAATACAAACTGTCCTCTGCTTGTGTAATGTAAACACAGCAGAGGAAGTGATGTCATCTCCCCTTGTGGAGCCCTTTTAGCTTCCAGTGGGAGAGGAGAAGACATCTACTGTGAGTACACCAAGCATTACACTAACACCAGTACACATAGGCACACTTGATACCCCCTGGTGACCCCCCCCCCCCGATCGCCCCCCAGTTAACCCTTTCACTCTTGTCACAGTGTCAGCAAGTGCAGTTTTCAAATTTTTCACTGATCACTATATTGGTGTCACTTGTGGCACTAAACAGTGTTAGGGTAAGTAAGTGGCAGTTAGTGGTAGGCCCAGGTAGGTTTAGCATACCCCAATATATTTCCCAATAAAAGTTTAACCCCTTGATCACCCCCAGTTAACCCTTTCAGTCCCTGTCACAGTGTTACTAGTATAGTGTAGAGATCTATTTTCTGATCATTGTATTTAGTGTCACGCATGATGCTAGTTAGATAATTAGCTAGTTAGAGTCATGGTCAGCCTTGTATAGCGTCAGGGTACCTGCCACATATTCCCTAATAAATGTTTAACCCCCTGATCGCCCCATGTTAACTCTTTTACTTCCTGTCACAGTGTCATTGGTATACTGTACATATCTATTTTCTGATCACTGTCACAGGTAACATCAGTAAGGTGTTAGGGTCAGTTAGTGTCAGGGTCAATCCCAGACAGCATCAGATTTTAACCCTTTGATTTCCAGTAGCACTAACACACACACACACACACACCATACACGACTCTTACTAGTATAATGTTTGAACAGATCAATATCTTTGATCTAATCAGAACTATATTAGCGTTCCCAGTAGTAGTATAGTGTTCCCAAAAACACAGCGTGAGCAGTATCAGCCCAGACACCTGCCAGCACCTGATTTTAACACATGGGCCAAATGTCAACCGGTTTCTATTGAACCGACCAATGCCGCCCGACATTCAGCTTGTGTGTACTAGGCTTTATACCTTCATGAAGAAATCCTACATGGTCCTGAAACATCACTTTACTATTGGTGATTTTGATGGAAGACAATACCGTTTCATAGATTTGAATCCAATATTGCTACTTGACTCCAACAGCTAAACTTTGTGGGCCAGATTCACAAAGCACTTACGCCGGAGTATCTCGAGATACTCCGGCGTAAGTCTAAATTTGCACCGGAATATCTATGCACCGTACCCACAAAACTAGATACGCACCAAAATAGGCTATTCCCGACCGGCCTAACTTGCCTACACCTGCACATCCTAGGTGCACATTTATTCCGTCCACACCATTGATTAACTATGCAAATATGCAAATAAGGGGGATACGCTGATCCACAAAAGTAAGTTTGTGCGGTGCAGGCTATGCCCTGTGCGCATTAGCTGCACGGCCGGTCTAAAATTAGGCCATATAAAAGCTTGCTTAAAATTAGACAATCCGTCTACATGTCAGCTAAAGCAACACCGTTAGGGATGAGCTGAGCAGCCACACTTGCAGGACAACAATCTGTATGCCACCATGCCAGGGGCATCCATGCTCATAGCTATATTACTGACTTTAGATGAGCGCAGAAGGAGGAGGGCACGGAGGAGGGCACGGGAGAGGATCTGAACGCCACTGGGCAAGGTACTGGCAACACTCCATTTCCTTGCCAGTGGCTCTTTTCACACTAATGGCTAAATATATATTTTATAGACATTTTTTCTGTTTAGTATATATTTTAAATCATAGAGAAAGGAGCAAGCGGGACTTTAAATGAAGCATGTGCGGGAAAGGTTTGCACTAAGTTGGGGGATATAAATAATGGTAATAAATCTGGAATACGTTAAATATTTGAAGAAAATAGATAAACATATGTAGTTCACAGATTGGTGGGGGAGAAAGGTTTATATAGGCAGTAACCCAAGTGTATACAAACAAAAGGTACAACAAACTGTACTGCAGTAATTAGTGTATACACTTGGGTTACTGCCTATATAAACCTTTCCCCCCACCAATCTGTGAACTACATATGTTTATCTATTTTCTTCAAATATTTAACGTATTCCAGATTTATTACCATTATTTATATCCCCCAACTTAGTGCAAACCTTTCCCGCACATGCTTCATTTAAAGTCCCGCTTGCTCCTTACTCTATAACAAATACCAGGGATGGAGGTAATTAACCCATTGCCTCATTTAAAGTCCCAAAAAACCCTCCCCCACCTTTTTCATATATTTTAAATTAGTTAATATAATAAATATATAATTTTATTTTTGTATATCTAATATATATTTAATATTTAAAATATTATTATAATTATATTTTTTATTATTATCAACATTTTTTAATATATATATATATATATATATATATATATATATATATATATATATATGTATGTGTGTATATAAATTGGGTGATGTCCCTCAAAATAATGGAACACGACACAAACCTACAAACAGCAACAGACGGAACAAAAGCACCTTGCTTCAGGGAGGGAAAAAAATGGATGTACTTTTGCAATGGAAGGGCGTATGTCTGGGCCTATTTATGCACTGGGCTTATCTCACTAAGTCTGCCGAGCCTAGTAGTGAGCATGTGCAGAGAGGCTCTGACCATAGTCAGCGTCATGCACTTGCCCAGTCTGGCCGGCCCACGTCCTTCCCACTTTGAATTACACCGCCTTAGGCCTCGGAATTTAAGTTGCGCCGGTACAAATTTGGGCTCAAATACTCTGTGGAGGAGGGGGGCGTGGCTACCGGCCTCTAAGATGGCCGCTTAACCTGGGAGCTCCGTGACACACCGGGGATTTTCAGCCCACAAC
The DNA here is from genome assembly GCA_029574335.1 of Rana kukunoris. Taxonomy (NCBI): domain Eukaryota; kingdom Metazoa; phylum Chordata; class Amphibia; order Anura; family Ranidae; genus Rana; species Rana kukunoris. The sequence continues at coordinate 310,105,609 of CM056053.1, forward strand.
AGCGTACACCGAGGGCATTTCGATCGTTAACACGTCCCGTTCGATCGTGAATCTCCACTGAACGACGCGATGATGGGACGAAACCGCAAAAAACCGCTACAGCCCCAAAAGTTGGAAAATGTCGTTCCCCTCACGGCGCGCGGGATGCCTCAAAATGGCGCAGCTTATATGAGAGGAAACATGCAGGCCGCACCACACTGCTCTAACCAAGGTATGCGACATGTTGACTCACTCCAGAGTGGCACACTGAGTGATACTCCCTCAGGAACCCCAAGTCCCACTACTAGAAGCCCAGCTAAGTCTAAGCTGAGGAGAGACTCCCCACATAGGCCAGAATGCGCCATGGAAATGGCCACCCACCCACAGGCCTCTCTTAACCCTGAGGAAAGAGAAGAGGATCCCATAGCAAATTTTCCTACAGCTGATAGACCAATTTCTGACACAATGCTCAAGGAAATGCTACTCTCTCTTCGCTCTTCTCTACAAGCAGATCTTTACAAAGGTTTAAATGAATGTCAGAGAGAAGTACACATTCTGGGTACCAGAGTGGACAAAATTGAACACAGAATGGAGAATTTTGCCTCATCACACAATGTTATGGTGGATGCACATTCTAGTCACGAAGATGAAATTGCATGGATCAAGACAAAATGGCGGACCTCGAGGACAGATCTAGGAGGATTAACATCAAACTGAGGGGTGTGCCTGAGACGGTGCTCCTAATCAGCTCCTCCAATATGCACAAACTTTATTCTCCTCAATATTACAGAAGCAATGGCCCAAGATCTCCTAATCGACCGCATACATAGGATCCCTAAACCGTCATTTCTCCTGACGAAATCCCTAGAGATGTTTTACTCAGGATCCATTTTTTCCATGTGAAGGATATAATTTTACAAACATCACGCAGACCAGGGAGCCTTCCCCAACAATACGGAAATCTCAGAGTCCTGCCTGACCTTTCCAGACACACTTTGCAGCGCCGTAGAAATCTATTATCAATCACCAAAGCGTTGAGAAACCATGCAGTGCACACAAATGGAAATATCCTGCTACCTTGGTGATTACCCATGACGGTTCTGATGTTTCAGTATCCAACCTGGAAGATGGTTTGACACTACTTCGCCGTGGGGAATAGTTCCAGACCAAACCACAGATCCACGCACCATGAATGTCCCCCAAGGAATTCAACAAGATTGGCAAATAGTCACCTCAAGAAGAATAAGAAATCTACAAACGGCAACCAAAACCATGTTTGACTCAAGCCTACTAAAATATCTCCGGGTGGAGTTACTACACGGCAGTTCTTTTTTTCCCTGTTTCATTAATAGCAGCTACGTCTGCGATAGGATCAATTAATGGATCCATTTCTTAAAGCGGAGTTCCACCTCAAATTTCACTTTACATCAATAGTTCTAAAAAATATCATTTTCTTATGAATTTTTTTTTTTTTTTTTTACATACTTTAAACCCTTGTTGCTAGGCAGATTAGAAAAACTGCCCTACTTCCTATTCCGCGGTTCTAAAGTAGGTCAGCTACACCGCACAGACTCCTGGGAATGTAGTGGTGTAACTTTTTCAGGAGTCTGTGCCTCCCCTGTCTGAAGAATCGTGGACAATACAGGTACTGTTTTACAACCCCCCCCCCCAGGCAAACCCCCCCCCCCCCGGCGATTCGCGGCACTCTCCGCAACCCCCCTCCCCCGCGATTTGCACCCCCCGCGATTCGCGGCACCCCCCCTCTCCCCCGCGATTTGCGCCCCCCAGCGATTTGCGGGACCCCCCCCCGCTATTTGCGCCCCCCGCGATTCGCGGCACCTCCCCCCCCCCCGCGATTTGCGCCCCCCAGTGATTCGCGGCAACCCCCCCCCCGCGCGATTTGCGCCCCCCCCGCAATTCGCGGCACCTCGATGCGATCGGTGTGCAGTGTGCTGCGATCGGTGTGGTTTGCTGCGATCGGTACGATCGGTGCAGTGTGCTGCGATCGGTGCGGTTTGCTGCGATCGGTGCGGTTTGCTGCGATCGGTGCGATCGATGCGGTTTGCTGCGATCGGTGCAGTGTGGGGCGATCGGTGCAGTGTGGCGCGATCGGTGCAGTGTGCTGTGATCGGTGCAGTGTGCTCCGATCTATGCGGTTTGCTGCGATCGGTGCAGTGTGCTGTGATCGGTGCGGTTTGCTGCGATCGGTGCGATCGGTAAAGTGTGCTGTGATCGGTGCGGTTTGCTGTGTGGTGCGATCGGTGCAGCAATCGGTGCAGTGATCGGTGCGGTTTGCTGCGATCGTGGAGTGTGCTGCGATCGGTGCGGTTTGCTGCGATCGGTGCGGTGTGGGGCGATCGGTGCGGTGTGGGGCGATCGGTGCAGTGTGGGGCGATCGGTGCAGTGTGCTGAGATCGGTGTAGTGTGCTGCGATCGGTGCGATCGATGCGGTTTGCTGCGATCGGTGCAGTGTGCTGTGATCGGTGCGGTTTGCTGCGATCGGTGCGATCGGTAAAGTGTGCTGTGATCGGTGCGGTTTGCTGTGTGGTGCGATCGGTGCAGCGATCGGTGCAGTGATCGGTGCGGTTTGCTGCGATCGTGGAGTGTGCTGCGATCGGTGCGGTTTGCTGCGATCGGTGCGGTTTGCTGCGATCGTGGAGTGTGCTGCGATCGGTGCGGTTTGCTGCGATCGGTGCGGTGTGGGGCGATCGGTGCGGTGTGGGGCGATCGGTGCAGTGTGGGGCGATCGGTGCAGTGTGCTGAGATCGGTGCAGTGTGCTGAGATCGGTGCAGTGTGGGGCGATCGGTGCAGTGTGCTGAGATCGGTGCAGTGTGCTGCGATCGGTGCGATCGATGCGGTTTGCTGCGATCGGTGCAGTGTGCTGTGATCGGTGCGGTTTGCTGCGATCGGTGAAGTGTGCTGTGATCGGTGCGGTTTGCTGTGATCGGTGCAGTGTGGTGCGATTGGTGCAGTGTGCTGCGATCGGTGCAGTGTGCTGTGATCAGTGCGGTTTGCTGCGATCGGCGCGATTGGTGCAGTGTGCTGTGATCAGTGCGGTTTGCTGCGATCGGCGCGATTGGTGCAGTGTGCTGCGATCGGTGCAGTGTGCTGCGATCGATGCAGTGTGCTGCGATCGATGCAGTATGCTGTGATCGGTGTGGTTTGCTGTGATCGGTGCGGTGTGCTGTGATCGGTGCGGTTTGCTGTGATCGGTGCGGTTTGGTGCGATCGGTGAAGTGTGCTGTGATCGGTGCGGTTTGCTGTGATCGGTGCGGTTTGGTGCGATCGGTGAAGTGTGCTGTGATCGGTGCGGTTTGCTGCGATCGGTGCAATGTGCTGCGATCGGTGCAGTGTGCAGATATATCTACTGGAGGAGAGGAGAGTTTTTCATAGATAAAGGGCAGCTAGTTCCTCCTGTTGCTATGGAAACCTATTACATTGCTTATGCAGCACTGAGCATGTGCGAGATCAGCAAGGCTGAAATCCAGGAAGTCATACAGTCTGACTTCCTGATTCCCACACTTAAGATGGCCACGGCCTATATCTATTTTATAAACTATCTAAATGCTGTAACAACCTAACAAAACGGACTTTAGTTTACAGACTAACTTTACTAGAATACATCAAGCTTGTGTATTACAGGGGTATTTATATTTAAAAAGTGAAATTGTGGCCGGAACTCCGCTTTAAGATTGTTTGGTTCACTGTTTATGTTTTTTTTTTCTTTTTGGTTCCTAACCTGTTTGTTTGTTTTCATACTATGCACAGGTTCTCCCAGGACATCTCCTCCTTTGCAAGGTCCAGTACCAAACCTCTTCTTGTCACGGCTGTCTTTGTAAGTGCCAACGACAATGATCCCTACCTGATATGTGAGTACCAAACCACAATTGTTGACCACATTTATGTGCCAACCTCACTATGGTGATAAAAATTTTGTCTATTAATGCTAGGGGACTAAACCACCCAGCAAAAAGATTTTCACTATGGAAAGAGGTTCACAAATCCAACTCAGATATACTATGTGTGCAAGAAACACATTTCCAAGTGAATAAAACTCCACAATTCACTCATAGGGACTTTCCTACTATCTATACTGCTTCCAACCGAAGGCCAAACGAGGAGGTGTCCTGATAGCATTCAAAAATTCTATAGCTTTCAAACCTAAAGATGTTATCACTGATGTTAAAGGCAGATACGTGATAATTACTGGTGACATAAATGCTAAACCATATACCATAGTCTCACTTTATGCTCCAAACACCCACCAGTTGAGATTCATACGCAGAGTGCTTAAGAGAGCTCATTCTTTACAATATGGCAGACTATTGGTATGCGGTGATTTTAACATTATTTCAGATCCGATGATTGACTCTTCACCTAGAAGGACAAGAGGAGTCCCAACACTCCTACCGCTTCTACATTCAGAAGAACTATTTGATGCATGGAGATGCCTTCATTCGAATGAACGCGACTATACTTTTTTTTCAGGGAGACATGGTTCCTATTCAAGAATAGACATGTTCTTAACAGACAAGTGGCTACTACAGGACATAGATAAGACATCAATTCATGATATTACGTGGTCTGACCACGCTGCCATCTCCTTGTCGATTGTTGAAAGAGGGGTCTCTCCCTCCTCATCCATCTGGCGCTGTAACAATAGAACTATACTGAATCCACACCACCAACAATCTATTACCGAACATCTCAATAACTATTTCCAACTCAATTCAAACTCTGTAACTGATCCCAATACCTTGTGGAATGCTCACAAAGCAGTTATACGGGGTATTATCATACAAATAGGGGCAATAGAAAAAAGAAAGAGATCCAAAGAAATCCAAGATGTCCTCAGTGACCTTAAAGACACTGAGAACAGTAATAAACAATCACCATCCCCCCCCTTGACCGCCAAATTAAAAGACCTTAGAGAAAAACTTCGGGAACTATTATCGCAACAATATGACAAACACTTGAGAAAGCTTAAACTCAATCATTATAACAATGCTAATAAGGCAGGTAAATACTTAGCAAATAGATTGAAAGTCATGCGCAATAAATCTAGAATAGCTTTTCTCACTGACCCACTCTCCCAACACAAAGTCACAAACCCCCAAAAAATTGCTGATTTATTTGCAAAATACTACGGCTCTCTATATAACCTCAAAAAAGATGCTAATTCTCCCCAACCTAGCATACATGAGATTCAATCTTTCCTTCATACACTGAAACTTCCCTCTCTAACATCCCAACAATTGAAGGATTTTAACTTACCTATCACTCCGCAGGAGATACTAAAAGTCATACACTCCCTTCCCATGGGGAAATCACCAGGTCCCGATGGTTTTTCCAACGAATATTTCAAAACATTCCATGCAGTTTTAACACCATATATGTCAACTGTCTTCAACAATTTTATATCCACCACTTCACTTCCCCAAGAAATGTTACGAGCCCACATAGTGACAATTCCAAAACCTGGCAAATCCCCAGACATTCCCGAAAATTTTAGGCCTATCTCCCTCCTTAACACTGACACCAAGATCTATGCAAAACTCTTAGCCACTAGATTAACCACTTTCCGACCAGCTGCCGCAGTAATACGGCGGCAGGTCGGCTCGCCCAGGCGAGAGCCCGTAGCTCTACGTCGGGCGCGGGAACGGCCAGGGAGCGCGCGCGCGCGCCTCCCCGCCGTTCCCGACGATCGGATTCGATACAGAACCGATCACTCACCAGGTCCAGGCCAATAAAATCTGGCCTGGACCTGGTGATCACCCTCAGCCAATGGTTGTTCTCCCCTGCCAATGTTTTTTAAACATTGACAGGGGAAATGCTGCTCTCTCCCTCGTGTCGGTCTTTCCGTTCCTGACCGAGAGAGAGAGAGCATCTAACTGTGAGTTGCACAACACTACACTGACACCAGGTCACGTAGGCACACAATTCACCCCTGTTAACCCCCCGATCGCCCCCCAAATTAACCCCTTCACTGCCTGTCACTGTGTCACCCAGTACAGCAATCAGATTTTTTTTGATTGCTGTACAAGTGTCATTAGTGACTAAAATAGTTGTTAGGGTAATTAGCCTTAGACCCTAATAAGTCTAGGGACCCCCCCAATAAAGGTTTAACCCCTTGATTACCCCCTGTCACCAGTGATCACAGTATAAGTGTCACGGGTGATGCAGTTTAGCTAGTTTATTTTTTATAGCATCAAGGCACCCGCCATATTTTTTGCAATAAAGTTTTAACCCCCTGATTGCCCGGCGGGTGATCAAAGTTTGGTTTTAGCGCCGGATAGAGTCTGCGTTGCCCCAGGCAGCGTCAGATTAGTGCCAGTAGCGCTAACACCCACGCACGCACCATACACCCCCCCTTAGTGGTATAGTATCTGAACTGATCGATACCTGATCTGATCAGATCTATACTAGCGTCCCCTGCAGTTTAGGGTTCCCAAAAACGCATTGTTAGCGGGATCAGCCAGATACCTGCTAGCACCTGCGTTTAGCACCTTCGCCCAGCCCAGCCCAACCAAGTGCAGTATCGATCAATCGATCACTGACACAAAACACAAAAACACATAACTGCAGCGTTCGCAGAGTCAGGCCTGATCTCTGCGATCACTAACAGTTTTTTGGTAGCGTTTGACTGTCGCTAACAGGTCAGGTGCTTTTTTTCCTGTGAATCTCACCACCGTACCCCTAAATTTAGAGCCCAAAATGGCAAATAGAATGTTTGGTGATGAAGAGGCCTACTTGTTCATGAGCCTGTCAGATAGTGATGAGGAGGTCACGCATCTGTCAAATTCTAGCTCATATGATCCTGTAGACGACAGTGGCTCCCTGACAGATAGCTCTGACGACGGAGTGGTCCCTGCTAGGGTCAGGCGTACCAGATCCCGATCTTCTGCTGTCGCTGAGGTGCAAGAACCGCAGGGCTCTCGTATGGGGCAGAGTAGTACTAGCGCCGCTATTCCTTCGGGTGATCTGGCAAGCACCAGCGGCCTAGTACATCCTGGTCATACATCCAGCACTGCAGTAACACTTGGTGACGTGGCGAGTCCCATAAGTGCAGTTCAAGCTGGCGAGGTGGCAAACACAAGTAGTGTCCCGCTGCCACCAAGAAGAAGAAGACGACAAAGACAGGCCCGTCGTGCCCATAGTGCCCTTCCTGCTGCATTAGCCAATCCTGATTGGGTCCCCGCCACTTCTGCAGCACCCGTACTTCCCCCATTCACTGGCCAACCCGGAATTCAGGTGGAAACAGTTGATTTTACGCCACTGGATTTTTATTCACTGTTTTTCACGGAAGATCTCTATAGATCTATTGTGGACCAAAGCAATTTGTATGCTGGTCAATTCATCGCCGCTAATCCCCAGCTGTCCCTTGCCAGAGATTGGAAGCCAATTACGGTTTCCGAATTTAAGATCTTTCTGGGCCTTACCCTCCTCATGGGCATTACTAAAAAGAGTGAATTGCGGTTGTATTGGTCCACGCGCCCAATTTACTATATGCCCATTTTCTCTGCCTCCATGACCAGGACACGATACGAGCAGATCTTGCGGTTCATGCATTTTAGTGACAATCAACTCTGTCGTCCTCGGGGAGACCCTGAATTCGATCGGCTCTACAAAATTCGGCCCCTCGTAAACCACTTCAACGAACGGTTTGCAGCCTTGTATAATCCCAATCAAGTTGTCTGCGTTGATGAGTCCCTGATTAAGTTTTCTGGTCGCTTGTCATTCAAACAGTTCCTTCCCAGCAAGCGTGCCAGATACGGGGTCAAGTTGTATAAGCTCTGTGACAGGGCAACAGGCTATACATCTAGCTTTATGGTTTACGAGGGAAAAGACAGTCACGTAGAGCCGGAAAATTGCCCTGATTACATAGGGAGCGCTGGTAAGATAGTCTGGGAATTGGTGTCACCCTTATTCGGAAAGGGGTACCACTTGTACGTGGACAATTATTACACGAGCGTGCCACTTTTTAGTCATCTTTTTGATTATGGAATTGGCGCATGTGGCACCGTGCGACCTAATCGCCGGGGCATCCCCCAACGGCTTGTAGAATCCCGTCTTAGTCAGGGGGAGAGAGCCTGCTTACAGTGTAACAATTTGTTAGCAGTGAAGTGGAGGGATGCACGGAATGTTTTCGTTCTGTCCTCGCTTCACGCAGACACGGCAGTCCAAATTCCTACGGCGACTGGTGTTGTGGAGAAACCCCTCTGTATCCACGAGTACAACCTTAACATGGGAGGGGTGGACCTCAATGACCAGTTGTTGGCGCCGTACCTAATTACCCGTAAGACCAAACGCTGGTACAAAAAAGTGTCGGTTTATTTGTTTCAATTGGCTTTGCTGAACGCTCATGTGCTATACACAGCTTCAGGACAGGCTGGATCCTTCCTAAAATTCCAGGAAGAGATCGCCGAAGCCCTTCTGTTTCCAGACGGTGCTTTGCCCCACCTTCCCAACGCAAATGCAGTGAGCCGGCTGTATGAGAGGCATTTTCCTTTTATCATCCCTAGTACCCCTACCCAAAGAACCCGCCAAAGAAGATGTCGTGTCTGCAGCAAACTCGGATTTAGGCGTGACACCCGCTTTTATTGTCCCGACTGTCCTGACCAACCTGGTCTTTGCATTGGTGTATGTTTCAAACGCTACCACACACTAATTGAGTTTTAGCGTAGGGTACAGCACCACACAGTCCTAGGCACATAAACACAGGGTTTCAGAAGATGTGATGGCCATCACATTTTGAGAGACCATAATCTGCAACGTTCAGTTTACAGTTTATAAAAGTGAAAAAAAGTGGAAAAAATTCAACTCACACAAAAAACACAAAAAAAATATAAAATAAAAAATCCAAAAATAGTTGTGGTTGTATTTTTCTCCTCTATTTGTTGTTCTCTTATGTTCACTCTCTACTGTCTACTCACTATTGTTCTATATCTATTCTCTCTATTTTTTTTTATAGTATTTGCTTTGCAGGTATGGTATGTTATACTGTAATGTTTGTTTTATTGTTAACCATCATTTACTTAGCAGGTACGCCATTTAGTTGCATCGCGGATTTATTTAGCGTGACAGCAACAGCGTTTGCTCCCACGATATATAAAACCACGACTCCAACACTGTGGGAGGTGATTTCACCACCACAGCTAAAAAAAGAGCATATATTCCGAAGCATGGGGGCATTAGGGGCGGAGGAGCGATTTTGCTCCTAATGCCGCATACATACGATCGAAATTCCGTCGGAAGCTTTCCCGTGGAAAAGTTCAACCGTGTGTACGCGGCATAACTTTTTTTGAGGGAGGATGCCCCCATGCTTCGGCATATATATTTTTTAGGCACAGGTTGCGTTAATTTATTTTTTACTGTTTTTTTATTTTTTGGTATTTGATTTGCAGGTATGGTATGGTAAGATCTTACTGTTAGAATGTAATGTTACTTTGTTTTAATGTTAACCATCATTTGCTTAGCAGGTACGCCATCCAGTTGCATCGCCGATTTATTTAGCGTGACAGCAACAGCGTTTGCTCCCACAATATTTAAAGCCGTGATTCCAACACTGTAGGAGGTGATTTCACCACCACAGTTAAAAAAAGAGCATATATGCCGAAGCATGGGGGCATTAGGGGCGGAGGAGCGATTTTGCTCCTAATGCACGTACATACGGTCGAAATTCCGTCGGAAGCTTGTCCGTGGAAAAGTCCGACCGTGTGTATGCGCCATAACTTTTTATGCAGCGTACATACGTCTGTGAGCGGCATAACTTTTTTGAGGGAGGATGCCCCCATGCTTCGGCATATATAACTGGTGCATGTATGCCCATCATTAGAAGTGGGTGGATGAAGGGAGGTATTCTAATGGTGGGCATACCCACCGATCAATCAATTTTTTTCGTTCAGCCAACAGGCTGAATGAAAAAAAAAAGATTACAATACATGTCCAACAAGAACCATCAACGTATGGTATGTTGCTGGACTTTGAATGGTTATACCAGAATGATGCCTGCGGGTTTAGGTATCATCTTGGTATCATTCTCTTCAGCCAGCGGTCGGCTTTCATGTAAAAGCAATTCTAGTGGCTAATTAGCCTCTAGACTGCTTTTAAAAGCAGTGGGAGGGTATGCCCCCCCCCCGGATATAAACTGCGCCATTGGGAAAGTAGGATAACATTTTATCACACCGATCTTGGTGTGGTCAGATGCTATGAGGGCAGAGGAGAGACCTAGGGTCTGATAGACCCCAATTTTTTCAAAAAAGAGTACCTGTCACTAACTATTGCTATTATAGGGGATATTTACATGCCCTAAGATAACAATAAAAATTATAAAAAAAAATAAAAAAAGGAAGGAACAGTCTAAAATAAAATTAAAAAAGCAAAATAAATAAATAATAAAAAAAAAAAAAAAAAAAAAAGCACCCCTGTCCCCCCCTGCTCTCACGCAAATGCGAACGCAAGCGTCGGTATGGCGTCATATGTAAACAGCAATTGTACCATGCATGTGAGGTATCACCGCGAAGGCCAGATCGAGGGTAATAATTTTAGCAGTAGACCTCCTCCGTAAATCTAATGTGGTAACCTGTAGAGGCTTTTAAAGGCTTTTAAAAATGTATGTTGTTTGTCGCCACTGCGCATTTGTGGGAAATTTTAAAGTATGTCGTGTTTGGTATCTGTGTACTCGGCCTACGATCATCTTTTTTATTTCATGAAATATTTGGGCAATATAGTGTGTTTTAGTGCTTTAAAATAAAAAAAAGTGTATTTTTTCCCCAAAAAATGCGTTTAAAAAATCGCTGCGCAAATACTGCGTGGAAAAAAAAAATGCAACACCCACCATTTTAATCTGTAGGGCCTTTGCTTTAAAAAAATATATAATGTTTGGGGGTTCAACTTAACTTTCTTGCAAAAAAAAAAAAGTTTTTATGTAAACAAACAGTGTCAGAAAGGGCTTTGTCTTCAAGTGGTTAGAAGAGTGGATGATGTGCGACATAAGCTTCTAAATGTTGTGCATAAAATGCCAGGACAGTTCAAAATCCCCCCAAATGACCCCATTTTGGAAAGTAGACACCCCAAGCTATTTTCTGAGAGGTATGTTGAGTACATGGAATATTTTATATTTTGCCACCAGTTGCTGGAATATGACAAACTTTTTTTTTTTTTTTTTTTTTTTTTTGCACAAAGTTGCCACTAAATGATATATTGCTCAAACATGCCATGGTTATATGTGGAATTACACCCCAAAATACATTCTGCTGCTTCTCCCGAGTACGGGGATACCACATGTGTGAGACTTTTTGGGAGCCTAGACGCGTACGGGACCCCAAAAACCAATCACCACCTTCAGGCTTTCTAAGGGCGCAAATCTTTGATTTTACCCCTCACTGCCTATCACAGTTTCGGAGGCCATGGAATGCCCAGATGGCACAAACCCCCCCCAAATGACCCCATTTTGGAAAGTAGACACCCCAACCTATTTGCTGAGAGGTATGGTGAGTATTTTGCAGTTCTTGCTTTTTGTCACAAAGATTAAAAAAAAAAAAAAAGAGAAAAAAAAAAAAAAAATATCTTTCTTCATTTTCAAAAATAAATGAGCGCTGTAAAATACTCGCCATGCCTCTCATCAAATAGCTTGGGGTGTCTACTTTCCAAAATGGGGTCATTTGGGGGGGTTTAGTGCCATCTGGGATTTCCATGGCCTCCAAAACTGTGATAGGCAGTGAGGGGTAAAATCAAAGATTTGCGCCCTTAGAAATCCTGAAAGCGGTGCTTGGTTTTCGGGGTCCCGTAAGCGGCTAGGCTCCCAACAAGTCCCACACATGTGGTATCCCCGTACTCAGGAGAAGCAGTAGAATGTATTTTGGGGTGTAATTCCACATATGCCCATGGCATGTTTGAGCAATATATCATTTAGTGGCAACTTTGTGCAAAAAAAAAAAAAAAAATGTGTCATATTCCAGCAACTGGTGGCAAAATATAAAATATTCCATGTACTCAACATACCTCTCAGAAAATAGCTTGGGGTGTCTACTTTCCAAAATGGGGTCATTTGGGGGGGTTTTGTGTCACCTTGGCATTTTATGGCCTTCAAAACGGTGATAGGTAGTGATAGGTAGTGAGGAGTGAAATCAAAAATGTATGCCCTTAGAAATCCTGAAGGCGGTTCTTGGTTTTCGGGGTCCCGTACGCGGCTAGGCTCCCAAAAAGTCCCACACATGTGGTATCCCCATACTCAGGAGAAGCAGCAGAATGTATTTTGGGGTGCAATTCCACATATGCCCATGGCATGTGTGAGCAATATATAATTTAGTGACAACTTTGTGCAAAAAAAAATAAAAAATTTATATTCCCGCAACTTGTGGCAAAATATAGAATATTCCATGGACTCAAAATGCCTCTCAGCAAATAGCCTGGGGTGTCTACTTTCCAAAATTGGGTCATTTGGGGGGGGTTTGTGCTATTTGGGCATTTTATGGCCTTCAAAACTGTCATAGGTAGTGAGAAGTGAAATCAAAAATTTGTGACCTTAGAAATCCTGAAGCCCATGCTTGGTTTAGGGGCCCTGCACGCAGCTAGGCTCCCCAAAAAGTCCCACACATGTGGTATCCCCGTACTCAGGAGAAGCAGCAGAATGTATTTTGGGGTGTAATTCCACATATAACCATGGCATGTGTGAGCAATTTATCATTTAGTGACAACTTTTTGTAAAAAAAATTTTTGTCATTATTCAATCACTTGGTACAAAAAAAAAAAATATTCAGTGGGCTCAACACGCCCCTCAGTAATTTCCTTGGGGTGTCTACTTTCCAAAATGGGGTCATTTGGGGGGGTTTTGTACTGCTCTGCCATTTTGGCACCTCAAGAAATTAGATAGGCAGTCACAAAATAAAAGCTGTGTAAATTCCAGAAAATGTACCCTAGTTTGTAGACGCTATAACTTTTGCGAAAACCAATAATTATACGCTTATTGCGATTTTTTTTACTAAAGACATGTGGCTGAATACATTTTGGCCTAAATGTTTGACTAAAATTTAGTTTATTCGATATTTTTTACTTTTTGTTATAAGAAAAATCATTTTTTTTCAAAATTTACGGTCTTTTTCCGTTTATATCGCAAAAAATAAAAATCGCAGAGGCAATCAAATACCATCCAAAGAAAGCTCTATTTGTGGGAAAAAAAGGACGCAAGTTTCGTTTCGGTATAACATTGCATGACCGCGCAATTACCAGTTAAAGTAACGCAGTTCCAAATTGTAAAAACACCTCTGGTCTTTAGGCTGACAAATGGTCCGGGGGGAAAGTGGTTAAAACATATCATCCCTACACTTGTTCGAAGCGACCAGATGGGCTTTGTGAGGGGGAGATAGGCCTCTGACGCCACCAGGCGTATTATTGATATTGTGCACCACGCTGGAAAAACTCGAACGCCTTCTCTGTTATTGTCCATTGATGCAGAGAAGGCGTTCGATCGAGTACACTGGACATACATGGAAATGGTTCTACAGAAATTTGGTTTCCAGGGTTCTATCTTATCTGCGATATTGGCCTTATACTCATGTCCCTCTGCTCGGGTGTACTCTTCTGGGTTTCTTTCAGAGTCTTTCCCTATAACAAATGGCACAAGACAAGGTTGCCCTCTATCCCCGTCAATTTTCAATCTCATAATAGAACCTCTAGCCGAAGCCATCAGGTCTAATCTAAAGATTTCCGGTTTCCAATTTGACAATGAAAATCACACCATCAGTCTTTTTGCTGATGATGTGATATTACTATTGACCGACCCTGTTGAATCTTTACTTGAAGTGCACAATGTTCTGATGTCATTTGGAAAGGTTTCATATTACAAAGTCAATTTTACAAAATCTCTTATCCTTGACTTAGGGGTACCACCTCATGTCAAGAGTTACCTACTATCCCGATTACCCTACACTTGGAGCTCGGGCTCTATCAAATACCTTGGTATCACCCTTACGAGTAGTGTCTCTAAGCTTATCAAAGCTAATTTCCCCCACTGATTGAAAAAATTGAAACCCAACTCAAAAAGATCTCTGAAAAGGAAGTGTCCTGGATGGGTAGAATATCTGCTTTCAAAATGCTAATTATGCCTCAAATCCTATACTTTTTTCGTGTAATTCCATTGTGTATACCGTACCATTACCTTAATCGCCTCACAACATTAGGATGGAAGTATATTTGGCAGGGTAAAAGGGCACGGTGTTCACGTAACAATCTTGTGTCTCACAAAAAAGTAGGAGGAGCAGGCCTACCCGACATACATGACTATATGTGGGCAGCTCGACTTGACCAACTTAAACACTGGTTCCATGACCTAGACGCTCCACCCTGGGTGAACATAGAAAATACACTGTCACCGACGGCTAATGTGAAAATAATGTTGCTCAGTGACAAATGGTCTCCTTGGAAATTAACCTCCTTACCCCCTACCATTCAGACTTCGTTGAAAGCGTGGAGACATATACTGAACCAAGACCATCAAGACTTTCATGATATTGACCTCCAATTACCATTACGACTACTTGAAGCCAAGATACCCAGATTGACTGTCTCTGACCTTGATTCACATGGGGTGACTGTTATTTCGGAACTGTACGCAAATGATACGCCCCTACTTCCTGCCACGGTTGTATCCCAATTCCATTTACCTGCCAGATCTTTCCATACCTGTGACAGAATTGTGCGCTTCCTCCAATCGTTACCTTCCCCGACCATATCCCTTCCTAAGAGAATGTGGAAATTTTATTCCACAGCTCACCCTACCTCAAAGGGCATATCACTGTTCTACAATTTATTTCAAGATAAGATGAAATTTTCTAAGACGACTGCAATGAAAAACTGGGAAGTAGACCTTAGTACTAGATTCACGAAAGAGGATTGGTCATGTGCTTTTCAGACGATTCACAAAGCTTCTCACTGTGTAAAACACTGGGAATTGTCCATTAAATTAACCAACAGGTGGTACTACACTCCTCTGAGATTGGCCACATTCTATCCTGGCACACCAGCCAACTGCTGGAGAGAATGTGGCCAAGTAGGCAATCTCATGCATGTATTCTGGTATTGTCCACATATAAGAAGCCTGTGGAATCAGATTTTTAAACTCATTTCTTCCACCACAGGGATATTGACTCAACCTGATCCAGCGCTAGCTCTTCTCAACATACACATTGATAGATTCCCTTTCCACATGAGGACAGTAGTTACACACATTTTATTGGAAACACGTACGTCCATTCTACGAAATTGGAAATCTAAAAACACTGTGAATATTTCTGATATAATAGCAGAGGTCCACAGGAATTTCACTTTTGAAAAACTTATAGCAATTAACTCCTTGACGACAAGACAGTTTAACCAGTGTTGGTCCATATGGCCCCAAAACTGATAAGGTTCTCATATATTTGTTCCATTGACTTTTCTGTTTTCAATGCATTTATTCATATTTTGTCCTGTACTAGACTATGTTTCACGTACTATTTGTATACTGTGCATTCCCCCATTACCCTGTGCTTTTACATTTCCCCTTTTTCTTTTCTGTTCCCCTTGAAAACTTCTATAATAAAAACTATTGATTGAAAAAAATACTCTGTGGATACGGCACTTGTGGCTCGAAATTGAGCCGGTCTAACGTAAAGAAGATGCGGTACGCCGGTCTATATATGCACCGATGTACATGAATCTGGCCCGTATATTATTGGTGTATTTAACATTATGCAGAATTCCCTGGGAGAGAGTAACACGATTTGGGAAATCAACTGTAATTAGAGTTGAACTACAAGTTTTTCCAATGATATCATGCTTCTGGATTCCCAAAGAAAGATAGCAGGTGTTTTTAACTTTCTATTAACCATTTAGAACCAAAACTTACAATCTGATGGATTTGGGATTTGAATTTGGCATAAACCCCCCCCGAGAAACTGTTATGAATTTTGCCCACTTCCCCTAAATATATTTGGTCTAAAATTTATTGGCATTTGCAAAGTGTTTGACAATTACTTTGGCCAGATTCAGTTGAAATTGTGAACATGTGTTCTCTGCTTCCATGACCACGACACGGTACAAGCAAATCTTGTGGTTCATGCATTTTAATGACAATGAACTCTGTCGCCTTTGGGGTGACCCTGAATCTGATCGGCTTCATAAAATTCAGCCCCTCGTAAACCACTTCCACCAACAATTTGCAGCCTTGTTTATTCCCGATCAAGATGCCTGCGTTGATGAGTATCTGATTCCATTTACTGCCCGCCTTGTGTTCAAACAGTTTCTCCTAAGCAAGTGTGCCAGGTATGGGTTCAAGATGTATAAGCTCTGTGACAGAATCACAGGTTATACATATAGGGCCAGATTCAGGTAGAATTAGGCTGGAGTATCAGTGATACGCCAGCATAACTCTCACTTTGAGCTGGCGTTTCTGTTTTCTGTAAGCAGAAAACAAGAAACCCCGGGTTGGAGTTCCTATACGAGCGGCGTAATTGTATTTCGCCGTTGTATCGGAACTGCAATTTTAAAAATGGCGCTTGGGGCGTTCCCGCTGATTAACGCCGAGAATATTTTATTTAGCGAGAATCGGCAATTCACGATCGTACTCGGGCCCGACGCAGTGACTTTCCGACGTTTCCGTAAGAGATACGCGGCGTAAAGAAAAACATGCCCCCTAGGTGGAGTATCCTATGTTAAGTATGGCCGTCGTCATCGCGTCGAATTTAAAAGTTTTTGCGTCGTTTGCGTAAAACGTCCGTGAATGGGGATTGATGTCATTGACGTTCACTGACAGAATTTGGAGCATGCGCACTGACAGTCGACGCATGCGCAGTACGTTCACGGCGGGATCGCGCCTAGTTTAAATAATACACTCCCCCCTACCCGCCCAATTTGAATTCCGCCGGCTCATTTTTGCTACGCCGCCGCAACTTTAGGAGCAAGTGCTATGTGAATAACAGTACTTGCTCCTAAAGTTTCGGCGGAGTAACGTAAATGAGAAACGTTACTCCAAAATAAAGATTCGCTCTCATACCTGAATCTGGCCCATAGTTTCCTGGTTTATGAGAGAAAATATAGAAGTGTGGAGCCCCCCAACTGCCCAGACTACATAAGGGGCAGCGGCAATATTGTTTGGGGCTTGTTGTCCAAAAGGGGTACCATTTATACGTGGACAATTTCTACACAAGCCTGACACTTTTTAGACACCTCTTTCAATTAGGAATTGGCACATGTGGCACCGTGTGATCTAATCGCAGAGGCTTTCCCCAACGGCTTGTAGATACTCAACTTAGATGAGAGAGAGCCTGCTTGAGGTCCAACAAATTGCTTGTCATGAGATGGAAGGACAAACAGGAGGTTTTTGTTCTGTCTTCTATTCATGCAGAAATGGCAGTCCAAATTACTACAGAGGCTGGTGTTGTTGAGACGCCCCTCTGTGTCCATGAATACAACGTTAAAATGGGAGGGGTGGACTTCAACGACCAGATGATGGAGTCGTGCTTAATTGCCCATAAGGCCAGACGCTGGTACAAAAAAAGTGTCTGCATACCTATTCCAATTGGATCTGTACTAAGCTTATTTGCTATACAAAGCATCTGGACGATGTGTATCCTTCCTAAAATTCCAGTAAGAGATTATCACATCCTTTTTGTTTACAGAAGGTGCTGTGGCTTAACTTCCCAAACTAAATGCAGCGAGCCAGCTGCATGAGTGGCATTTTCCCGATGCCCTCCCTGGTACCCTTGCCAAAAGATCACCACAAAGAAAATGTGTCTGTAGAAAACACATGTATAGGCGTGACACACGCTATTATTGTCCCTCCTGTCCTGACCAAGCCATCGCTACTGCAAATTAGTGGAGTATTAGCATAGGGTACATCGTGGCACAGTCCTAGGGCACAATATCACACAGGGTTTTGAAAGATGAGATGACCATCGCATTTTCAGACACCCGAACCTGGAACCTTTGCAGTTACAAATAAAAGTGTAAAAAAAAAAGTAATTTAAACATAAATTCCTGACAGATTTGCAGCCAGAACCTTGGTCTATCCTTAGCAGGTAGGAATCAGTTTCACCTTATTCTCTAAATGTTGAAAATGAATCATAGTTAATTATTTAAAATCACTATAATCAGTAATATTTGGTTGCAGTTCCTGGCATTCCCCTATCAGTCCATTTAGCTCTTCCATCATAGCCATGGAATTACCTCTTCCACTTCCATCTACATTCTACCCTGCCAGCATTTAGCAGTTCTAAAACTAGTACTCCAATTTCCTTTCACTACTAAATAATATGGTGTTTCTGTTAATTATGAAAACATAAACAATATAACTATATGTCAGCAATCATTGCATCTGTCTATTTATCTATTTTTAAATATATCTATCTATTTATCTATCTATCTTACTATCCATCTACCGATCTCTAATTTCACATATATTTTCAGAGAAATAAGCTTCTGCTTATTTTAATTTCATGGGCAAACCTAAGTTTTCGTTTCCTCTTAGTAATAAAATTGAAAGGTGCATTTATATGGCCCTCCACAGATTTAAAAGTTTTGAAGACAAGTTACTAATTACTAAATATCTCCTTGCAGTCATTCCAAAGTGCTAATTTCACAAACTAAAGTTTCATGTCTGTTTTAATGGAAACTTGAAGACAGTGAATTTCTCACAAAAATCACCTGCATTGATTTTCTCTGCTTGATTGAATATGTGGGCAAGGAAGACTTACAGGTCTATTGTTCTTTGTTTGGCACTACTATCTGTTTACTAAAAACTATTCTTATAAGGAAAAAAGGACAGCTTGCTGAAGGAAATTACTATATGTAATACAAACATGCATACTTACTTATTCGCTTCCATGTAATTTTGACTAAGATTCCCCCCCTAAAAATCAAATGACTTCCAAAAATATGAATGATATTGAGGCATCCAAAGTGAATAATGAACATTAATCGAGTAGGGCTATATCTACTATATTTGAGTTGTTCCATGCCTTCAGCTTGGTGACCTAATTATACTAGTAGTGCTACTCAAATAGTGTTACCTCTTATAAAGGCACTGTCAGGAGGTTTCAATTTGAACATGCCTCATGCACCAAGAAGACATTTATTTTTAAAGTTACCTGTACAGCTGAACTTTCTAATGTATTCTATCAAGCCTCTAGTGACAAAGATATTATGTCAGCTCTGCAAAATATATAAAAATAACTTTATCTACTCACCTTAATAATTCTAAAAGTGAAGAAATTTTAGCCAAGTGAGAATTGCATGGTATCTGCTGCAGGATGAAAAACTACTAAATGGTGCTTATAACTATTATTTTTTATTATAATTAACATCAAAAAGACGAGACACAAAAGACAGAGTAAAACTTGTATTGATCACTTCAACATTACATTTATACAATATTATACTCCCTGCCCACAGAAAAAAAAGCATAAGGTAAGAACTGTTTTTTTCTGACCTGCATTTTAGCTTACCCTGGAAGATAAAACATGAAAGGAGTTTTTGTTAATTTGAATGATTAACACACAATAGGTTTGCTAAAGTGTTTTTAACCCTATGTTCACAATTTCAACTGAATCTGGCTAAAGTAATTGTTAAACACTTTGCAAATGCCAATATATTTTAAACCAAATACTGTATATTGAGGGGGCATGGGCGTCCGCTGAAATTTTTTCAGGGGGGGGCACTTTGGCTGCGGCGATACAGTCGCATAAAGAAGTTAAAATGTAAAAACACCCCACTGTGCCCCCTGCATCTTTCAATATCTCTTTGTCCCTACTGTGTACCCCTCTCCACAACTGCACCTCTGGCCCCCTTTACATTACACAGCACCCTGCATCACTGGTCCCCTTTACATTACACAGCACCCTGCATCACTGGACCTATGTCACCTGCCCACCGAGCCACCCGCTCCCTCACCAGCCCACCCAGCTGCCCAACATGCCCTGTTAGATTTCAGGGGGGGGGGGAGCGTCCAGCTGACAGAGAGGGGGAGGGGGGCGATCGGGGGAGATATACATTGCAGACAGCCAGCGGCTCTCCTCTTCCTGTCACAGCGCCGCGGCTCCATTTATCAGAGAGAGGGAGAGACAGGGAGAGGAGAGCCGCAGGCTGTCTGCACTTATTGTTGCCACCTTTTCGTCAAGCCAAACCCGAACACATTAGCAGCGCACACCAATATGTATATAATTATTTTTGTAGTACATTAAATTCATTACCTCTGTACAAAGCAATGCACAGCTAATTTTTATTTTTTTATGTAGTATATACTGTGATTAAATAACATTTCTAATCATAAGAAGTTAATCACAAAAGTCCCCCTTTATATCAGAGTCAACTGTGTTCTCCTTTAGATCTGAATCCAGAGTTCCCAATTACATTTGAATGCACAGGGTTCTGCAGAAGAGAAGTGCAGAGGGTATGATAGGGCAGTATGTACAGGAGAGGAGGAGTGCAGAGGGTATGACAGGGGCAGTATGTACAGGAGAGGAGGAGTGCAGAGGGTATGACAGGGGCAGTATGTACAGGAGAGGAGGAGTGCAGAGGGTATGACGGGGGCAGTATGGAGAGGAGCAGTGCAGAGGGTATGATGGGGTAGTATGTACAGGAGAGGAGGAGTGCAGAGGGTATGATGGGGCAGTATGTACAGGAGAGAAGTGCAGAGGGTATGATGGGGCAGTATGTACAGGAGAGGAGGAATGCAGAGGGTATAATGGGGGCAGTATGTACAGGAGAGGAGGAGTGCAGAGGGTATAATGGGGGCAGTATGTACAGGAGAGGAGGAGTGCAGAGGGTATGATGGGGGCAGTATGTACAGGAGAGGAGGAGTGCAGAGGGTATGACGGGGGCAGTATGTACAGGAGAGGAGGAGTGCAGAGGGTATGACAGGGGCAGTATGTACAGGAGAGGAGGAGTGCAGAGGGTATGACAGGGGCAGTATGTACAGGAGAGGAGTGCATAGGGTATGACGGGGCAGTATGTACAGGAGAGGAGGAGTGCAGAGGGTATGACGGGCAGTATGTACAGGAGAGTAGTAGTGCAGAGGGTATGACAGGGGCAGTATGTACAGGAGAGGAGGAGTGCAGAGGGTATGACAGGGGCAGTATGTACAGGAGAGGAGGAGTGCAGAGGGTATTTTGGGGGCAGTATGTACAGGAGAGGAGGAGTGCAGAGGGTATGATGGGGCAGTATGTACAGGAGAGGAGTGCAGAGGGTATGATGGGGCAGTATGTACAGGAGAGGAGTGCAGAGGGTATAATGGGGCAGTATATACAGGAGAGGAGTGCAGAGGGTATGATGGGTGCAGTATGTACAGGAGAGGAGGAGTGCAGAGGGTATGATGGGGGCAGTATATACAGGAGAGGAGTGCAGAGGGTATGATGGGTGCAGTATGTACAGGAGAGGAGGAGTGCAGAGGGTATGATGGGGGCAGTATATACAGGAGAGGAGGAGTGCAGAGGGTATGATGGGGCAGTATGTACAGGAGAGGAGTGCAGAGGGTATGATGGGGTAGTATGTACAGGAGAGGAGTGCAGAGGGTATGATGGGGTAGTATGTACAGGAGAGGAGGAGTGCAGAGGGTATGACGGGGGCAGTATGTACAGGAGAGGAGGAGTGCAGAGGGTATGATGGGGTAGTATGTACAGGAGAGGAGGAGTGCAGAGGGTATGATGGGGCAGTATGTACAGGAGAGGAGTGCAGAGGGTATGATGGGGCAGTATGCACAGGAGAGGAGGAGTGCAGAGGGTATGATGGGGCAGTATGTACAGGAGAGGAGGAGTGCAGAGGGTATGATGGGGGCAGTATATACAGGAGAGGAGAAGTGCAGAGGGTATGATGGGGCAGTATGTACAGGAGAGGAGTGCAGAGGGTATGATGGGGTAGTATGTACAGGAGAGGAGTGTAGAGGGTATGATGGGGCAGTATGTACAGGAGAGGAGGAGTGCAGAGGGTATGACGGGGGCAGTATGTACAGGAGAGGAGGAGTGCAGAGGGTATGATGGGGTAGTATGTACAGGAGAGGAGGAGTGCAGAGGGTATGATGGGGCACTATGTACAGGAGAGGAGTGCAGAGGGTATGATGGGGCAGTATGTACAGGAGAGGAGGAATGCAGAGGGTATGATGGGGCAGTATGTACAGGAGAGGAGTGCAGAGGGTATGATGGGGCAGCATGTACAGGAGAGGAGGAGTGCAGAGGGTATGATGGGGCAGTATATACAGGAGAGGAGTGCAAAGGGTATGATGGGTGCAGTATGTACAGGAGAGGAGGAGTGCAGAGGGTATGATGGGGCAGTATGTACAGGAGAGGAGTGCAGAGGGTATGATAGGGGCAGTATATACAGGAGAGGAGTGCAGAGGGTATGATGGGGCAGTATGTACAGGAGAGGAGTGCAGAGGGTATGATGGGGTAGTATGTACAGGAGAGGAGTGCAGAGGGTATGATGGGGCAGTATGTACAGGAGAGGAGTGCAGAGGGCATGATGGGGCAGTATGTACAGGAGAGGAGTGCAGAGGGTATGATGGGTGTAGTATGTACAGGAGAGGAGTGCAGAGGGTATGATGGGCGCAGTTAGTACTGGAGAGGAGTGCAGAGGGTATGATGGGTGTAGTATGTACAGGAGAGGAGTGCAGAGGGTATGATGGGCGCAGTTAGTACTGGAGAGGAGTGTAGAGGGTATGATGGCTGCAGTTAGTACAGGAGAGGAGTTTGGAGGGTATGATGGGTGCAGTATGTACAGGAGAGGAGTGCAGAGGGTATGATGGGTGCAGTTAGTACTGGAGAGGAGTGTAGAGGGTATGATGGCTGCAGTTAGTACAGGAGAGGAGTTTGGAGGGTATGATGGGTGCAGTATGTACAGGAGAGGAGTGCAGAGGGTATGATGGGTGCAGTTAGTACGGGAGAGGAGTGTAGAGGGAATGATGGCTGCAGTTAGTACAGGAGAGGAGTTTGGAGGGTATGATGGGCGCAGTTAGTACAGGAGAGGAGTGCGGAAGGTAAGATTGGTGCAGTTAGTACAGGAGAGGAGGTCAGAGGGTATGGCGGTGGCAGTATGGGGAGGGATTTCTTGATGTTGGGAAGATAAGGGAAGGAAAGTGACCATGGAATGATGTCCCTCGGCTGGGGGGGGGGGGGGGGTTAGGAAGCAGCTCGGAGTGATGTCTGTATGACGTGATCTGGGGGTGATGCAAGCTCGGGGAAGTTGGGGGCTGAGAAGTGGTCAGATAGCGATGTATGAAAAAAACCTCATCCACTAAAAACATTTACAACAATGAATCACACAACAGTACTAGATGTATGTACAGATCTATGTAATCCAGCTTCTAGCACTCTGCATCCAATCCAATTGTTCAGACTGGATAATATGGGGTCATTTATAGCCATTCATGTAACCTGTGTGTGTATGTGGTGAGTTCACACTTCTGATTGTACATAATTACAGGCTCTGAGTCTGCGCAATCAGAAGTGTGAACTCACCACATACACACACAGGTTACATGAATGGCTATAAATGACCCCACATTATCCAGTCTGAACAATTGGATTGGATGATGTTTGCACAGACTGTTCATGAAGTGTGAAGTGATCTGTCACATGTGATCGGGCTGCTGCAGACCTCACCCCCCCTCTCCCCCCACACTCAAACTCACACTCACTATCTCCTCTGATTCTTCTCCTGAGAAAAAAACTCCATGAAAGTTTGCACTACTGCTATCCACACTAGGAAACTCGTTCATCTCACTCACCTCCTCCCTTCCTCTGGCACGCCCGACAGGAGCTACAGTGAGCTCCGCCTCCCAGGTCTCACAGCACACCGCACTGCTGATTGGAGGGAAAGTCAGAGATAACAGGGACACCGCACAGCACGAGACTGGAGGGGGGGGGGGCAGAAAGGAGCATTGAATCCTGAACACACAGCAGGCACACAGTGTATTCATTACAATGCCACCGCTGCTGCGGTTTCACAGTGAAAGGTGTGCTGATGGCCCCCCCTCTCTGTTCTGGGCTGTATATCACCCACATCCCCCTCTCTGTCAGCGGAGCTAGAAGAGGGAGAGAGCGGCTCTAATTTCTTTCACTGTACCGCCGCCTTGCTTCCTGCCCGGAGAGGATCATGGCACTTGTTTCTAGGGGGGGGCAAGGGCCCTCCCTTGCCCTATGGAGCGAACGCCCATGTGAGGGGGAGTGGGCAAAATTCATAACAGTTTCTCGGGGGGAGGGGGAATTATGCCAAATTCAAATCCTAAAAACATCAGATTGTATATTTTGGTTCTAAATGGTTAATAGAAAGTTAAAAACACCCGCTATCTTTCTTTGGGAATCCAGAAGCATGATATCATTGGCAAAACTTGTAGTTCAACTCTAAATACAGTTGATTTCCCAAATCGTGTTACACTCTCCCAGGGAATTCTCCATAATGTTAAATACACCAATAATATAAAAATTAAGCTGTTGGAGTCCAATAGCAATATTGGATTCAAATCTATTAACTGGTATTGTCTTCCATCAAAATCACCAACAGTAAAGTGATGTTTCAGGACCTTGTAGGATTCCTTCATGAATGTATAAAGCCTAGTACACACAGGCTGAATGTCGGGCGGCATTGGTCGGTTCAATAGAAACCGATTCACATTCGGCCAATGTGTATGGCAGCCGGTTTGACAGAAACTGGCCAGCTTCTGTCAAAGGATCATAACCGGAAAAGGCCTGCTGACCGGCCATAGCTGAGAGTACTGACCTGGAGTGCTCTGGCAGGGGAGGCGTCCCCCTGTCAGAACACAATAGCACAGCAGGGGAGATCACTGTACCAACACCGGACTGTTAATACAGTAGTGTGTAAGTGACTAGCTTGTCAGTCATGCCTTGATGAAGGGGCCTCACAAGCTCCTTCTTGTTTTCTTGTTGGTGGACAATAAACACAATAGACTTGCATTGGGAAGTACTGGTGACATTTGTGTACACTGGATGGATAACATCATCCATTCTATCACTTTAGCAACTCCCATATGATTGAGCTGCATGGAGTGTAACTGTGATATATACATTCAGTAGCTATAAGAAAGTGACTAATTAATTGCTTTATTGAAAGGTGCACGGGCACAAACTACATCATATAAGTGCTCCCCAAAAAAAGCTACAATTTACAATCACAACAAAAGAGTAAAAGAGAAAATACTATTTATTTAGCTAGTTAACAGTGGTTGACCATGGGGCTTTTACTAGCAATTCATATCTTTAAGTATAATTTACAAAGAAATAAAATCAGTTTGCTCATTTTCATATTGCATCACTGTGTACATTTTCACATAAGACACAAAGTGGTCAATAAACATGAGAGTATAAGTAAGAATAAACCACCATTATGTAAAACTGAGTGTACTTTACTAGTGCATTACATGCATTACACTATATTAACTCCTTTCCAAGTTATTGCCTTCTTGTTTACTATGAGTGATAGTGGTGCATGCAGGAATGTTAGTGCAGTCAGACATTGCAGTTATACACAGCTTGTTAACTTGACTGATGGCTCTACAGCTGCTCCAAACATGAGCCATGACAACAGTGCAGTAATAATGTGAGATTCATATTTAGTGTGTCCCCTAGCTAAGCTGCCTCATATTTTTGTTACATCTGTATTTGAAAAAACAAAAAAAACAATGCTATGCCACAAAATGAGTGGTCACAACTTTGCTAATCTGAAATTCAGTAAGTGTATGAAGATTTGCAAGGGGATAAGGTGAATTGGCCTTCCAGACTTTACTCTAAGCCAGCAAATAAACTCTGTGTGAACCTAGAGTAAATACATTAATAAATTGCTCCTAGCTAGGAATAAAACAGGACTCAATTTGTTATCAGCTGTAGTAGAAAACCACTTGTTAAAACTGACAGATAGCTCAGCTGGTAACACAGTAAGATGTACTCTAGTGCAGTTAATGGTTTACTCATAAACAAAAATGCTACATACACATACGGGCATTATATATTAAATAGAGGCTGGGCAATTTTTCTTCTCAGTTACATTTAAATACAAAGAAAAACTAATGCAACAAACATTAATAGAGTGTCAATTTTAGAACATTGTCAGAGTTATACTGGTCATTTTCATTTGTCAGGCCCGAAAACCATCATTTCAGATGTCAAACAGTTTTGTGAAGAGTGAATAGTCAGTATGAAAAGTGATGAGTGATGTGTTATGGGAAGCACTTGATAGCTAATGTGAGAACTGATGAGCAATGAGTGCAGAAGCCCAAGTGTTCCAAAGTAACTTCTAATATCTCATATTTTTATGTACTTTATACATTACAGAAAAATGGTTCAGTCGTCTGATACAAAACCTACTACTTTGTGGTGACTATCATATACTTTTATAAGCAGTTTGACATCCCAAGAGCGTGTGTTTTTGCATGTGCATGTGTTTGCGTCTGTACACATATGAGCACAAATATTTAAGACAGGTAAACAATTATTTGCAACAAATGTTTACATTTTGGAAAGTTGTAACATCTTGAATGAATTATATTAACTCGTTCTGGACTGCCCCATAGCAGATTTACTGCTACATGGTGTCCCTCCTGCACAGTATATACAATATACGTGATGCTGTACTCCCCTAGCGGGTACATGTGTACGCTGCCGGCGGTCCGCTTCTGCTGTGATTAAATACAGCAGAAGCCGATCTGTGGGTGCCTGGGCACTGGATGTCCGTGGGCACCTGCCAATCGTGTGGCAGAGACACATAACAAAGATCTGCTTATGTAAACAAGGAAGGAAATTGTGGATTTTGTGTCCCTGCAAGCAGGGAATAAAATATACAACTTCCCTTAGTAAAAGCACTTCCCTTAGTAAAAGCACAGTACAAATGAACACAGTTAGCCCTTTGCTCGCCCTAGATGTTTAACCCCTTCCCAGCCAGGGTCATTAGTACAGTGTATATTTTTAGCACCGATCACAATATTTGTGTCACTGGTTCCCACAAAGGGCCAGATTCATGAAGAGTTAGGCTGGCGGATCCAGTGATCCGCCAGCCTAACTGTCACTTTAAGCCGGCGTTTCTGTTTTCTATAACCAGAAAACAAGAAACGCAGGGTTGGAGTTCCGATGCGATCGGTGTAATTGAATTTTGCCATCGCATCGTTACTTCAACTTAAAAATGGCGCCGGGGACGTTCCCGCTGATTAACGCTGAAAAAATATGTTAATCAGCGGGAGTCGGAAATTCACAATCGTTTTCGGGCGCGACGCAGTGACTTTACGACGTTTCCGGAAGCGATACGCGACGTAAAGATAAAGCAGCCCCCTAGTGGAATATCCTATGTTAGGTATAGCCGTCGTCATCGCGTCGGAAAAAAACCAAATCGCGTCGTTTGCGTAAAACATTCATGAATGGGGACGTGACGTCATTGACGTTCACTGACAGAACTTGGAGCATGCGCACTGGGATGCATTGACACTCGACGCATGCGCAGTACGTTCGCCGCGGGATCGCGCATAGTTAGAATACTACACACCCCGTACCCGCCCAATTTGAATTCCGCTGGCTCATTTGCGATGCGCTGCCGCAACTTTAGGAGCAAGTGCTTCCTGAATAACAGCACTTGCTCCTAAAATTTCGGCAGAGTAACGCAAATGAGAAGCGTTACTCCAGAGCAAAGATGCTCTGATCTACCTGAATCTGGCCCAAAGTGTCAAAAGTTTCAGCTATTGTCTGATAGTCCGCCGCAATATCGGAGTCCTGCTATAAGTCACTGATCGCTGCCTCTACCAGTATAAAAAAAAAGTCCAGTATACATACAATAGTTTGTAGGTGCTATAAATTTTGTGCAAACCAATCAATATACGCTTATTTTTTTTAACCAAAAATATGTAGCAGAATACATATTGCCCTATGTTTCTGAATACATTAATTAATTTCTATTTTTTTTATTGGATACGTTTTATAGCAGAAAGTAAAATATATATTTATATATATTTTCTTTTTTTCAAAATTGTCAGACCTTTTTTGTTTATAGCGTAAAATTTTTAAAACACAGTGGTGATCAAATACCACCAAAATAAAGCTCTATTTATGGGGGGAAAATACAAATTAAATTTATGCACAGAGTTGCATGACCGTGCAATTGTCAGTTAAAATAATGCAGTGCCATATTGCAAAAAAATTCTGGTTGTCAGGAAGAGGTGTAAATCTTCCAAAGGTCAAGTGGTTAAAGAATAGTGATTCTAGTGCCTCATAATACACTTATACATGTTTTTTTTTGTATCATATACAGTATCTCACAAAAGTGAGTACACCCCTCACATTTTTTATCTTTTCATGTGACAACACTGAAGAAATTACACTTTGCTACAATGTAAAATAGTGAGTGTACAGCTTGTATAACTTTGTAAATTTGCGGTCCCCTCAAAATAACTCAGCAGCACACAGTCATTAATGTCTAAACAGCTGGCAACAAAAGTGGATACACGTCAAAGTGAAAATGTACAATTTGTCAATACTTTGTGTGGCCACCATTATTTTCAAGCACTGCCTTAACCCTCTTGGGCATGGAGTTCACGGGAGCCTCACAGGTTGCCACTGGAGTCCTCTTCCACTCCTCCATGATGACATTATGGAGCTGGTGGATTTTAGAGACCTTGCACTCCTCCACCTTCAGTTTGAGGATAACCACAGAATCTCAATAGGGTTTAGGTCTGGAACCATGCTAGGTCAGTCGATCACCTTTACCCTCAGCTTCTTTAGAAAGGCAGTGGTCATCTTGGAGGTGTGTTTGGGGTTGCTATCATGTTGGAATACTGTCTTGTGGCCCAGTCTTCGAAGGGAGGAAATCACACTCTGCATCAGCATGTCACAGTACACATTGGCATTCATGGTTCCCTCAGTGAACTGTAGACAAGATACACTTGTCTTTGTACTCCTCACCTGGTTTCTGCCACACACACTTAATACCATCTGAACCAAATAAGTTTATCTTGGTCTCATCAGACCACAAGACATGGTTACAGTAATCTATGTCCCTAGTCTACTTGTCTTTACCAAACTGTTTGCAGGCTTTCTTGTGCATCATCTTTAGAAGAGGCTTCCTTCTGGGATGACAGCAATGCCATCCAATTTGACGCAGTGTGCGGCATATGGTCTGAGCACTGACAGGCTGACCTTCCCACCCCATCAACCTCTGCAGCAATGCTAACAGAATGCATACCTCTTTTTCCCAAAGACAACCTCTGGATATGATGCTGAGCACATGCACTCAACTTCATTGGTTGACCATGTCGAGGCCTGTTCTGAGAGGAACCTGCCCAGTTAGACCGCTGTATGGTCTTTCCCACCGTGCTGCAGCTCAGTTTTAGGGTCTTGGTAATCTTCTTATAGCCTTGGCCATCTTTATATAGAGCAAAAATTATTTTTTTCAGATTCTCAGAGAGTTCTTTGCCATTGGAGGGGAGGTTTGAACTTCCAGTGACTAATATGAGAGAGTGAGAGCGATGACACCAAATGTAACACACCTGCTCCCTATTTACACCTAAGATCTTGCAACACTAACGAGTCACATGACACCGGGGAGGGAAAATGGCTAATTGAGCCCAATTTGGACATATTCACTTAGGAGTGTACTCACTTTTGGCTGTTCCCATGTACATATAAAATACTGTTACTTACATTCACAGTACATAGAGGCAGAGGTGTAACTATGAGACATAGGGCCACATAGCTAAATCTTTCTATAGAAGTGTCAACTGTGAAAATGTGGGTAACTGATCTTAACGTGAAGTATACCTTAACTTAGTGGTTCTCAACCTTCTAGTGCTGTGACCCCTTGATAAAATTTCCCAAGTTGTGGGGACCCCTAGCAGTAAAATTATTTTTGTAGCTTGGGTTATCAGCACCCAAGGCAAGACAAGTAATTTGTGCCCCTAACCCACGGACATTTAGTTCTCCCTGAGTCCCTTCCACGTGTACATTATTAAAACCCCTTATGGTACATTTTAGGATGTACCACTCTTTCTCCTTGTACTCCTTTCTTTCCCTTTTTATCTCTATCTATCCTAATTTCTTGTTTTTTCCCCCAATCCTCGCTCTAGGCGTCTCTTGTTCATTCTCCTATTCTTTTTCTCCATTTTTTTGTTCCTCCCCCTTTTTTACTCTCCCATGTATTTTTTTTAACAGAAGGATGTATTCTCTATTTTTACTCATTCTCTTACCCATTGGTGGGGGTGAGATCAGTGGCAGTGCTGGTGGGGAGCTAGGATGAGTGCTGTGCTGTGCAAATTAGGCACTCTTGATCAAGGTCATCTGAGAACTGTATTAGGGACTTTTAGTAGCAACTATAATCACAGGTATTATCACTTACTGTGTATCCGGCTTCACTGTGTCTCCGACTTTGTTTGTGTCTCCAAAATTTGTTAAAAAACTAAAGGAATTGCACATATCAACAGTGCGGCTTTCCTGCACTTGATCACATATCTAGAACATGATCCAACACTTCCAGGTGGGGGCACGCTTGGCCAGTGCGCCTACTTTGCTGTGATTAGTCACAGCACAAGCAGATCAGCGGGTACCAGCCAATGATTGACCACCAGCACCTACTAATCGGTGAAGAGGGTGACAGGACAGTGCCTGGGGCGGCCACGGCCATGGCCCCAGCTCCTCAGGGGAGACTCATGGGGGGGTAATCAGGGGAAGGAGGAGCATCCCCTGGTCTCTGCCCACCTGGCGGCCTACCCTCCAAGGCCACGGCAATTCTGGTCAGGCCATCATTGAGGGTTGTCGTATTGGCCTGGATAGCCTGGGTGAGGGCCCACACATCCTGACCAACACCTGCTGTGGTAGCCTGCAGTTCATTTTGGAAATTGATCAGAGCCAGGGAGTTGCAGTCCATGTCCCCAACTGAATCCTTTATGGAGGACATGCTCTCCTCCATCCGCCCCAAACTCTGGATGATCTGTCCCAGATGGTGGGTCTGAAGGGCCTGGTCCCTCCTGAGAATTGCAGGCAGAACCTCGGCCACCCCCCTGGTCTTGTGGGTCGCCTTTCTGCCTCCAGATGAGGCTTGTGGCCGGGGAAAATGGGAGCCCCTTGGGGGGGGGGCCCTGTTGGGGGAGGAGTGGGAGGGGCTACCCCTGATGGAGGCTTGGCTGCTGCCAGCCATAGGGGAAGACTCCTCCAAAATTAATGTGAAGTCATTCCCTGACATGACCTCCTCCTCAAACTCCTCCTCCTCAACCTCCTCAGAGGACTCCGGCCTTGTCTGGGGGGTCTTCCTCAGACTGTTGTCCCGGGGATGGTGCGGACAGGCAAGATGGCCCAGCACCCTCCTGCACATCTGTGGATGACCCAAAACATTCACAGGTTGGAGGATCCACACACTTGCCACATATTCCCTCCCCCCCACACATGCTACACACCAGATAGAAAATAAAAAAAAACGTGCCTGTCCTCACGGCCTCCTCAATGGAGTCAAAGCCAGGCAGCCCCTCCACTTGCTGCCTGTTGAAGGTCTGGGCCACCGCACGTTCTTCCTCAGTAAGCCTAACAGTGCATGGTGGGCCCCCTCCAGTGCCCCTGCCATGTGCTGCAATCTTGGCTAGCTTTCCACGGACCACACGCTGCAGATCATTGATCTTCTTTTGGATCCCCTGGCGTGTCCAGGTCTCATCCCCCAAAGCATTTACCTCGTCGGCGATGTCCTGCAAAATCTCACTCTTCCTGCCCGGGGGGGTTTTGGCACTCTCCGGGCCATGCAGGAATCGCCCATATTGGGTAATGGCCCTGACAATAATTTCCTTCTCCCGCAAGGAAAAAAAATATTTTCTCTTCCTCTCACTCATGTTCACACAACACTCTCCAAAAATCTCAAAGACACGTCACAAACCAACAAACACTAACAAACAACAGAACAAAAGCACCTTGCTGTAGGAAGGGAAACAAATGGATGTACTTTTGCAATGGAAGGGCGTTTCTCTCAGTCTATTTAAGCACTGTGCGTAGCTCACTAAGTTGACCGGGCCTAGTTCCAATCTCACTGATTGCGCCGTGCCGAGTTCTGAGCATGCTCAGAGAGGTGCTGACCATAGCCTGTGTTATGCGCGCATGCGCAATCCGGCCGGCCCTTCATTTGCATGGGGTCACGGCTCATTTCAATGGAACACGCCCACGTCCTTCCCAATTTGAATTACACCGCATTACGCCTCGGAATTTACGTTGCGCCAGTGCAAATTTGTGCGCAAATACTACGAGCATACGGTACTTGCGCCTCTACATTGCGCTGGTCTAACGTAAAGGAGATGCACTACGCCAGTCTATATATGCGCCAATGTACGTGGATCTGGCCCAATATTTTTTGCTTTTTGCTATAATAAATATCCCATTTAAAAAAAAAAACAATGATCTCAGTTTAGGCCCATACGCATTCTTCTACATATTTTTGGTAAAAAAAAAAAATCGCAATAACCGTATAGTGAAAGTTATATTGCCTACAAAATAGTTGACATAATTATGATTTTATTTTTTATTTTATTTTTTACTAGGAATGGCGGTGTTTTCCGATTTTTTTTGGGACTGTGACATTATAGCGGACACATCAGACACTTTTGACACATTTTTGGGACCATTCACATTTATACAGTGAACAGTGCTATAAATATTCATTGATAACTGTATAAATGTAACTGGCAGGGAAGGGGTTAACCAATAGGGGGCAGGGAAGGGGTTAAATGTGTGTCCTAGTCAGTGTTCTAACTGTAGGGGGAGGGGGTGACTGGGGGAAGTGACCGATTGTGTCCCTATGTACAAGGGACACAGATCGGTCTCCTCTCTCCCTGACAGGATGTGGAGCTCTGGTGCACTTTATGACCTTTTTTTTTATCTTTCGCTTTAATTTATTTATTTTTCTTCCAGCCTGGACCAGAAGTGACATCATGACTTCGCTCTGGTCCTCCAAGGCTATAGAGTCATGTTAACTCTTTTATTGCCTATGGGAGCAGCCAGCCGCACCGTCGGATTGTTTCTTTGGTGAACCGACAGTAACAGTAAGCCCAAGAAGTACCGGCAAGCAGCAGGAGAGGGGGACATCCCCTCCCGCCGCTTTGGAAACTGGATGAGCCACTCTGAGTGGTTTCATGAGAAAGCCGGCTGCCTGCTGAAAAAAATAGTACCATATACCAGTACCGTATATGTAGGTATTGTGGTCGGCAAGTGGTTAAGCAGTGTTTTTTTTTCTGAGTTACAGCAATAAACTTTAAATGCTGACATTTATTTGTCACAAGGAGCAATGCCATATTTCACTTTGCACTTTCTTATCAATTAATTACAATTATGAGCAGAAAGCACACTCAGTGAATGCTTGTAATGCAAAGCACTTTTATATCAAAGACAATTTCCCCATAAAAAATAATGGAAACTCAAATGATTCGTTCCACAACCATGTGTTCATAAGTCCTTCAGTTTATAGTCCATATAAAAAGATTCTAGCAATGTGGTAAGTTGTGTAACAATAAAATGTCCACAAATGGAAGGCTCCACAAGGGAATTAGAGGCAAAATCCAGCAAGAGCTACAGAGTATAAAAGAGAACAGAGGCGCCTCTAAGTGTAGCAATATGTTTACTTTTAATGAGGGGACAACATTTAGCAACTCACATGGTTGATGATTATGAGATGCAATCATCACCGTGAAGACTACACTGCAGTAGAGAGTTCTGAAAGCAAGGCTTGAAGCGCTCGTGGAGCACAGTGTGGAAGGGACGTCGTCAATGGTGGTACGGAGGATGGTTATATGTGATTATATGTGGACATCTTTAGACCGGATGCCTGCATACTTAGATGTGACACTTTTAATCATCAACCATGTGAGTTTCTAAATGTTGTACCTTCATTAAATGTAACCATATTGCTACACTTAGGCCTTGTACACACGAGTGAATAAATCCGCTGAACATGGTCCGACGGACCATTTCAGCCGAAAAATCCGCTCGTGTGTAGGGGCAAACGGACCGTTCTGGCCGGATTCCTCCAGCGGAAAATTTCCAAAGCATGCTTTGGAATTTTTCCGCCAGAGAGCTGTCCGTCAGATATGTCCGCTGGTTAGTACGGCAAACCAGCGGACATATCTGCCCGCACATGCGTCGTATCCTGTGAATGGATCCGACGCATGCGCGCGGAAGTGTTTACTTCCTGGTGCGGTGACGTGGCGGTCACGTGGCGGCGTCAACGTCACCGCCGCGTCACCGCGCTGTCCGCCGGCGGGGAATTTGATCCGATGGTGTGTACAGCCATCGGATCAAAGCAATCCGGCGGACAGATCCGATGGGAACGGTCCGTCGGACCGTTCCCATCGGATCTATTCCCTCGTGTGTACAAGGCCTTAGAGGAACCGCTGTTCTCTTTTATAACCAGTTGTGACATGACGCTAATTGTATATCAAGACAAAATGTTTTAAAAAATGTTGCTTGTCTTGCAAAACGCTCTCAAACCAAGTTACTCTCAAACCAAGGTTTTACTGTATATCACAAATACATATAGACATGTTTTCTCTCATTACATCCTGATTGTTCAGATGCAAAGAACAACTTATTTCCCCATCTTCAGATTTCATGGACATAATAGTATATTTTAATATACAAGTTTTGTAAAGAATCACACAGGACCAGTAGGGATGAGCAAATGTGTCCGGCTTTGGCCAATGGGGCGGTTTGATGAACTCTGCATGCAATTAAAACTGAACTTCACTGAAGTATATGGGGCACATTTGAATATAAGTTCTGGACACTTTCAAGGCTAATCGGCAAGAGAATGTAAAAAAAAGAAAAAAAAGAAAAGGTCTGGGCACGGCTATAGGTTACAAAGACCAATGCGAAAACAAATGAAAAAATACCAACTTTTAATGCAACTTGGAAAAAACACCAATCCTTCCAATTACAGGCTTAGGAGATGTCTTTTAGCTGTATGTGGTGTTAGGTCAGGTTAGGCAGAATGCTCAGATAGCTTTGTACAGGGTTTGGAAGATAGCTTGCAAAACCATTGCTCAGATAGCAAGCAGAGAGCTGCATTGAGTTTCAATAGACAAGGCAAGAGAAGGCAGACTTTCTGATTGGTTGCAGCTTGGCAACATGTAAATAGTACCATTCTAATTGGCTGTGCTATGCTGGAGAGACCGGCAGCCAGACTGGGCAGGGAATAACCATGTCGCTGAATATAATAATCAGCAAGTGAGGTCAGCCAATGCCTATATAACTCTGTTCTGTGAAGGAACAAGGTAAGGACAGAGCATATTTGTGGAACCACAAGTATCTGAACTACAGCAACAAGAAAGTAAGGGTAAACCACAAGCTTTTAGAACTATAGGTACCATCACAATCAAGGGTTACAGATCAGCTCTGCAGCTAATCTATAACAGTATTATCTAACAGTTTAATAAAATGCCAAAACACTATTCTCAAAATATAGACTTTCATGTTTGCTTTGGTAGAAATTGGCTAGCATCAGGACAGTACACAGCCGAAGTCCAGAAGAAGTGGAAAGAGCCGATAATGGCTGCAGGAGCAGGCAAGGACAGGTGGAAGGAGGTGGTAATAGTGGCAGGCTAGCAAAGTTGGTCAGGAGCTGGCAATGATGTAAATCCAGCAGAGGTGACAAGAGCTGGTAATGGGGGGAAGAACAACAGAGGAAGCAGGAGCTAGTAATGATGACAGCAGTCAGGAGAGGTGGTAGCAATAATCTAGGCCACAGCCGGCTCCCGTATCCAAAATGGTGGCACCAGTGACCTGCAGCAGTAAGAAGAACTGGCTGCAGAAAGACAGAGCTGGACCCGAGGCACTGGTAAGTATTTGTAGCTGCTTTAGTCTAATGACAGCGCCACAGGTAGGGCGTCTATTGACATCCTCCCGTGATTGTGCTGTCTGCATACTCTTTGAGTCCTTTGGACTCAGCTTATCACAGATCGTGGTAAAGGGCCAATACCAAGTGATCAGCTGTGTCCAATGACAGATAATCATGGATGTAAACTTAAGTTTTTGGCTTTTCTGATAGCGTGAGGAGAGAAGAAAAGAGCTGATAACCGGATTGTGTTAAAGGGACATTGGCACTGATAATCAGTGTCCTGATTATCAGTGCGCTCCCAACGGTGCCCACCAGTGCTGTCAATCAGTACCCGCCAGTGCTGCCAATCATTGCTTATCAGTGCTGCCAATCAGTACCCATCAGCACGGCCAATCATCATCAGTGTCACCTATTAGTGCTGCCTATCAGTGCCACCTATCAGTGCCCATCAGTGCCACCTATCAGTGCTGCCTACCAGTGCTACCTATCATTGACCTTCAGTGCCGCCTTTTAGAGCCCATCAGTGCCATCTATCAGTGCCTATCAGTTCAGTCTATCAGTGCAGCCTTATCAGTGCCTCATCATCAGTGCACATCAGTGCCACCTATCAGTATCCATCAGTATCCATCAGTGCCACCTCATCAGTGCAGCCTATCAGTGTCCATCAGTGCAGCCTAATCAGTGCCAGAGAAAAAGAGAAAAATTACCTATTTGCAAAATTTTATAACAAACAAGGGCCCGGATTCACGTAGCACTTACACCGACATATCTTGAGATACGCTGTTGTAAGTAAAAATGTGCGCCGTCGTATCTATGTGCCGATTCCTCAAGCTAGATACGTAGAAAAATAAGACGTAACTTGCCTACGCCGGCGTATTGTGGGCGCATAATTACGCTGGATGCATCTGGCGTTCCCATTTAAAATATGCAAATTAGTAAGAAACGTACTTGCGCCCGGCGCATGTTTTAAGCGATTTGCGTAAGGGTTACATCCGGCATAAAGTTATTCCTCATATAGGAGGCGCAACCCATGCAAAGGTATGAACCAGGGAACGGACGCCGCCGAATTTTTCGTCATGTACGCCGTTTACGTAGTACGTGAATAGGGCTGGGCGTAGGTTATGTTCACGTCGAAGGCAGTAATTTTGACGTGACTGTGAGCATGCGCACTGGGATGCGTCCAAGATATGATGCATGTGCTGTTCATTTTTATTACTTGTTTGAAGCTCAGCCCATCATTTGCATGGGGTCACGCTTCATTTAACCACTTAAGGACCGCCGCATGTACATTTACGTCGGCAGAATGGCACCGACAGGCACATCAGCGTGTATATACGTTGGTGCCTTGGGGGGGTTCGGGGGTCCGATCGGACCCCCCCCCGTACATGCGGCTGTCCGGTTACCTGGCCGAGCGATCCGGGATGAGGGGGCGGCTATTCGTTTTTGTCTGCCCCCTCCGTATCGCTCTCAGTCAATCCGCGCGCTCCCCCTGCGTGTCATTTCCTCCTCCTGTGTAAACACAGGAAGGAGGAAGTGATGTAATTGCTCCCTCTGTGTTTTTTTCGACCACCGCTGAGGAGAGATCACATCACATAGTAAGTGTACACAACAGCACACTGACACCAGGACACATAGGAACATTTAACCCCCTCGATCGCCGTCCCCCCACCCCCTCCCCCCTGTCACAGTGTCACTGAATGCAGTGATTATATGTATGATCACTGCAGTTAGTGTCAGTGTGACAGGCAGTTAGGCCACGTACACACGATCAAATCTATCTGCTGGAAACAGTCGGCCCGACCGTCCCAGCAGACAGATTCGATCGTGTGTACGGACGAGCCGACGGATTTGGCCACCCGACAGATTTCAAAGCATGCTTTGAAATCTGTCGGCTGGGAACCCGTCCGCCCGACATGTCTGCTGGTTAGTACGCTAACCAGCAGACATGTCTTCTCGCACACGCGCCGAATGGTTTCGACGCATGTGCGGAAGTGTTTTACTTCCTGGTGCGGTGACGTGGCGGCGTCAACGTCACC
The DNA here is from genome assembly GCA_029574335.1 of Rana kukunoris. NCBI lineage: Eukaryota > Metazoa > Chordata > Amphibia > Anura > Ranidae > Rana > Rana kukunoris. Next base: position 310,143,439 of record CM056053.1, read on the forward strand.
GCCACGTCACCGCGCCGTCTGGCGGCGGGGATTTTGGTTTGATCGTGTGTACACGATCAAACCAATATGTCCCCAGAAGACAGATTTGTTCAAATCGGTCGGCCCGACCGATTAGAACAAATCTGTCTGCTCGTGTGTACGCGGCCTAAGTGTTAGGTTCAGGGTAGCCCCCTACCCCCCCTAATAAAGTTTTAACCCCTTGATCACCGCCCTAGTTAAGCCTTTCACTCCCTATTGCCAGCGTCACTAAGCGATCATTTTTCTGATCGCTGTATTAGTGTCGCTGTTCCCGCTAGGTAGCTAATTTTTTTTTTATTGCGATTTTTTTTTACTAAAGACATGTGGCTAAATAAATTTTGGCCTAAATGTTTGACTAAAATTTAGTTTATTTAATTTTTCTTATAACAACAAGTAAAAAATATTGATTTTTTTAAAAAAAAATGTGGCTCTATTTTTGTATATAGCACAAAAAATAAAAATCACAGAGGCGATCAAATACCACCAAAAGAAAGCTCTATTTGTGGGAAGAGAAGGACGCAAATTTTGGTTGGGAGCCACGTCGCACGACCGCACAATTGTTAGTTAAAGAGACGCAGTGCCGAATCACAAAAAGGGGCAAGGTCATTTGGCAGCATTTTGGTCCGGGTCTTAAGTGGTTAAATGTAACACGCCCACTTCCAGCCCACTTCCACCTACTTTGACTTACGTCGGCTTACGTCGACGACTATACACTACGCCGGCGCAACGTTGGGAGCATTTGCTTTGTGAATTCCATGCTTGCCTCTCAACGTTGCGCCGGCGTAGTGTAAAGAAGATACGCTACGCCCACATAAAGATCTGCCAATGTATGTGAATCTACCCCTATGAATTTATTTAATTTTTTTTTTAAATGTTCTGTTTTTTTTATTTGCTTTGCAAAAAATAAAAAACCCAGTGGTGATTAAATACCACCAAAAGAAAGCTCTATGTGTGTGGAAAATGGTAATTATTGAATTTGGGTATAGTGTTGCACGATCTTGCAATTGCCTTGCAAAGTTTGACAGCGCTGAAAACTGAAAATTGGCCTGGGCAGCAAGGTGGTAAAAGTGCCCCTGCAAGCGAATGGTTAAGTTCCTCTTTAGTGTACAATCTTACCCACTAGATAGTTATTTCAAACTGTGATTGCAAAATACACCATTTTTATGCAGTAATTCTACCAGTTACTGATCACAAAAACAGAAGCAAATGTAACAACATCAAAGTTAGTCTCAACATTTATAGACAGGCGCATGATATCTGCATTTCATAAATGCAAATTGTACTCTGGTGTACTTATTATAATTAAAACATACAGTAACACAGATCTCTATGTAACAGCAAAATTGAATGACATTTCTCTACTGAATGAATTAATGTTAACTTGATTGTGACATATTTAGACAATTTGATGCTATAATGTTATATAATGATGATGTGTTGATGGATTTGCTAACACTTAATACAGTAACTCTTTTGCAAATAATAAGAACACTAATAATAATAATAACAATAACACATTTAATAATAATAATGATACATTTCAAAAGAGAGAGATCCCATGCAACTTTAATGCCACGTACACACGATCGGACTTTCCGTCGGAAAAACTTTGAATGGTTTTTCTGACAGAATTCCGCTCAAGCTTGGTTTGTATACTAAGGATCACAAAAAAGTTCTCTGAACCTTCATCCGTCAAGAACACAGTGCCGTACAACACTGAGTCAAATTGTTTCCAAGCATGCGTCGGAATTTTGCACGTCGGAATTACTACAGACTATTGTATTTTCCAATAGGAATTTTTTTCTGCCTGGAAAATTGGAGAACCAGCTCTCAATCTTTTGTTAGTGGAAATTCTGACAGCAAAAGTCTGATGGAGCATACACACGGTCGGTTTCTGTTCAAAAGCTCACATCAGACTTTTGCTTTTGGAATTTTTCGATCGTGTTTACGGGGCATTAATATATCTAAAGCCATTAAAAATACCACCAAAAGAAAGCTCTATGTTTGGGATAGAAAGGATGTCAATTTTGTTTAGGTACAGCATCGCACAACCGTGCAATTGTCAGTTAAAGCGACACAGTGACGAATCGCAAAAGATAACCCTGGTCATTAAGGGGTCAAATTCTTCCAGGGCTAAAGTGGTTAACATCAACCTGTGTGTTGAAAAAACAGTAAAAGTACTTTGAAAGCAGTCTTTATTCTTTTGGGAGAACTAGATTTTTAGCTATTTTCTATTGCAACAGAATATTGGCAGGCTGCCAGTGCTCTAAATTAATAACCAGCATTCTCATTCACATAATATCCACTGAGCTGTGTTGCTCTGCATAGACCAATGCAAACTCAATGCAGGCTCAATGCATGCTTAATGCAAGGGAACATAGAAACCAAACAGTGTCTTGAATTTTGCATATTTTGCCATGTTGCAACCAAAAACATATTTTTTTTAGGGGGGGGGGTTATGTAATAGACCAGGGGTCTCCAAACTTTCTAAGCAAAGGGCTGGGTTAACGGTCCTTCAGATTTTACGGGGACCAGACTGCGGCCATTGGGAGTAGAAAAGGTCCCAACATCATTGAGAGAAAAATAATGTCCCATTGTTTGTCTCAGTGGGAGGAATAGTGCCCCATCATTGGTGTCATTGGGAGAAATTGTGCCCCATCATTGGTATCAGTGGGAGAAATTGTGCCCCATCATTGGGGGAAATAGTGCCCCATTGTTGGTGTAATTGAGAGGAATTGTGTCCTTTCATTGGTGTGAGTAGGGGGGGATTATGTCCCATTGTTGGTATCTGTGGATGAAACATTCCACAGAGGGCCGCATAAAAACAAGCAAAGGGCCGCATCTGGCCCCCGGGCTGCAATTTGGAGACCCCTGTAATAGACCAACACAAAGTGGTACATAATTGTGAAGTGAAAGGAAAATGATAAAAATTTGAAAAGTGTGGCATGCATTTCTATTCAGCCCCTTTACTCTGACACCCCTTACTAAAATCTAGTGGAACCAATTGCCTTCAGAAGTCTAATTAGTAAATAGAGTCCACTTGTGTGTAATTTCATCTCAGTATAAATACAGCTGTTCTGTGAAGCCCTCAGAGGTTTGTTATAGATACTTTGTGAACAAACGGTATCATGAAGGCCAAGCAAAACACCAGACAGGTCAGGGATAAAGTTGTGAAGATGTTTAAAGCAGGATTAGGTAAAAAAAAAAAAATATCCCAAACTTTGAACATCTCACAGAGCACTGTTCAAACCATCATCCAAAATTAGAAAGAATATGGCACAACTGTAAATCTTCCAAGACTTGACCGTCAACTTAATACTAAATACTTCATGCAAGTTTGTTTGGTGTGACAACAACATTTTTTTTTCATCACTCCAGTGTGCAATCAATTTTTTTCTAACTTATGACCTTATAAACTGACAGGCCGGGCAAGGAGAGCATTAACCAGAGAAGCAGCCAAGAGGCCCATGGTAACTCTGAAGGAGTTGCAGAGATCCACAGCTCAGGTGGGAGAATCTGCCCACAGGACAACTATTAGTAGAGCACTCCACAAATCTGGCCTTTATGGAAGAGTGGCAAGAAGAAAGCCATTGTTGAAAGAAAGCCAAATGAAGTCCCATTTGCAGTTTGCAAGAAGCCATGTGAGGAACACGGCAAACATGTGGAAGAAGGTGCTTTGGTTGTCAGATGAGACCAAAATGTAACTTTTTGGCCTAAAAGCAAAACACTATTTGTGGTGGAAAACTAACACTGCACATCAACCCGAACACACCGTCAGCTTTTCTTCAGCAAGGACAGGAAAGCTGGTCAGAATTGATTGTAAATCTTGGAAGAAAATCTGTTAGAGACTCGAGACCCTAAACATACAGCCAGAGCTACAATGAAATAGTTTAGATCAAAGCATATTCATGTGTTAGAATGGCCCAGTCAAAGAATGGGCCAAAATGTTACTCTCTAGATGTGCAAAGCTGGTAGAGACATCCCCAAAAAGACTTGCAGCTGTAATTGCAACGATAGGTGGTTCTACAAAGTATTGCCTGGGGGGAGCTGAATACAAATGCACATCACACTTTTCAGATATTTATGTTGTAAACGTTTTTGAAAACCATTTATCAATTTCCTTCTACTTCACAATTATTTGCCACTTTGTGTGGTCTATTACATAAAATCCCAATATAATACATTAATGTTTTTGGTTATAACATGACGAAATGTGGAAAATTCAAGGGGTATAAATACTTTTTCAAGGGCCGTCGTTTTTTAAGTGCTTGGTGCACAACAATGAGTTGAGATGGAATACAGTACATTTAAAAAAAAATGTGACATATTTATTTTTAAACAGAGAACCCCACTGCCACTGCAATGGAAACCAGCCTACATGCATTTTAGAATAGTTGTGGTAATCTTTGAAGGTTCTTTGAAAATGAATAACTTCAAAATGAATACAGCTAGAGAAATCAGAGATGCACTGCATGAAAATGCAGACATTTGTGCACCCCATTGGCCCTAAACAATGGAAACCACCCTAAATGTGTATTAGAGTCTTTTCAGTGATCTTTGAGGATCTTTGTAAATTAGTAACTTCAAAATAGATGCAGCTAGAGAGGTCATGGATTATTTGTTTAAAAGTGGTTGTTAACCCATATAAGTAAGTCTATGCCAGCACCTCTATTAGAGCCTGACATAGCACATTGTGTAAGTCTTTTATAAAAATGAGGCTTGTAAACGTCTGTTTAGAGCTGTCTTTAGGCCGGTCACAATACTCGTAGCCGCTGTACAGCTCCGATGGATGGCTTCTGCTGGAGGGGCCAAGATCTCCCTCAGCTGGGGAGGTCACATGGCCGCTCAGCCCCTGCTGCAGTAGCCCTGGAAACCTGTCGAGAGTCATGTGACCGGCCTGAAGATCACTCTAAACAGGTATTTACAAACCTTTTTTTTAATTAAAGAATAATACAGTGTGCTATTCCAGGCTCTATTAGAGGGGCTGGCAGGGACCATTTCAAAGTTTTCATTTTACTAATAGTGGCGGGGGGGGCAGGGTGTAGACAGAGACACAGACATGGAGCTGACAGGCAGGGAGGAGGGGGTTAGAGCGAGAGATGAGAGCAGAGCAGGGCTGCAGATGACAGAGGGACATATGCTGACAACAATGGTCAGGGCTCAGCAGCCCTGATTTCCGTTGTCAGCACAGAAGAAGTGGGAGATCAGGGAGGTTGTTTACAGTTTTGAGGGGGGCAGATTACGCAGCACAAGCACTGTGCTGTTTAATCTGCTTTAAGGGACCAGGATTTGCATTTTAGTTTTTTTAGTTAACAAACACTTTAAATTGTTTCTGCTGCTTGTTCATGATATGCAAATAGCTTAATGTTGGCAATCTGAACCCACTTACACTTTAAAAACCTGCCATGGATTCTAATCTTTCCCTACTATATCCTAAATTTAAAAAAACTACTCTATTAGATATTCTTTAACCACTTAAAGACCCCCGCACGCACATATACGGCCACAACATGGCTCGTACAGGCACAAGGGCGTAAATTTACGTCCCCGCCTGAGTGCGGTTCGGGGGTCCCATCGGGACCCCCTCCGCGGCGTGCGGGGGTCTCCCTACCTCTGGGAGCGATCCGGGATCTGCGGGCGGATGTCCGTGATATCCGCCCCCCCCGCGATCGCTCCCAGCCAATGGGAGCGCGCTCCCAGCCTGTCACTTCCTCCTCCTGTGTTTACACAGGAAGGAGGAAATGATGTATTCTCTCATCGCAGCGCTGTTTCCCAGCGCTGCTGATGAGAGAAGACATCACAAGTAAGTGTGCACCAACACAACACTGACACACACTCACATAGGCATATTAACCCCTTGTGATCGCCCCCCCCACCCCCCTGTCACAGTGTTACTGAATGCAGTGATTTAATCACTGCATTTAGTGTCAGTGTGACAGGCACTGTAAAAAACAGTTAGTGTTAGGTTCAGGATAGCCCCCCCACCCCCCCTAATAAAGTTTTAACCCCCTGATCACCGCCCTAGTTAACCCTTTCACTCCCTATTGCCAGCGTCACTAAGCGATCATTTTTCTGATCGCTGTATTAGTGTCGCTGTTCCCGCTAGGTAGCTATTTTTTTTTATTGCGATTTTTTTTTTTTACTAAAGACATGTGGCTAAATAAATTTTGGCCTAAATGTTTGACTAAAATTTAGTTTATTTGATTTTTTTTTAACAAAAAGTAAAAAATAGTGTTTTTTTTTCAAAAATGTCGCTCTATTTTTGTATATATAGCGCAAAAAATAAAAATCGCAGAGGTGATCAAATACCACCAAAAGAAAGCTCTATTTGTGGGAAGAAAAGGACGCAAATTTTGTTTGGGAGCCACGTCGCACGACCGCGCAATTGTCTGTTAAAGCGACGCAGTGCCGAATCGCAAAAACACCTTGGGTCATTTACCAGCGTATTGGTCCGGGTCTTAAGTGGTTAAAGTGTCCAATCACAACCTAGCTTGTATTAGCATTTCAAGACCCCAACATACGTTCTAACAACTGAAATCAGAACGCATTTAAGCTGTATGTTTATTCTGTCCAATCTCAGTGTAGATCTGCCCAAACATGCATTTTCATAAAGCCAGCACATGTTTAACAATCTCCATCCCCTAAAGATTAGAATATGTGCTTGATGTATGCACTAAAATTATAATAACTGAAATCTTTTTGTTTGCTTTGACTTAACAGCACAGCAGTTAAATAAGCCCATTAGTACATTAACTTCTATGTATCCACTCAAGCCTTAAGTCCTTTATTTAAACATATTTGGTTGCCTTGTCTACACAGATCAAAGGATTAGAGCAAGGTTTCTTCAATTTGCCAAGGCTAAAATGTTCGGCACTGAAGGCTTTAATGTCCAGGCTTAGCATTGAAACAGATTGAACTGCAGACAGGTGCCTCTTAGAGTAAGAGTGACACCACATTTTGGAAGAATGGCAGGAAACTAAGATAAAGGAAAGGAAATTGTATGCCATATGAAAAAAGACATCTGGTTACCTTTTTTTTTCTCTCCTAAGTGAGAAAGAAAATCCTGTTTCCTTCAATAGTGTACTGTAGCTTTACTCTTGACAGAAGCATCACGTCTGTTTCTGCCCTTGTCAACACATCTCACTGTCCACGATCACTCATCATCTCCAGACAGACAGCAGTGAAAGAGATCATCAATTGCCAATGCAATTTTGCAGATACACTTCATAAATTTTAATTACATTCTGACTGAAAATGAATGGTCAGAAAATATAAAACATCTGCCATCCAGATCATTTACATTTTTCATACAATAAATCACCAACAACATCCACAACAATGGATTAAATCATGTGGAGTCTAGTAGGTCAAGAAAGCAGAAAAGAAACCCATAGTGTGATTACTGTTTGGCCCCAAGCCATCACACAATGTATCAAAAAGAGAAGAAAAAAAAATACTTATGAACTGGCAGCCATTTTACTCCTGCAACCATAAATAAAAATGTACTCATTTCAGTCAGAGGATAGTAATTGATCTATTACCCCATCAACGCAAAAATATGAACATGTTTAAATAAAGGCGTATCTTGACAATTATGACTGGAAAAAGTAGTCATTTATCACAAGTTTGGCTTGTTTATCTTTTGTTGAGGTCATCTGTTTCATTTAAAAAAATCAATTTTTATTAGCATCATAGACATAAATGCACTATTTTAACACTTAACATATTTTTATTATTAAGATTATATGATGTAATCGCCTTTTAATACAAGTATGTTAGTATTTGTTAGACTTAATGTTGAGCCCTTCGAAAGGGCTTCTATTCTACAGGAAAGTAACTGACCTAGGGACAGGGATGCTAAAAAAGGTATTAATGTGCAGCCTTGTTATCAAATTAATTTCAGGCTGAATTGAAAAAGAACCAACAACAAGCATGGAATTACAGCAGTAGAAGCCCCTAACTGTAGTGACTTTAAAGCTTCCATTTTGCGTTCAAAGTGACAAAAACACATCACTACAGTGTCTACCTTATGGGCCAAAACAAGATTAAATTACCTAACAGTCACCAAACTTTCAGTACTAAATAATAGTTTACTTCAGGTATCGGAAATCTGAGGCACTCATGCCAGGGCAGGCATGCAATGTCATTTTCAGTGGAACCTGGAAAGTAATTTCAATGGCAATAATGCAGACTTGGACTGGCCTGCCAGAAGACCAGGGGGTAGTCAGGTGAGCTTCTGCTCCTTACAAATCAGTGGTGTATTTAGGTTTTGTGCTGCCCTAGGCCTGACAAAACTTGGGCATCCCCTAATTTAAATATGACCCACCCCTTCCGGTCACACCCCCATTTAAGACCCACCCTGACATTTTCCAGTGGGGACACTAGTTCTGAGGGCCTTGGGGGGGCAGTAGAGTCCCTTAATTTGCATGGATTTACTCTGACTTCCTGTTTTGCTATGGAGCCCGTCAGCTGACTTTTTGACAGTTTTTAGCCTCCCGACATGGCATCTGTCTTTCTCTAGCTGAGAACTCAGGTGGAAGGTCCACTGTTATGATAGGACAGGCAAAACTAGAAGCGACGCAAAGCCCCCCCCCCAGTTGTGGAAAGCTGCCCCCCACACAACAACCCATTGGTTGGGGTCTGCCACCCTAGCCTACTCCATGTATATGGGCTGTCCCTCACCCCTGATGGTGGCCCTGCCAGTATTATTATACCGGCAGTAGTGCAGCCACTTTATGGGGGCACTAGACTGTTTGGCCTCCCGGCCCAGTCTGCCCCAAGAGTGGCGCTACACTAAAAGCTACACTAAAAGTGTAGCGCAAGCCACGGGGACTCTTTTCGTGCTGCCCCCTGCAAAGTGCTGCCCTATGCCTGGGCCATGTTGGCCTAGGCCAAGATACAGCATTGCTACAAATACAGCACAACTGGCACAAGTCATAATTGACAGCATACTAAGCTGTTGCCCAAGCACCCAATTATGGTATGCAATTTCAAGCTGACATGCTGGTTGTCTAATGCCTATTTGATATTAAAAAGTGATCCTAGTGTGACGTTACAAATCATTGTTAGTAATCATTGTTCACACTGGGGCCAGTTGCTTTCGCGGTAAAGCGCTGCTCATTTTAACAGCGTTTTGCCGCTGTTTAACCACTTCAATACAGGGCATTTTCACCCCTTTCCTGCCCAGACCAATTTTTAGTATTCAGCACTGTCGCACTTTGAATGACAATTGCGCGGTCATGCAACACTGTACCCAAATTAATTTTTTCCCCCACAAATAGAGCTTTCGTTTGGTGGTATTTGATCACCGCAATTTTAATTGTTTGTGCTATAAACAAAAGAAGAGTGACAATTAAAAAAAAAAAAAACACAATATTTTTAATTTTTTGATTTAATAAATATCACAATTAAAAAAAAATCCTCAGTTTAGGCCGATATGTATTCTTCTACATATTTTTGGTAAAAAAAATTGCAATAAGCATATATTGATTGATTTCTGCAAAAGTTATAGCATCTACAAAATAGGGGATAGATTTATGGCATTTTTATCTATTTAATTTTTTTTTCTAGTAATGGCGGCGATCTGCGATTTTTATTGTGACCGTGACATTGCGACAGACGTATCGGACACTTTTGACACTTTTTTGACCATTAAAATTTATACAGCGATTAGTGCTATAGAACTGCACTGATTACTGTGTAAATGTGACTGGCATGGAAGGTTAACACTAGGGGGCAATCAAGGGGTTAAATATATTCATTAGGGAGTGATTCTAACTGTAGGGGGAGGGGACTCACAAGGGAAGGAGATCAATGTGTGTTCCTCTGTACTGGGAACACGCATCGGCCTCCTCTCCTCTGACAGGACGTGGATCTGTGTGTTTCCACACACAGATCCACGGTCCTGCTGTGATCACGGGCAATCGCGGGTGCCCGGCGGACACACACCGGGTCCCAAGTGATGCGGCGCGCAAGTGCGCTACCCCTAGATGGCCGGGAAACCCAGGACGTCATATGACATCAACCCGGAGGGAGAGAGGGTTCCTGCCGACATCGTTTTACAATGACTTGGTAAGGAAGTGATTAAGCGGCGCTAAAGGGCGCTTATAACCCCAAAGAAGGAGTTAAAAACTTGCGTGTTGCGGTGCTTTGGAAGCACTTTTCAGTCGCTTCCATTCATTGCAACGGATTGGGGTGTTTTGGGAGCGATGTATACAGCGCTCCCATATCTCCCCAAAGATGCTGCTTGCCCAGGTGTGAAAGCACCCATTGCAATGAATGGGAGGCAGTTTTTGGTTGCTATTTCTAGGGCTAAAATGCCTGAAAAACTTAGTGTGAAAGGGGTCTTTGCGATGCTACAGAGGATGTAATCATACTGTAAATGTAATCAAATACAGTTAACAAAGAACAGTAATACACATTTTTACAAGGGTGAACCTTGTGCAAATGTTTGCCTTTAGCTAATCTTTACAGTTGTTATTCACGGGTACATTTTACTGAATTTGAAAAACAAAATAATCATTATTCACTCATGTGATGGTGTTCATGAAAAATTCCTTTTATTATTGTCACAAGGGTGATAGTCATTTTTTTATGCTCTGTTATTATTTGCACTAAGAGCAGAAGCTGCTGTAATGTTGTAATCAGCCCGTATAAGATTATTTATTAATGAGCTGGTTTCTTTATATGCAGATTTTCTATGCAAATGTGAATTATTTAAAAGATGCAGCCCTGTAGGTTTCAGCCATCAACTGCCAATGAATTATATCCTCTGTTATTGTTTTAGTGATGCTTTAACATAATGAAAAATAAAGTGGTCTTTGTATTGATAGTTATATATGAAAAGTGAGAGGTAAAGATGTTTTACAATGCTTCAGTAATGTTATTGAAATTCTTTGCTCGACAACAGCTGTAGGAATTTGGAAAAGTGACTGTGTTGCAAGATATTAGATATGTCCTCTTCTATATATTGTATATATAATAACATCACAAAGGCAAGTAAGTAAGTTGTTTTGAGTTTATTAGCACAAATATGAATATTGTTTCACAGTGTTAATATTTCAGTTAAAGTACATATTAATGTAAGAAAGTGATCTGGCAGAATCACACTTTTAGATTATATGGACTAGCTTAGTGTGCTACAGCTCCTAAACATATTTAGTATACAATGTGGCTGGTGATAGCGCCTAAATAGTGAAATTAAAATCGTGTAGCTGCCCCTTTAAGAGAGTGTGAACTCTAGTGGTATAGTAAACACAGGAAAAGGTGTTGGCGCTACAAAACAACACATATAAGGTGATTCAACACATAAAATAGTGCATGATAAACCATATTCAAATAGAAAACTGAATAAAGTCCATTTTTACAATCACAACACCATTAAAACATATAAGAATTCTTCTAATTTGATGTATCCTCAAATAAGTGCTTCACCACGAGTGCTCATGAGGTAGATGGCAACTCACCAAAGGTGTTCGACCACTTTAAAAAAAAAAAGAGCTTTATTGCTTGGGATCAATCCTGTTTTACTTATTCATAAACAATATAGATTTTGGAATAAATAGTTCAATCCCAGTGTTTTCTGGTGATACAAGGCCAAGCATGGCAATAAGTTCACAACAGGATCTGGGTAGCTATATGGCAGTGGAAAAATTAAATATAATGCACTTGATAGCTTAAAATATAAATAAATATTATTGCAAACATTTTTATGGGGGCACTAGAATTGGGAGATTATCAATTAACCTAAGGTTTCTGAAGAAAAAACATGGCTGCTCAATAGAGTTGGATGAGGGGTGGTTCAATCTTAAACTGTGTAAGAGGTTCTGTACTGTAATGCCGTGTATACACTGTAGCAGAGCGTCCCAGAGAGAGCCTGGGAAAGTCCAGTTCGGGGTTTATACCTCTCCCAGGCTCCTCTCTTACACGTTCAGGGATCTCTGATCCCTGATCCAGGTCAGGTGTTGGCCCTCTCCCCCAGGCCAATTTAAGCTCACCTGAGCTAACAGCCATTGCTCTGTCCTGGGAAACAGATAGTGTGGATCTGTAGGAGCAAGGAGGTTGTTAAAAGACTGGTGAGCAGTTTGTATTTTGAGCTAACAAGCGGTAGGCTTGTTTAGCTTAGTAGTTAGGGCCTACATATCGTGTAGTTAGAGCCGAGACACGGCTAGGTGTTTGTTTAAACTACTTTTGTTTGTTTTGTTTTCTGCACACTGTACAGCACCTGTAAATAGACTTTGTATAGCACCAATAAAAATCCCACTGTTGTTCACTTATCCTATGGACTTTGGTATCTGTGCCTGCTCATCCCAGGGAGCTTTTGTACCCGCTACCTATCCCCAGCTTACATATGGTGGAGGCTGCGATCAGCAGTAGTAAGTTACTATTTTAAAAGGCCAGTACCTAAAGTGACAACATGGAGGAAATCCTCAAACAAATGATGTTATCCAATGCTGCACAACAGCAAACTAACGCTGCATTGCAGCAAGCCAATGCTATCGCACAGGAGCAAACCAAGGCGCTGTACAAACAGATTGGTGCTGCACAGGAGCAATCGCAGAGGCAGATTAGTGCTGTACAGGAGCAATCGCAGAGGCTGTTTGAACAGCTTGCCACTGCTGCAGAAGTGGATAGGAAAACCCTGACTAAGGTTGCAGAGACGCTAGCACAGTGGGCACCTGCGGAAATTAAGGATATGGGAGACAAGCCTTCAGCCATCCATGTGGCTCGCTTTCTGTCTAAAATGACTACGGATGATGATCCAGAGGCCTTCCTGTTAACGTTTGAACGGACCGCTGAGAGGGAATGTTGGCCTAAAACCAAGTGGGCAGGACTGATTGCCCCCTTACTTTCTGGTGAATCGCAGAAGGCCTACTATGATCTGGAGTCAGCAGAAGCAGAAGACTACGAAAAGGTCAAGCAGGAAATTCTGGCGCGACTCGGCGTCACCTTGGCCGTTCGAGCCCAACGGGTCCACAGCTGGTTCTTCAAAATCGAGAGGCCCCCAAGATCGCAGATGTTCGACCTAATCCACCTGGTGCGAAAATGGCTACAGCCTGAGTCCCTGTCTGCGCCACAAATAGTGGAGCGTGTGGTCATGGACCAATTCCTGAGGTCACTCCCAATTCCCCTGCAGAAGTGGGTGAGTCAAGGGGACCCCAAGTCGGCAGATAACCTGGTGGAACTCGTCGAAAGATACTTTGCTGCAGAGAACCTGGTCACCACCCCAACAACCGCACGGACTTTCCACCCAAAGCCACGGTCTCCCCAGGCAACCGGTAAGACTGTTCCAGGGGAAGTGGGTGGTAAGCATGGCAAGGAAATAGGGGGGAGGATTTTTGGTGCCAGGACTGAAGTTTGGCGTCCCAAGCAAGGGAAACCACTGCCTGTCAGCAAACCAACTTGGGGAAACATCAGGTGTTTTCGTTGCCAAGAGCTGGGACATGTTGCAGCAAACTGTCCATTGACTGATGAACCAATGCAGTGTGATCTGTCTATTAGAAGGCAGTCTATGTTTGCTGCTGTTTCATGCGCTGCAGCGCCAAATGTGGGGAAACACATGTGTCACATGACTGTTAATGATAAGCCTATTACGGCCTTACTGGACTCTGGAAGTCTGGTTACTTTGGTTACAGCTGAGATGGTTGAAACTGTGAATTTTCATGCTAAAAAAGTTGCTGTGATCTGTGTACATGGGGATACCCGGGAGTATCCTATAGCCACAGTTCAGTTTAAAACTGGCTTAGGTACGGTGTCCCATGCGGTCGGACTTGTGCCCCACTTGGTGCACGAGGCCATCATTGGTAGGGACTTCCCTAAGTTTTGGGAACTGTGGGATCGTCCCGACCCGGTCGCAGTACCTGACTCAGTCGCAGAGCCAGAGCTCCTGGCTACTTCCGATATTGTGGGTTCAGGGGACTCATCTCAGGGCTCTCCGAGTTTTCCTTTCTCGGTTATGGCAGGAGAGCTGGAGGAGCCTGAGGAAGTCCCCACAACCAGTAGAGCCGGGCAGCCGTCTGCCGACTCGGAGCCTATGTTGGAGTTTACTGACCTTAATGTGCACAAGGAAAATTTTGGTACTGAGCAGAAAAAAGACCCTACCCTTGCCAGGGCCTGGGAAAATGTAATGGTGATTAATGATGTACCTGTTGAACCAGAGGATAGGCCCTGTTTTCCTTATTTCAGCAGCAATGATGATTTACTGTATCGTGTATGTAAAAAGAATGATGAAGTTACTGAACAGTTGGTGGTCCCCAAGCCTTACAGAAGGGTGGTGTTGGAACTTGCCCATGGGCACTTGCTAGGAGGCCATTTAGGGGTTGAGAAAACCACTGAAAGAGTGTTGCGCAGGTTTTACTGGCCTGGGATACAGAAAAATATTGAGAATTATTGTCAATCCTGTCCTGTGTGTCAGATGTCAGCCCCCCAGCCCCACTTCCGAAGTCCTTTAGTGCCCTTGCCCATTATTGAAGTGCCCTTCGAGAGGATTGCCATGGACCTTGTGGGTCCCCTCCCCAAATCCGCCCGTGGTCATCAGCATATCCTCGTGATTATGGACTACGCTACCCGTTACCCTGAGGCCGTTCCCTTACGCGCCGCATCTGCTAAAAATATTGCCAAAGAGCTGTTTATGGTGTTCAGTCGGGTGGGCATCCCTAAAGAAATCCTGACAGACCAGGGTACCCCATTTATGTCACGGATAACTAGGGAGCTGTGCAAGTTATTTAAGGTGACGCAGTTGCGAACCTCTGTGTATCATCCGCAAACGGATGGCTTGGTGGAACGTTTCAATAAGACGTTAAAGGGCATGTTAAAAAAGGTTGTTGACAAAGATGGGAAAGACTGGGACTTCCTGATACCGTACCTGATGTTTGCTATCAGGGAGGTTCCCCAGTCCTCTACAGGGTACTCTCCATTTGAGTTGCTTTATGGGAGACACCCTCGGGGACTCTTGGACATAGCCAAGGAAACTTGGGAGGGGGAACAGACACCCCACAAAAGTGTAATTGAGCATATCGCTCAAATGCAGGACAGGATTGCAGCCGTAATACCAGTGGTGAAAGAACATTTACTACAGGCTCAAGCAGCCCAACAGAGAATATACAACCGGGGGGCCCAACTCCGTGTTTTCTCACCGGGTGACAGGGTCCTCGTTTTAGTTCCCACTGTTGAGAGCAAGTTCCTGGCTAAGTGGCAGGGCCCCTTTGAAGTAATTGAAAGAGTTGGGGAAGTCAATTACAAGGTCTATCAACCAGGTAAAAGGAAGCCCGAACAGATTTACCACGTGAACCTGTTAAAGCCCTGGAAGGATAGACTGGCGTTAACTGTGAGGTCCCTACCGGTAACGCCTAAGGGTACTGAATCCCCTCTGATCCCTGAGGTCACGATTCCAGACACCCTGTCATATTCCCAAAAACAGGAAGCTAGAGAGTTCCTAATAAGGAATAGAGAGAAATTTTCAGAGTTGCCTGGCACGACTTCAGCGGTTCAGCATGATATTGTTACTGAACCTGGGGTCCGTGTCAAGCTCAAACCATACCGAATTCCTGAAGCGAGGAGAAAGGACATCAGTGATGAAGTTAGAAGGATGTTGGAACTAGATGTCATTGAGGAATCCAATAGTGACTGGTCTAGCCCCATCGTGTTGGTCCCAAAACCGGATGGCACTTGGAGGTTTTGTAACGACTTCAGAAAGCTCAATGCAGTAACAAAGTTTGACACGTACCCGATGCCCAGGGTAGATGAACTTATAGACCGACTGGGCAAGGCCCGTTATCTGACCACTTTGGACTTGACCAAAGGATATTGGCAAATACCCCTGACTAATAGTGCCAAAGAAAAGACTGCGTTTGTGACCCCGGAGGGATCATTCCAGTATAAGAAAATGCCTTTTGGGTTGCAAAATGCCCCTGCAACCTTTCAGAGGGCCATGGACAGGACCCTAAGACCGCACCAGCAGTATGCTGCAGCTTATTTAGATGACATAGTGGTGCATAGCACTGACTGGGAGTCTCACTTGCCCCGTGTCCAAGCTGTCCTTGATTCCCTCTTCAAGGAAGGTTTTACGGCAAATCCCAAAAAATGTGCCATTGGTTTGGAGGAAGCCAAGTATTTGGGCTACACTATTGGCCGTGGAGTTATTAAACCCCAAGTGAATAAAGTAGAAGCCATCCAGGAGTGGCCACGTCCTGCAAACAAGAAGCAGGTCAGGGCCTTTCTTGGCATTGCGGGATATTATAGAAGGTTTATTCCAAATTTTGCCACTATAGCTGCCCCACTGACAGACCTGACGAAAGGGAAAGACTCCGTAATGATAAAATGGTCCCCAGTAGCAGAAGAATCTTTCCAAGTCCTGAAGAAGGCTCTTTGTGCACAGCCAGTGCTATACTCCCCCGATTTCTCCAAAGATTTTTTGGTTCAGACAGATGCCTCTGATGTAGGTATCGGGGCAGTACTATCACAGGTATACAATGGGGAAGAACACCCTGTGGTCTACCTAAGCAGAAAGCTCAATGATCATGAGAAAAAATATGCAGTCATTGAAAAGGAATGTTTAGCCATAAAGTGGGCTGTGGACGCGCTCAGGTACTACCTGTTAGGGCGCCAGTTTGAGTTAATAACTGACCATGCTCCCCTGAAATGGATGGCCCAAAAGAAGGAGACTAATAGGCGGGTGAACCGGTGGTTTTTGGCCCTCCAGGATTATTCCTTTTCGGTAAAACACAGGCCAGGGGTTGAGATGGGTAATGTAGATGCCCTGTCCCGTGTTCACTCCTGTTGGGCTACAGGTGTTCCAACCCTGGGGTTGAAACAAGAGGGGAGGGTGTGTAGCAGAGCGTCCCAGAGAGAGCCTGGGAAAGTCCAGTTCGGGGTTTATACCTCTCCCAGGCTCCTCTCTTACACGTTCAGGGATCTCTGATCCCTGATCCAGGTCAGGTGTTGGCCCTCTCCCCCAGGCCAATTTAAGCTCACCTGAGCTAACAGCCATTGCTCTGTCCTGGGAAACAGATAGTGTGGATCTGTAGGAGCAAGGAGGTTGTTAAAAGACTGGTGAGCAGTTTGTATTTTGAGCTAACAAGCGGTAGGCTTGTTTAGCTTAGTAGTTAGGGCCTACATATCGTGTAGTTAGAGCCGAGACACGGCTAGGTGTTTGTTTAAACTACTTTTGTTTGTTTTGTTTTCTGCACACTGTACAGCACCTGTAAATAGACTTTGTATAGCACCAATAAAAATCCCACTGTTGTTCACTTATCCTATGGACTTTGGTATCTGTGCCTGCTCATCCCAGGGAGCTTTTGTACCCGCTACCTATCCCCAGCTTACAACACCATCACTTTATGTGATGGAAAAAAACGAAGTTTTTAAAAACGTCAATTTAAATGACCATGTGTGGGGGGAAACGTTGTTTTATGTCTTGTGAAAAACGACCAAAAAAAATTGAAGCATGCTTCAATTTTTTGTGTCGTTTTTCAAAACGTTGTTTTTTGTTTCACAAAAAATCACTGTGTGTAGCAAAAAACATCGTTTAAAACAACGTTTTTCAACCCGCGCATGCCCAGAATCTAGTTATGATGCGAGCTTCAATGGAAAAGAGTGGTGAACGTAACCTCGCTTTGCTAGAGCATTGTGAAAAAACGATGGGGTGTAGGCAACATCGTCTTTGAAAACTGAAGTTTCAAAAACGTTGTTTTTTACTTCACGGAAAACGTTGTTTTTTTTCCATCGCATAAAGTGATAGTTTGTACGCAGCATTAGAATGGTGAGGATTTGAAACACCGTTTCACAGTTAGCGGTGTCAGCGAGGAGTGTAGATAAATTCAAAAAAACTTCTAGATTTGTTTCTTAGCGAATGCAATCTACAGGACTATAGAAGATGTAAGTGGCATAAGCACACACACAAATACACAACATCAGTGTCTAGGGGTAAACACAACTCAGATTTAAGGGATACAAACATCCATCCAATACTTGGCCTATTGTGGATGCCAACTGAATTTATAGTTGGAGAAAAAGTAACAAACAGAGACAGAAAAGAACACTAAGTTCCGAAATACAATGTTATATGCTGTCTCTACTAGAGCTATGTCTCTGTGTCTTTAGAGAACTATGGTAATAATTATGCCATAATAAACATAAGACATCAAACCAGTATATCAAATGTTCTTGTTTACCAACTGTTTAAATGAACAACATAATAAGAAACTGATGAAAATGTAAATTAATTTTCCCAGGGGCATTACCCCATTTAAAAACCAGGGGGCAGATTCACAGAGAATTAGATTATCGTAGCGTTTCCGAAATACACTACGCCGCCGTATTTTACCTGGCTCTACGTGGAATCCAGGTAGATTTTGTCCAGTAAACGACGGCGGCGTAGTGTATTTCTCCCGGCGCAATCCATCTACGCGAGTAGGGGGCGTGAAGCATTTAAAATAGGCGCGTTCCCTCGGGGATCGAACTGCGCATGCTCCGTTCCCAAATTTCCCGCCGTGCATTGCGCGAAATCACGTCGTTACGTCGTAGTAGCGTCGTTTACGTACATTCCTATTCCCGAACGAGTTACGTTAAAAAAAAATAAAAAATTAAATTCGACGCGGGAACGACGGCCATACTTAACATGGGTTACGCACTGTTAAACCAGCAAAAAGCTGCTCTAACATTAAGTAGCCAAAAAATGACGTAGGCGATTGCGAAGGACACTCGTACCTTCGTGGATCGCCGTAAAAACTCATTTGCATACCCCGACGGTGAAAACGACGCGGACTCCACCCAGCGGCCGCAAAAATATCGCAACGTAGATCCGAAGGCTTGCGAAGACGTAAGCCTCTCGGATCGAAGCCCGAAGCCGCTGTCACATGGTTTGAGGATTCAAACTAGTGATACGGCGCGCGAAATTTGAAATTACTCCTGTCTAACACCAGTTAGACAGGCGTAATCGCTCTCTCTGAATCTGGGCCCAAGTGTTTTCAAACATAGTAATAGTTGGTTAGAGTTAAAATCTAGCAAATGAAGGGAACCGTTGAAAAAATAATCATAAAGTATATTTGGAACTTGGATCCCTGAAATATTCCATAAACTTATAGCTATAGATGGACAGGTACTTCTTGAAAATGTCACATTGTTGCTTGGGTGTGTGGACGATAATGTTCTGTAGAATAGTGGACCTCCTATAGTGATAATCTGCAGGATGTTCATGAAATGAAGAACATATACAATATGAATCTAAATGAAGGGAGTAGGTAGTTTTCTGTTAAAATGTCTCCAAGTAAAACTGGCTTATCATTCATATCAGTTATATAAAACATATGGGAACGATATTTGGATAGAAGGATCTCAATGTATGCATGACACAAGGAAAGAGAAAGTGCAGAGCAGTCAAGTTCAAATAGTTAAGAAGATACAACCTAATAAAGTTATGTATATTTTAGCTTCAAAAGTTGCAAACAGGCTGAAAGAATCACTGCTAAAAAAAAAAAAAAAAAAAAAAAAACAGTTTTCAGAGGCGTGCAAAGAGGGCAAAGTCATTGGTAAATTTGTTTCAAAGGGTAAATTTGTTTCAAGAGTTCAGCCAAGATGGGTAGGGACTGGAGAAGGAGAAAACCATGTTGGAGCTCACACAGGGCAAGCAGGGACAAAATGTATGACATCATGGTGGATGATGGGCCACTAATAGGAGCATGCTAGGAGAGAAGACTGTGTCCATATTTACCGTCAGCGTGCTCTTTTATGTTCCACTACCGTTTATTTTAAACTTGCGTCAATAGATGAAGTGCATTTATTACCAAATGTGTGTGTGTATGCTTTTTTGGTAGCAATCTACAGCCAGGCAAAAGGTATTTTATATTTGTTTCTTTATATTATGTGGTATTCCACTCCACATAGTATATGCTGTATGTGGTGTTGAGATACATGGTAGACCAGACAAGCTGGCCATAAACAATACAGGAAAATTTTTGTACATCAACCAATACGGAAAAGGAGTTATCAGTTCTGGGTTTGTACAGTACGGTAAAGTTTAATCTGGAGAAGAATAAGGTCCATGGGGATTGTTGGGGTTTAACTTGTTGCTGGTTTGTAAGTATTGCTAATTCTTGTTGTTGGAAAAAAAATGTTAACCACTTTAGCCCCGAACCATATTGCTGTCCAATGACCAGAGCACTTTTTGTGATTCGGCACTGCGTCGCTTTAACTGACAATTGCACAGTCGTGCGACATGGCTCCCAAACAAAATTGGCGTCCCCTTTCTTTTGGTGGTATTTGATCATGTCTGCGGTTTTTATTTTTTGCGCTATAAACAAAAATAGAGCGACTATTTTGAAAAAAATGCAATATTTTTTACTTTTTGCTATAATAAATATCTCCCAAAAATATATAAAAAAAAAATTTTTCCCTCAGTTTAGGCCGATACGTATTCTTCTACATATTTTTTGTTAAAAAAAATCGCAATAAGCGTTTATTGATTGGTTTGCACAAAAGTTCTAGCGTTTACAAAATAGGGGGTCGCTTTATGGCATTTTTATTATTATTTTTGTTTTACTAGTAATGGCGGCTATCAGCATTTTTTTTCAGTACTGAGACATTATGGCGGGCACTTCGGACACTTCGGACACTTCTGACACATTTTTGGGGCCATTGGCATTTTTATAGCGATCAATGCTATAAAAATGCATTGTATTACTATAAAAATGCCATTGGCAGTGAAGGGGTTAACACTAGGGGGCAGGGAAGGGGTTAAGTGTGTTCCTGGTGTGTTCTAACTGTATGGGGGGTGGCCTCACTAGGGGAAATCACTGATCTTCTGTTCATACATTGTATGAACAGAAAATCAGCGTTTCCCCCGCTGACAGGAACGAGAGCTTTGTGTTTACACACAAAGCTCCCGTTCCCCGCTCTGTAACGAGCAATCGCAGGTGCCCGGCGGCGATCGTACCCGCCGGGCGCGCGCGCGGGACTCGGGGGCGAGCGGGCGGTCGGAAAGCAGTTAAAGGATGTATTTATCCTCCAGGTACTTTCACTCCTCTAGACCTAAACTAATTGCAAGTATCTCCAAATCTCATATTTTTTCAGGCCAGTCTTTGGTATTCAAATGTAGTGAACGTCAGAGCCCAACTGTAAACCTACAGTACTTTATTAGTAACATTTTCTTGGCATTGGACAGTAACAAGAATTGTAATGCATTTTGGTTAAAAAGCTTTATTCATAACTATCTTGTGAACTCATGTACATTAATAAATACCTTTGGGCCATACAGAAAATGGGAGAAAAGATCTATTCCCTGACAGCTGCATCATTCATTGAGCAATCCTTCACCCATGCAGTATGGCATACTCAATGCAAAACAAAATCCAACTAAAAATAATGAAGAAACAAAAAGCATTTAAACTCTTTACAAACAAACGATAAAGTAAATACTGTAAATATCTTATAACAATATAGATTGTTAGTACAATAGGTTTCATTCCATGACACTTTAATTTACTGTATCACACACATACTCTATAATTATATCACAGTGCATAATTAGAATTAGTTGTAATCATGTTAGTCATTAATAATGAATCTCTACTAGAGTGAAAGTGAGGACAACATACTACCATCGGCCAAAATGGACTATTTCTATTTTGTTTTACCTTCTCTATTACACATCTTCTATTCATATTGATCTTCCTTACATGTGTCTCATGACATACCAACAACCATCTTCAACTCATTATACAAATTCTACAGATCCTAATATGAAGGAGAAACTAACATTAGACCAAAATTAACATATAGGTTCAAAAAAACACACATAGACAAATTAACTATCATACAGCAGAAAAGACTGCCTGTACGCATACTTTTAACCAGAAAAAGCATGTGGGTTTAATCAACCACACATAAAAAGGCAGATTACACTGCAGAAAAATTTGTGGCTTATAGTCAAACTGATTTTCCTGGAGAGGAACCATCCTGGACATATTCATTCTCACAGGCCTTAATACGTATACCACTCTTTGGAATTAGCTTTCTTCAAAGTTAGGGTTATAACAAGGGCTGCCACGGTGGAATAGTTGTTCAAAAATTGATGATAGTAGTTGAAGAACCACAAGAATCTCTGGGTAGCCTTGAGGTTGGAGGGAAGGGGCCAATTCAATATTGCAGACACTTTGAAGGTCCATGTGGAAACCATGTTCCAAGATGATAGAGCCCAAGAATGTAACATCAGGGACTTTGTGGGCCTAAAGCATCTAAAAAACAGTATGGATGTGAAGATGGTGGGGTACAAGATCAGAAGAGAATACCAAAATATATTCCATGTATACCACCAAGGATCTGTGGAGTAGGTTTCTCAAAATATGTTTAACAAAATGCTTAAAAACTGCTGTAAAACCCCCATAAGGGTTCAATTTGAAAAAGATATTTGGTCCCTCAAAGTGGGTCGAAGACTTCACTGATGAGGGGGAGAGTATATATACTGTACATGTTCTTTACCATGTTGTTGTTTGTTCTACAATAGCCTAAGCTAGGATGAAAAGAACAATACCTCTGTTCTAAAAAAAACACAGCCCTGCTCATTGCCATTTTTGGCAATGTACTCCTCTATGGCTTTAGACTCCGTTTTTTTTCCTCTAAACATCCCAGAATGTTTTTTTGCTCAAAACATCCCAGAATTCTGCACACGTTGGTGGGATGGTAAAAAAGGTTTCATCAAGAAGGATTGGGACAGGCTTTGAAGGCATGACTTTAAAGCAAGATAAAGCAACCTCATTTTTACAGTTGATAAAAGGAGTATGAGCCCACAGCGACAAGAGATCTAAACATATAGCGAGAGAGTACTTGGGAAGAATTCAAAAATAAATTTATTCTCAACATCTAAGCCAAACAGCAATTGGATTGATGCTCACTGCCAGAAAACTGAAATGGAGGGTAAGATTGTGGAATTAAACAGAATTCCCAGGGATTGAGTAGGGAGAGGCTTGGAAACTTGCCTGCTGTGCTAGAATCTAGGAACTCTTGACACTGGTGATATAAGTTAGTGTCTCAGAGTGTGACAAGAACATGGATATGGTAAAAGCAGGATAAGACTCACCTAGTACCCTATCCCAGAAAAGAACTTGGCTCATAGACGATGAGGACATTTAGACAATAGCAACAAAGAAACACAATAGCAACATAGAAACACAACTCCTGATCACGTGTTCCTGGATGTTTCTTTGGTGAAAGTGGATTCTGCTCAACTGTGTTGGATTTTCCTGGCTGGTGGATGGACCTGGTTATGGATCAGAGAGGATTCTGGGAAGTGTCAAGGAGGACTGCGTTTCTGCTTCTAAAACTGCTCAGAGGCCTTTTTGGGAAAAGAACACTAAGCAATGAGATTCTGGAGGTTAGGATAGGCAAAAATCTATTGACCAATTAATCCTTGATTTTGTAACTTTGGTCCTGCCAAAAGGTAGCCACCAGGGATTCAATGTTCCAGGCAAGTTGTGAGGAGAGGGTATGGAAATTTTTTACTGGTAGTTTGTTTCTTCTCCACCTCAGATCGCATTAGTTTAATTAACATGTCTATCAGTTAGTTGAAATAAATGTTTAGTTTTAATCATAATGCTCAATCAATTTCTTTCTTAGACCTAGTTACCAGGATTGGGACTGATGGAATGTTATATATTTGGAAAAGTTATGTAGCGCCCCTTTTACTTTTAGTATGGGCACTACAATAAAGTTAGTGGGGGAGTGAGAGAGTTATGTTGCTCTCACTCTTAATTTTGTTAGATTTGGGCTGCTGTCATTTTTGAACTGTCCTGTGGGTCAGTCTGCTTTCCAGGGGTGTTGTTCCCACCCCTGGGCGGCAGGTGGCGCCAGAGGGGTTCTGACGGAGCCACTTTTTCCCAGCAGCCAATAAGAGGAGTTTTCCCTTGCGGGGCATGCTGGGGGAGGGTATATCTGTGGCAGACGCCATTTTCTTTGGTTCTTCGCGGGTTCCAGGTGCCGGACCCACCTTTAGGGTGTGCGCATCCAACGGGCCCCGGCGATATGGCCTTCCAGGCCGGTGCCACATGCTATGCGGAGTTCAAAGCGGATGCTGAAAGGGGCCCCAGTAACTTACTGGGTCCCCAGCTATACTAAAAAGATCCTAAGCTGAGGGCTGTACGATGGGGAATCGGCTCGAGGAGAACCCTGAGGCAGGTTGTCTGAGAGATTTGAGCGAACCATCGAGGATCAGGTGACCGAGCAGTGACAGGTATATTTCAACTGTCAATCGGTGACCTTAGCTCAATTTACTGGGAGACTTAGGCTGCCAGGCTTGTGGCAGAAGTCTGTCCGGGGGCAAATCACCCACTCTGGCTGGAGTGGTGACGAACAGTGACTATTTCTACTGAAAGCAGGTTTGCTTTCATGTTTATCCAAGCCTGATACTGCAAGGTTCCTTTACTGCATCAACATGTCCTGTCTATCTTCTTTTGATATTGGTCTTGTTTGACCGAGGAATAAAGCATTTAGAAAATGTCAATCTTTGGCTTAGACATTCTATTACTGCTCTCACAGTTGCTGCAATCAATTTCCCTAGACTCGTCAAAGGTAACTTAACTTGCGCCGATCCCACATCTAACCAGCGGCTCCTGAGGGGGTAGCGCTACAGTTACAATGTCCAATAATATTTGGCAGGAATCAAGTTACCACCTTTAGTTATTAATCAAATGTATCCCAAAGGAACAATATATGAAGGTTGAATATAACCGAGGAAATTTTTCACATATTAGATTACTCAGGGTGCAGCTGTCCTGAAAATACATCTTAGACAGAAAGGATATTTGTCACAAAGATATGACACCAAAAATGAGGATAGATCAGGCTTTTATGGAGATGGCCGAAACATAAGACTGATTTGATTACTTTAACCACTCACTGTAGTACATGCACACTAAATTTATATGACAACATTATTGACAAGTGACATGCCGTTTGCAGTTTCCTAAATGTCTGCTCTCCCCTACTGCAGATCTAAGCTGCCAACACACATCACAACCTGACTGCACAATCTTCCTTTGATTTGCCAGTAGCTATGTAGTGTAAAGACCTACAGTGTTTTGAAAAAAGTATTCATACCCCTTGACATTTTCCACATTTTGTCATGTTACAACTAAAAACGTGAATGTATTTTATTGGGAATTTATGTGATAGACCAACACAAAGTGGCACATAATTGTGAAGTGGAAGAAAAATTATAAATGGTTTTCAAAGTTGTTTACAATTTAAATATGGGAAAAGTGTGGCGTGCATTTGTATTTAGCCCCCCCGAGTCAATACTTTGTAGAACCACCTTTCACTGCAATTACAGCTGCAAGTCTTTTTGGGGATGTCTCAACCAGCTTTGCTCATCTAGAGAGTGACATTTTTGCCCATTCTTATTTGCATAATAGCTCAAGCTCTGTCGGATTGGATGGAGACCGTCTGTGAATAGAGCTGAGCGGACACCTGGATGTTGAAGTCAATGGGGACCCGGACTTTTGACTACTAAAATGTCTCTAAAAGACTAACGTAAAGGGCTAGAGGGCTGCAAATGGCAGAAAAATGTCGGTAAGAGCATGGCAAGTACTCTGAAAATAAACGTGGATAGGGAAATAACTTAAAATAAAAAAAAAATAAAAAAAAATTGACCTAGGAGGATGAGGTCCATATGGAGTAGGAGGTTGAGGTGGCGGTGGATGTGGCGGTGTAGGTTGAAGCGGCGGTGGAGGAGGACGAGGTAGCCAACACAGGTTTTTGTTTTTCATTTATATATTTTTTAAATTAGGGTACACCCCAAAAGAGTGAGAAAGATCTAGGGTTGCCACCTCATCCCTTTAAACCCGAACACATAGTAATTACACAGGTTCTGGGGCTAATTTAATGTCGATAAGGCACTAAGTAAGTTTAATTAGCACCTTAATCAGCCAGAGAACCTGTGTAATTAATATGTTTTCGCTTTTAAAGGGATGAGGTGGCAACCCTAGAAAGATCAGAAATACAAGAATGGCTGGGTAAGGCCGGTATACATATCTATTCTGCACAGGGTACGGACAAGTCCTGTGGGATCCATGCCTGGTTCATTTTAATGATCGTGAGCTTGTCCACATTGGCTCTGGACAGGTGGCTGCGCTTGTCTGTGATAACGCCCCCTGCCGTGCTAAATACATGTTCAGATAATACACTGGCTGCAGGGCAGGCCATCACCTCCAAGGCGTAAAGGGCAAGCTCAGGCCATGTGCCCAATTTGGAGACCCAGAAGTTTAAGGGGGCAGACCCATCATTCAGTACGTGTAGGCATGTGCACACATACTGCTCCACCATGTTGCTGAAATGCTGCCTCCTGCTAAAACGTTCCATATCAGCTGGTGGTGCTGTTTGTTGTGGCGTGCTGACAAAGCTTTTCCTTATTTCGGCCATGCTAACCCTGCCTTCTGAGGTGCTGGCGGTGCCCCGGCTGCGTTGGCGACCTCTTCCTCCTCCTCTGCCTTCGCCTTGTGCTTCCACTCTGCCCCCGCTGTCAGGTGGGAATTCCACCAGCAGTGTGTCTACCAGTGTGCGCTTGTACTCGCGCATCTTGCGATCACGCTTCAGTGAGGGAATTAAGGATGGTACATTGTCCTTGTAATGGGGATCCAGCAGCGTGGCCACCCAGTAATCAGCACCTGTTAAAATGTGCAAAACATGGCGGTCGTTGCGGAGACACTGCAGCATTTATCCCCCCAGCCACGCACCAGTGATGAACATGTGCTGGTCTGGGTGCCACCCTGCTGTGAACATGGTTCCTCCTCCTCCATCTCCTCCTCCTCATCCTCCACCTCGTCATCCTCCAGAACTGTACCCTTGCTAGACAATTGTGTACCTGGCCTTTGTTGGTGCAGGAACCCACCCTCGGAGCCACTTGTGAATGACTGCCCTGAAAGCCTTGGAAATGATCCCGATTCCTCCTCCTCCTCCTCCTCCTCCTGTGCCACGTCCTCTTCCATCATCGCCCGAAGCGTTTTTTCAAGGAGGCATAGAACTGGGATAGTCACGCTGAGAACGGCGTCATTGGCACTGGCCATGTTGGTGGAGTACTCGAAACAGTGCAACAAGGCAAACAGGTCTCGCATGGAGGCCCAGTTATTGGTGGTAAAGTGGTTCTGTTCCGCAGAGCGACTCACACGTGCGTGCTGCAGCTGATACTCCACTATCGCCTGCTGCTGCTCGCACGGTCTGACCAGCATGTGCAAGGTGGAGTTCCACCTTGTAGGCACATCACATATGAGGCGGTGAGCGGGAAGGCCGAAGTTACGCTACAGCGCTGCCAGGCGAGTAGCAGCAGGGTGAGAACGCCAAAAGTGCGCACAGACAGCCCGCACTTTATGCACCAGCTGTGGCATATCGGGGTAAGTTTTAAGGAACCTCTGCACCACCAAATTCAGCACATGCGCCAGGCAAGGGATGTCCGTCAAACCGGTTATGCCCAGAGCTGCTACGAGATTTCGCCCATTATCGCACACCACCAGGCCCGGCTTGAGGCTCACTGATGCCAACCACTCATCGGTCTGTTGTTCAATGTCCCTCCACAACTCCTGCGTGGTGTGTTTTTTTCCCCCCAAACAGGAAAGTTTTAAAACTGCCTGCTGGCGTTTACCCATGGCTGTGCTGAAGTTGGTGGTGAATGTGTTACGCTGACCGGATGAGGAAGCGGTAGAGGATGAGGAAGCGGAGTAGGAGGAGTTAGCAACAGGAGGCAAACTGAAGCGCCCTGCAATCCTTGGTGGTGGAAGGAAATGCACCAAACTGCTATCCACCTCAGGCCTTTACCCAGTGCGCTGTTAGGGAGATATAACGTCCCTGACTGCGCTTACTGGTCCACGTATCCGTAGTTAGGTGGACCTTGGCACAGATGGCGTTGTGCAGTGAACACCTGATTTTGTTCCCCACTTGGTTGTGCAGGGAAGGGATGACTCGCCTGGAAAAGTAGTGGCGGCTGGGCATGACTTACTGTGGGACAGCCAATGCCATCAGGCTTTTAAAACTCTGCGTCTCCACCAGATGAAATGACAGCATTTCAAAGGCCAGGAATTTTGAAATGCTGGCATTCAGGGCCAGGGATCGCGGGTGGGTAGGGGGGGGGGGTACTTCCTCTTCCGCTCCAGTGTTTGGGAGATAAAGAGCTGAACGCTTCCATGGGACATTGTGGAGATGTTTGGTGACCCAGGTGGTAGTGTTGTTTGCCGGACCTCTAATTGTGGGGTGGCAGGTGGCACTGTCACTACAGAGGTGGATGAAGAGGCAGAGATGCCCGAGACTGAAGCAGAAGAGGAAGCAGGAGGAGCAAGAGACCTTTCTTGGTTTTTGAGGTGTCTACTCCACTGCAGCTCGTGCTTTGCACTTAGATGCCTTGTCATGCAGGTTGTGCTCAGGTTGAGAACGCTTATGCCTCGCCTCGGGCTCTGATTGCACAGCGTGCAAAACACTTGTGTCTTGTCATCAGCACATTGTTTGAAGAATTGTGTGGAGAAAAACCGAGACGGCCGCACTCCAAAAAATGTTCCTTTATAATAAAACAGATCACAACATCAACATGTCACAGCAAAAGACAGAAAAGAGCTCTTTTCTGTTTTTTGCTGTGACATGTTGATGTTGTGATCTGTTTTATTATAAAGGAACATTTTTTGGAGTGCGGCCGTCCCGGTTTTTCTCCACACAATTTTGCATACTATTGCAGTGCCTGCACCCAGGGGTCGGATCCTACCTTTCAGCTTCAGCTCCTTGGGACCTCTGAGCGTTTAACTTTTTCTCTCATCTTATACTGGACTTTGCAACATTGTTTGAAGAACTGCCACGCTAGGGAACTCCTTGGAACTGGCTTTGGTGTGCTCGGTCCCTTGCTGCCTTGGGCAGTAGCAGGTGCACTGTCTAGGGGAAGGACGCTCCGCTTTGGCACCCTGCTCCCTCTTCTGCTGTGCTGGTGGCTCTGTGCGACCACCGCCTCTTCCTCCGATCTAGATGGGTCACCTGCATGAGGTTGATTCCATGTGGGGTCGAGGACCTCATTGTCTACCACATCATCTTCCACCCAGTCTTCACCACTGCCCTCCTTGCCGGTCTGCACAATTGCGAAAGCACCAGCAGTTGGCAACTGTGTTTCTTCATCATCCGAGACGTGCTGTGATGGTCCCCCCTTGTAATCATCTTGAAACATAAGTGTTTGGGCATTGGTGCACCCAATCTCTTCCACTTCTGGGGCAGAGCTAGGTGGATGGCTCTGCCTGATCCAGTGTATGACCCCGGCTTGCCTTCTTACCTGTTCCAGTAACTTCTTCTTCGCTTGCCACCAGTGTATGACTTCCGGCTTGGCTCCTGACTCCACCCCTGGATTTCCCTGCTACACAGCCTAATCCGGTACTTTCATGGTACCCCTGCCTGACTGTTTATCCTGGTCCCCAGCATCAACTCAGCAAGTTGCAGCTGGCAACTCCTGCATCTTTGAGCATAGCACTCCCTGTGTCACCTGTACTCGGTCACAAGGGAAGTCCTCTCAGCACTTCGGCCTCTGGTTAAGGTACGTGAGAATGGCAGTATAACAAACAGAAAATTGTGTTTTTAGATGTGGAGATATACATTCAAGAAGGGGAAATTTTCTTTAAAAATTACTGTAAGCCTACAGACAGAAATAGCTATATCTAAGCTGAACACAACAGAGAGATAATGCACATACTGCCTCTTCTTTGCTATTTTTTTATGGCCTATGGATTAATATTCGCTGGAGAGATGGCATCATCCCTATGCTGATTCTAGAGGAGGAGACCCCAAGAGAGCTGCAGTTTGGAAGATCCCATACATCCACAACCTCCGCAGAGGTTTATATCTGCACAGGCGCATTAGACCTTATACTATGAGGTCCAACCAATCTGGTAAGGGTCCCTTTCTAATACCTTGTCTGGCACTGGAGAAGGTTACAGTGTAGTGGTGACTTCATCTTCATCTTTGTCCTCACATATCCATGTGCATGGGACCTGGATTCTTTCCTCTCTTACAACAGACTTTTTGCTATTTTTATCCTAACGGACTGGAATAGGGTTTCTTTTTGTTTTGGCTCATTCTGCCTATTTATCGGACATTTATGTTTGTCCCGGTATGATATTATAGCAGTTGTTCACGTATATATTTGTGTCACAGTTTATCCAATGTTATGTAGACGTCCGACACATTTGTATGCTTATAGAGATAATCGTTTTTAGTGTATATCTCTCTACATCATTGTATTTAATATTGTATTTCACTATATTATTTAGTCTATTTTTTGTTTCACTTAGCACAACTATTGTTCCCCAGAAATAGCTATATAGCCATAGTCATGAAATGGCTATATAGCCATGGACAGTTGCCATCATAGGCCATGGTTATTAAATAATCCCAAAAACAGTTCTTCCGACTCAGGAGGAACTGTACCAGAAATGAAGAATTTGAGGAACAAGCAGTAATGTTTGAAGAAAAATTCATACAAAAAGGATATGATGTTCAGCTGGTTAATAAACAACTAGAGGAGGTGAAGAATATGGAAAGAAAAGATTTGCTGAAAACTAAAGAAAAGGTAGTAAGGAAAGAAGAGGAATATAGAATGGTGTTAAAGGATCACTAAAGGAATTTTTTTTTAGCTAAATAGCTTTCTTTACCTTACTGCAGTACTGGTTTCATGTCCTTATTGTTCATTTTTGCTTTGAAGTTGCTGTAATCCTGCTCTGTTCTCCACACTTCCTGCTTGTCTGTTTCCTTATAACCACAGTGCTGGGAGCTTTCTCACGATGGTTTAAGCTGTCATTACTGTGTGTCTAAAACTTCCCAGAACCAGATTCATTTTAAAAACAAAACACTGCCCTGGATTTGTTTGTTTTTGTTCTGTGTGTCTATTTCTACTTTGCAGAAACATGAAGCCAGTTCAAAAGTAAAACTAACCTGCAGGCACATTATATGATTGATTTTTATCTATTTTTAATCATTTTGAAAAGGAATCAGTTAACTTTTATGTCTCTATACCCTGTACAGTAAACAGTCATTTCAGCAAAATAAAAATGTTCCTTTAGTGATACTTTAAGTTAAAATATTCAGTAGAATAAGATTGAGAATATAATTAAAAAACACTGGAATGTATTACTGAGAGATAAAGTATTGAGAGATGTTCTCCCCCAGTGTCCTTCATTTGTGTACAAAAAAGCACCTAATCTGAGAGACATTTTAGCGCCAGGAGTGTTAGACCCCCCCAATAAAAACAACAAAACAGGTACCCTGACTCCTTTTCTTATGGATTTTTACACTTGTAGGAGATGCCTGGCGTGTAGGACCACGAAAGGGAGTAGTGTAAAGAAGAAAAGTGAATTTACAGCCACAGCGCCAGGAAGAACACATACAATATTTACTCTTCAGAGGGGGTGGTATACATGTTGGAGTGTTCCTGCAAACTTCAATATGTTGGTTGGACATTTAGACCTCTATGGCCGCGTACACACGATCAAATCTATCTGCTGGAAACGGTCTGACAGACCGTCTCAGCAGACAGATTCGATCGTGTGTACGGGCGAGCAGACGGATTTGGCCAGCAGACAGATTTTAAAGCCTGCTTTAAAATCTGTCTGCTGGGAACCCTGGTACCCTAGTACGCTAACCAGCAGACATATCTGCCCGCACATGCGTCGAATGGATTCGACGCATGCGCGGAAGTGTTTTACTTCCTGGTGCGGTGACGTGGTGGCGTCAACGTCACCGCCACATCACCGCGCTGTCTGCCGGCAGGGATTTTGGTTTGATCGTGTGTACAGCGATCAAACCAAAACAGCCACTGATTTATTTGGTCGTGTATACACGGCCTATTAGTTAGAGTGCGGGGAAAAAAAGGAAGAAAGGAATATTGCATTTCCAGGCATTTTAAAGAGATTTATGATAGGAATGCCAAACAACTAAAATTCTGGGTGATTGAGAAGGTGAAGCATCACTGGAGAGGGGGCAACTTTATAAGACAATTGAGCCAGCGTGAGTCTGCCTGGATATATGAGACCCGGGTTTTAACGCCCAGGGGGCTTAATATAGATTTTAATCTGAATTGCTTCATCTATAATGGCTAAATGGGGTTACATAATAAACGCACAAATACAGGCTAGCCAATGGCCAGCCTTCTAAATTGTAGACAGAGTCTGGATACTGTAGGAGACGTATACCCCAACTATGGTGACCTGAGGTGTGCCATGGTCGCATGTGAGTGTATGTTTAAAAGAGGGCAAAAGAGACACGAACTAGGTACAGTACGTATAGTGAAGTTTAACCACTTAAGCCCCGGACCAATATGCTGCTAAATGCTGCGACGTGGCTCCCAAACAAAATTTGCGTCCTTTTCTTCTCACAAATAGAGCTTTCTTTTGATGGTATTTGATTGTCTATATATATATTTTCTACTTTTTGTTATAAGAAAAATCTAATAAACTAAATGTTAGTCAAACATTTAGGCCAAAATGTATACAGCCACATGTCTTTAGTAAAAAAAAAATCGCAATAAAAAAAAACTAGCTACCTAGCGGCAACAGTGACACTAATACAGCGATCAGAAAAATGATCGCTTAGTGACACTGGCAATAGGGCGTGAAAGGGTTAACTAGGGCGGTGATCAAGGGGTTAAAAAATGTATATGGGGGGTAGGGGGCTACCCTGGACCTAACACTAACTGCCTGTCACTGTAACTGTCAGACTGACACTAAATGCGTGATCAGTAAATATATGATCACTGCAATCAGTGACAGTGTGACAGGGGGCTGGGTGGGTGATTGGAAGGGGTTAATGTGCCTATGTGTGTGGTGTCAGTGTAGTATTGGTGCAACTTACTGTGTGATGTCTTCTCTCCTCTCGGCGGATTGAAAATACCGCCGAGAGGAGAGCTGACATCACTTCCTCTGCCTGTGTTTACATTATACAGGCAGAGGAAGTGCACTGCAGGGAGGGAGCGGATTGGCTGGGAGCAATCCGGAGGGGGCGGACAAAAACAAACAGCGGCCCCCTCATCCCGGATCGCTCCTGCAGCCACGGGGACCGCCGCAAGTACCGGGGGGTTCTGATTGGACCCTCGACCCATGTCTAGGCAGGGACATACAGGTACACCAATGTGCTGTCCGTGCCATTCTGCCGACGTAAATGTACATGCGGCAGTTAATGGAAAACATAACAAATAACTAATCCAGAAAAATTGCAAAAGCTTGTTTGACTTCCACATGGGGATCAGGAATGACTGTAACAGGACCATTGCCAGAATCCCATGTATTTGATGACATGGGATGGGACCCCCTGCTTGGATGCTGCGGACGCCACCCCAATCCTAAAGAAGTGACCCGAAAACTGGTTTGGGTTTAATCCCAAGTTAGCAATCAGAATTCTGGCATGTGAGATGAACTATCTGAAAGCAAGAGGCTGCATGGGAAAGGAAAGTAATGGGCTATCGTTAGGGGCTGCTGCGAACATGAAGGAGAGCTGATCTAAGACCTCAACTGGACACCAGAAAGCGTTGGTTTTGTAATAATTGATCACAAAACCCTGACCTGTCTGCTGGTTTTCGTTATTGGGGAGTTTTAATAATGATCAGGTAAAATGATCAGGTAACCTGGTAAGACTACCTTTGAGGAGTACAGGTGCATTAAGGCTGGCTTTTGACTCCTCCCCAGGTCTTAGGAGACCAAAGTAACTTAGGAAAACAGCTGCCTTGAGGACCAAACTGGGACCTAACTCAAAGGCTGAAAGGGACAACAAATCTGCTAGCCCACGGAACATCTGGCCGGAGATAGGCATGTGTGTCAACCTTGGCTTTCCCTGACTTTTCTGGAAACCTTTGAGCATGGCTTTGATGGGATGAGCTGCAAAAATTGTCAATCTGTCAGGATTGTGACGTGAGAAGAAGTGCTGAATACCTGAAAGGTATAGCTTGATGGTGTTGAATGAAAGTGTTAACTTGCCATGACAATAGGCCGCAAAAGCCATCATGTACTTGACATCCCCCGCATTCACCAGGTTGGAAGCCTGCGCCTGGAGTGTGTCTAATTCAATGTTAGCAGGGAGAAAGGTGGAACCGACTTGCCCACTGGATCTGCTTCTGGATGCTGTAGGAAGAAACACCAGAAATCAAAATGAGATAAGGCATCAGCAACCACATTATTGACACCACTTATGAACTCACCCTGGACTCACCCTGGAAATGAAAATTGTACATGAGGCCAAACTACGTCAACCTGCGCATGAGGGACATTATTAAAAGAGACCAGGATCTACCTATATTGATAATCTCAGTTGTGGCCGAGTTATCAGTAAAGAAAACAACAGTGTGCCCAGAACAAGAGGGTCCCCAGGTGACAGCAGCAGCTACTATTGGATAGATTTCAAAAAGTGCGGAAGTCTGAGCAAACCTGGAAATGTTAGAAACCTCTGCGCACCATGGGTGGGCCAAACACTGACTACCAAAAATAGCTGAAAAACCCTCTGAGGCGGCAGCGTCCGAAAAAATTCTGGGGGACATGGTCAAAGGCAGATGGATGAACATGGAGATCCCGTTTCAATTGCACAAGAACTAATCCCACATGAGATGAGTGTCTTGGTAGTGGGGAAGAAGTGCCAAAAGCCTGGAAAAAAATGACCTGTCCTGAGGAATAATTCTCATGGCAAAATTGGGCATGCCTAACATTGAGTGCAAATCCTTCTTAGAGCACACAGGGAACCGGACCAAATTGTGTATGATACCGCGAATCCTAGCCTATCATTTTCCTGAGGCAAACTGATGACCATG
This sequence comes from Rana kukunoris, assembly GCA_029574335.1. NCBI lineage: Eukaryota > Metazoa > Chordata > Amphibia > Anura > Ranidae > Rana > Rana kukunoris. The sequence goes on from CM056053.1 coordinate 310,178,246, forward strand.
CGGTCGGTGTCTAAGGTGATACCTAAAAAGGTAGTCACAGTGGAAGGCCCTTCTACCTTGTGGGCAGCTAAGGAGACGTTTAGATCCATAAACAGTTCCGTGAGTGCTACTAGGTCCTTGGGAGGCTGTGCCAGGCTTTCTGATAACAAAAAGTGGTCCAAGTAATGAATTACCTTAGAAAACTGTGTGATTGGACAATACCCAATTGAAAGCTGAGGCAAAAATATTAAATAGCCAGGGACTGCTCTTGGAGCCAAACCTCAATTTAGTGGCGACATAGTACTGCTCCTGCCATTTGTGCCATTGCCAGAGAGAAGGTTTGATGGGGAGAAGTTTGAAAGCATCCAACATATTTGCTTTGGACAACCATGTGCCCCTACCAGTCTGTAAAATCTGTATTAATCAATTTTTGGACTACCAGCATGTTCTAGTTGCTCACCATGGGATTATTTGGTACCATCTTCATTGGCTACAATTGTTTTCCCTGGGAGATTGTACTGTATGTTCCATTTCCCTATCACCAGTGTCACGTATCTAAAAACATTACCATTCCTATGTTTGTTGTGCATTTTTAGGGATTGTTTTTTCTTTTCTTTTTTTCTTTTTTAAAGTTATACAATTCTCCTGTATGTAGTTTTAGAAATATACTATGGCCCAGATTCAGCAAGACTTGCGCTGGAGTAATTTGATATGCGCCGCGTAACTGTGAAGATGCGCCGTCGTTTCTATGTGGCCGTACCCACCAAACTAGATGCGACAGAAAACGGGCCATTTCCGATCGGCTTAACTTTCCGACGCCAGAGTCTCGTCAGAGCATAATTTCGTTTGGCGCATCAGTCGCGCCTATTGATTTCCCCTGCAAATATGCAAACGAGGGAGATTTCCCGATTCGCGAACGGATTAGCACCATACGCTGGCTACATGCGCAGCGCGTATCACGTCCGTCCGGCGCAAAGTTATTTCTACAAATAGCTGCTTTATCTTTACTCCAGACGGCCACAGGTCAGCAGGAGAGCAGCTACAGCAGCAGCGTTACCGACGAAACTAGCAAGCTGAACAACCACACTTGCAAGGACACCTCTGTGTGCCAACATGCCAGGGGCAGTCGCGGTCCTAGCACTAGTACTAGGTCCCCCGGTACGGAGGAGGCGGGCACGTGAGAGGATATACCGCACGCGCATGAGCCTCTTTGGCATGGGGGATGAGGAGGTGTATCGCCTCTTCCGATTCAGCCCAGATGCAATACTTGAACTAACCACAACCCTGCAGGGTGACATCACCAGCAAGACACACCGCTCACAAGCAGTGCAGCCACTGGTGAAGGTACTGGCAACACTTCATTTCCTTGCCAGTGGATCATTCCAGCGTACAAGTGGAGTGGTGGCTGGGATGTCACAATCCTCCATGAGCAGATGTGTGCACCAGGTTGTCCCTGCAATCCTCAGACGCATGTCCAACCAGTTCATCAGACCAACCACTGAGGAGCTGCGGCTGAAGGCAATGACAGATTTCTACAGCATTGCCAGATTCCCACGCACTGTGGGGGCCATTGATTGCACACATGTGGCCCTTCAGCCCCCCAGTGCCACAGAGCACATATACCGCAATTGGAAGCATTGGCACTCCATCAACGTACAGGTGATAGCCGATGCCCAACGCCTCATATGGCACATCCATGCCAAACACCCCGGGTCCAGCCATGACAGCTTCATATACCGTCAGAGCCCCATCCCAGCAGAATTTGAGCAGAACATGTATGGGGACAGCTGGCTGGTTGGTGAGTGACATGGGTGGCATGCATGACTATCCCCTCCCATGATGCACATCACAAGGGGCACATGCATGACTAACATCCTCCTGTCTTTTCCCTTACAGGTGACTCTGCATATGCACTGGGACCCCATCTCATGACTCCTTTCCGGAACCCCCAAACCAGAGGAGAGATAAAATACAATGAAGCACACATCAAAACCCGTGCAGTGGTGGAGCAAACATTTGGGCTCCTGAAGTCCCGTTTCCGCTGCCTGGATAAGTCCGGGGGGACCCTATTGTATTCCCCTACCTTTGTGTGTCAGATCATCGGTACTTTGCTATGAGAAAAGGCCTGCAGATTGACATGCGTGATGACCTGACCCCCCAACCAGACAATCCCCCCCTGCCAGAGAAGAACCAGTCTGCTGATGGAAGAGCAGTCAGGAGGGTCCTCGCCGTAGGCATCTTTGGACACTAAACCCAAACATTAATCACACAGACAATGCATGCATGCACACCACTGATGTCCCTAGATCACACACACCACATGCACATCACATTGGATTAGCCCAAGTCCAGCATGTAGGACTTGGGAGCAGCAACGCCAGCGTCAAGGCCCCAATGATGTCGCTGTCCATTCATACACCTTTCACACGTCATTCATACAGCCATGGGGTTAACTTCACCACCACGGCCGAGGATGACACCCCTTACTGGCAGGAGTGCCACCCCCTCACATTCACACACCATTCACACTGCAACGTGTGCAGTATAAAAAAATAAAAATCTCATATCCTGAGCATAATCACAAATAAAATAACTCATAACCTGAGCATTAATAATAAAATAAAAATCTCATAACCTGAGCATTCCCCAAAAAAAAAAATATAAACTCATGTCCTGAGCATCAATCAAAAAAACAAAAAATAAATTATCTGGGATGCCGGGGGCTTCTTCTGGCGGCCCCTCTCTGGCTCCTCAGCTGCCTGGATGGAGTGGGTGGGGGTGGGGGGGCATCTGGAGGTGGCTGATCCCCGGGTGGGCCACTCCTGGCAGGTGTGGCCTGCATGCCCTCCAAGGCCATGGCTATCCGGCCGAGGTAAGAGTTGGTCTGGGCCTGCATCCTGAGCTGCCGGGTGACCTGATAATGCTGGGCCCGCCGACTCAGCCTCCCCTGGTCCCAGATGGCAGCACTGTTTCCCTGGATGGCAGCAGTGTTTGCCTGGACGGCTGCAGTGAGGTCCCTTATGTCACCCTGCACCTCCCCCAGACTGGTCACCACTGCAGCGCAGTTACAGCTCACATCCTGCACTGCTGAAGAAATCTGGGCCACGGAGCACAGGCTGTCAGCCACTCTGTCCAGGTGCCCAGCAATCTCCCCCATTTGCTGGGTCTGCCTGGCGTGATCCCTCGCCACCTGGTCCTGGACCAGATCAGACACCCCCTGGTCTTATGGGTGGCCTTCCTGGGGCCAGTAGATGTTTGTCCCCAGGGGGATGGTTTTGCCCTTGAGGGGCTTCCTATAATGGGGGAGGGGATCTGAGAGGGTCCTGCAGAAGAGGAGGATTCCTCTAACAATAAAATAAAGTCCTGCTCTGCCCCAACAGGCTCCTCCTCAACGACCTCTGCGGGTGTGGTGTGGGCACTCTCCTCCTCCACCTCGGTGTCTTCACCACCCAGGTGCACAGGCACTGGGTGCCGATGGGGGGAAGGGGTGGACTGGCCGCCGACAGATGATGGCCCAGCTCTGTCATCTGTGGATGACACAAAGCAGACACATGTTGGTGGTCCCACACACTTGGCACATGTACCCTCCCCCCCCACATGCAAAACACCAAATAGGGGATAAAAAACACTTACCTGTCCTGGAGCCTTCCTCCACAGAATCATAGCCTGGTACCCCCTCCAATTGCTCCCTCTCCAGGCAGCGGGCGACCACCTCCTCCTCTGTGGTCAGGCTGACCGGACATGGGGGTCCACCACCTGTGCCCCGCTCATGGCTCTGAATGGTGGCCACCTTGCCATGGACCTTGCGCCGCAGGTCATTGATTTTTTTTTGGATATCCCCAGCAGTACGGGTGGAGTACCCCAAGACATTAACCCGGCCAGCAATGGTGTCCAGGATGGCCTGCTTCCTCTCCCTGCTGGTCTTCCTACTTTTCTTCCCATGCAGGAAATCATTGTAAGTCTCCATAGAAGAAATGACCACAGAGACCTCCTGGGCATTAAAATTGAGGTTCCTCCTCTCTTTGGGGGTAGCGGGAGCAGCCATAATAGAGCAAAAGTAAATTCCCTGGGGTGGGGGGAAACGGAAATACTTTTGCGCCGGAATGCCGCTTCCGCTGGCGCTTTTATACGCGCAACGGAACACATTGCGCTGGCGTTTCCCGTGAAGTGGTGCCGACGGAAGTTGTGAGCATGCGCACAGGGAGGCGAGTGAAGCCTCACTTACTGCGCATGCTCCGTGGATGATGCGCTGAACGTAAGCCTCTGCGCTGGGCTCCGCCCATCATTTACATATGATCACACCCACTTCCACTTGCGCCGGGTTACGCCAGCGCATTATCGTTACTCTGGCGCAAGTTTACGCGCAACTGCTATGTGAATAACAGTACTTGCGCCGAAAGTGTCGGCGGAGTAACGTAAATGAGAAACGTTACTCCAAAGTAAAGAAGCGCCCATCTACCTGAATCTGGCCCTATATGTTTTTATATGTGCCCATAGACACATTTATATATCACAAATTCTTATAGCTATTCCTTCACAGGTTACTACGTGCAACTTTTTAGTTGCGTGAATTTTGCTATTTGCACCTTTTAATAGGATCTCTGGCCCTTTACTTAAGAGCCTTTTATCCATTCAATGTAGAGGTTTTTGGTTTCTTTTAAGCAGTCATTTGCTCAATACACATTAGCGCTACACTTTATTTTATGTATTGTTCACAATTTTGTCTGATTGTTGTGTTGGCTGCTTAATTTCTCATAATTTTTTTGGTTGGCGCAGTATAATATTTTATGTTTTTTTTCTGACGAATATTGCAGTGAAAATTCCTCTGATGGAATGAGAGAATTTTGAATATTTATGTGTAATGAATGAGGAGGAGACAAGTCATAGATTAACCTAAATGTATTGGAAAATCTAACCTTTACCACACCAATGGGGCTAACCCTCCACATGCTGAATAGTGAAGACAAAAAAGGCCCAATGACGAAACCCTTTGCTGACTTGATCTGTAATAATTTATCGACAGGGGTTTAACTTCATTTAACACTCAAAAATAGGGAAAACATACTGAGCCACCTCTTGTCAGTAGTTCCTATGCTTGCTCTCAACAGATTTAGTGATTCTTTTCAGCCCCCTGGACTCATTGGATTCCTCATTCTTTCTGACTCTCAAGGCTGGCCAGCCTTTCACAGTCCCTGGGCAAAGAATCCCCCTAACACGGGCTGCAGTCTCCCACAGGGCAGACAGCTTTCCAGACACAGTCTGTCTTCATATATAGGAGGGATGAAGGCAAATTCCTCACTCTCTGAAGAAAAAAATAATCATATGGTTACCACCAAAGTCCATACCAGACCCTTATGTGAGCATGTGGCCTGGTATACATTTGCTTGTTTTTTTGCATAAGGTCTCCCTTGACATCCATACCAAAAAGTCTAATATGAATTCTGGGGGATCCCATTACTCTTTTTTGTTTGTTTGTTTGTTTACACTATTCCCCTTCCCACTTGTTTACATTCACCTGTCAGCCATGAGTCCCTCCTGGCCATTCAGCTGTTATATGGGTATTCTTGTCTGACAGGTAAACACTCAATAGTTGTAAATAAACCAGCCTATACATATGACCATGTAGTTGCCATCATCCCTTGAAAATTGTAAGTATGAAAACCTCTAGGGTTGGGACTATGCGGGCAACAAAAATAAATCAAAAATATATATAAAAAATATAAATTTATTATACAAAAGTAGAAAAATTCATAACAATACAGTATCACATCATAAAAAAGATAACAGGCATATGAGTGACCGAAAGACACAATACCTGTCAGGAGAGGTTATAGATCAGTACTGTGTGACTGCACAGAGGAGACCAAACAAAGAGATAGTGAAGTGAAGAGGTGTTTATTTACAAAATAAGTGGGGACAACCAGTGAGAAACAGCAAACAGTATATACAAACAAAAGGGGATACCGTATTCATAAATCAAGCCAGGCCGAGGTCATACACATGGGATGTCAGCAGATAGGTGAGGATGGGGACGGAACAGAGCAGGGAGAGGATGGATGGACAAGCTGCGGGGTAAGACTCCAGGGAAGACAGGAAACAGTATACAGGGCGGAAGAGTCCAGGCAGGGATCAGGATCAAGGATCACGGAACAGGGTCAAGGCTCAGAATCAGGATCCAAAAGACAGGGTCAGGACACAGGCTCAGGTCAGGAAGGAATGAAGATACCAGGGCGAGCTCTGCTTGATTAAGTTCATGTTACAGCTGAGCGCAAGAAAGGTTGTGTGCTCCAAACTGTCAGGATCCATCCGCTGGTGGAGGCCAGTACTGCGTCCCAAAGGTGATATACCAGCAGGGGGAAGTTCCCCTGACAGCTCCGAACTGCCAGGAGACCCCTGCTGGTGGGACGCAGCACTGCAAGACAGAACATAAATAGCACCAGCGGATGGAACCTTTCCTGACAGTACCCCCCCTCTAAGGAGCGGCCTCCGGACGCTCCAACCAGCTGTTGCTGGGGAAGGCTTATGGTGTCAAGCCGGGCAGTGGATAAAGTCTCTGGGTCATCGAGCTGGGCAGCAGACAGAGGCTCCGGGTCATCGAGCTGGGCAGCAGACAGAGGCTCCGGGTCATCGAGCTGGGCAGCAGACAGAGGCTCCGGGTCGTCGAGCTGGGCAGCAGACAGAGGCTCCGGGTCATCGAGCTGGGCAGCAGACAGGCTCCGGGTCATCGAGCTGGGCAGCAGACAGAGGCTCTGGGTCATCGAGCTGGGCAGCAGACAGAGGCTCCGGGTCATCGAGCTGGGCAGCAGACAGAGGCTCCGGGTCATCGAGCTGGGCAGCAGACAGAGGCTCCGGGTCATCGAGCTGGGCAGCAGACAGAGGCTCCGGGTCATCGAGCTGGGCAGCAGACAGAGGCTCCGGGTCATCGAGCTGGGCAGCAGACAGAGGCTCCGGGTCATCGAGCTGGGCAGCAGACAGAGGCCATGGGTCGTCGAGCTGGGCAGCAGACAAAGGCTCCGGGTCATCCAGCTGGGCAGCAGACAGAGGCTCCGGGTCGTCGAGCTGGGCAGCGGACAGAGGCTCCGGGTCATCGAGCTGGGCAGCAGACAGAGGCTCCGGGTCATCGAGCTGGGCAGCAGACAGAGGCTCTGGGTCATCAAGCTGGGCAGCAGACAGAGGCTCCGGGTCATCGAGCTGGGCAGCAGGCAGAGGCTCCGGGTCATCAAGCTGGGCAGCAGACAGAGGCTCCGGGTCATCGAGCTGGGCAGCAGACAGAGGCTCCGGGTCATCGAGCTGGGCAGCAGACAGAGGGTTGGCAGGATAAGGTGGGTCGTCAAGCTGGCAAGCTGGCACAGGAACGTCAGGCTGGCAGGCTGGCACAGGAACATTAGGCTGGCAGACTGGCACAGGAACAGCAGGCTGGCAGACTGGCACAGGAACATTAGGCTGGCAGACTGGCACAGGAACAGCAGGCTGGCAAACTGGCACTGGAACAGCAGGCTGGCAGACTGGCACAGGAACAGCAGGCTGGCAAACTGGCACGGGAACAGCAGGCTGGCAAACTGGCACGGGAACAGCAGGCTGGCAGACTGGCACAGGAACAGCAGGCTGGCAGACTGGCACAGGAACAGCAGACTGGCAGATTGGCACAGGAACAGCAGGCTGGCAAACTGGCACGGGGACAGCAGGCTGGCAAACTGGCACGGGGACAGCAGGCTGGCACAGGAACAGCAGGCTGGCACAGGAACAGCAGGCTGGCAGGCTGGCACAGGAACAGCAGGCTGGCACAGGAACAAGCGGCTGGTCGGCTGGCACAGGAACAGCAGACTGGCAGAATGGCACAGGAACAGCATGCTGGCAGACTGGCACAGGAACAGCAGGCTGGCAGACTGGCACAGGAACAGCAGGCTGGCAGACAGGAAAAGCAGGCTGGCAGACTGGCACAGGAACAGCAGGCTGGCAAACTGGCACAAGAACAGCAGGCTGGCAAACTGGCACGGGAACAGCAGGCTGGCAAACTGGGATGGGAACAGCAGGCTGGCAAACTGGCACAGGAACAGCAGGCTGGCAGGCTGGCATAGGAACAGCAGGCTGGCATGCTGGCACAGGAACAAGTGGCTGGTCGGCTGGCACAGGAACAGCAGGCTGGCAGACTGGCACAGCAGGCTGGCAAATTCGCACAGGAACAGCAGGCTGGCAGATTGGCACAGGAACAGCAGGCAGGCAGATTGGCACAGGAACAGCAGGCTGGCAGATTGGCACAGGAACAGCAGGCTGGCAGACTGGCACAGGAACAGCAGGCTGGCAGACTGGCACATGAACAACAGGCTGGCAGACTGGCACAGGAACAGCAGGCTGGCAGACTGGCACAGGAACAGCAGGTTGGCAGGCTGGCATAGAAACATCAGGCTGGCAGGCTGGCACAGGAACGTCAGGCTGGGTAACTGCCACTGAAACGTCAGGCTGGGTAACTGGCACAATGGTGTGGGTTGGGAAGTACTTCCGTTTCTTTTTAGATTTAGACACTGCAGGTTTGCTAACAGAAGTGATGTATGAAGAGGATGGAATTAAGTAGGAGGAAGGATTGGAGTATGGCAGAGACACAGGGATGGTGACTGGAGGAGGGTTTTGTGGAGTTGTTACAGGTGGATTAAAGGCAGGGTAGGTACAATTAGTAGAAACTGGGTAGTAATATTTGGTAGGATGCGGAATTATCTGGGCTGGAGTTGCCATTGGTGATGGACAGATGGATCCTTGGGAAGGCAGGTGGTTAATAGCAGGGCTGGAACGGACAGGTGGATTAAAGGCAGGGTAGGTGCAATTAGTAGAAACTGGGTAGTAATACTTGGTAGGAAGCGGAATTAACTGGGCTATAGCTGAGGTTGTCATTGGCAATGGACGGCTAGATCCTTGGGAAGGTAGGGGGTTATTAGCAGGGCTGGAACAGACTGGTTTGGCTGGAATCAGGAGATCTGACCATGCCTGCAGCACAGGTCGAACAAAAGCAGGTTCACACACACCTTGTCTAATCAGAGACTGCACAGAACTAATACACTCAGATAACTTTTGCTGGGGACAAGAAAAATAATACTCATCAAAAGACACCGGATCATCCTCTAATAACCACACCACGGATTCAACTTGGTCATGACTGAAGGGGGGGAGAGAAATCGTCCCTACCGACAGGAATAGATGACAGGCTGGCTTTACACACAACCGAATTAATGGCTGAACATCATTAAAAGTCATGTAACCCTAATGCACACAGAAATTAGCTAATCGGATAGTTTCCATTAGCTGGTCACTAGTCCAACCCTCCAAAACCTGGCGACAATACCCCTCATCCTCTTCAGCCAGCAGAGAATAATAAAGGATGTCATCGCAATTCATGTTTAGAGCAATGCACAACACCAGTATGGTTCCTAAATGCAGTCACGTCTGATCAAGGGATGGCCCTGGTATACTGTCAGGAGAGGTTATAGATCAGTACTGTGTGACACAGAGGAGACCAAACAAAGAGATAGTGAAGTGAAGAGGTGTTTATTTACAAAATAAGTGGGGACAACCAGTGAGAAACAGCAAACAGTATATACAAACAAAAGGGGATACCGTATTCATAAATCAAGCCAGGCCAAGGTCATACACATGGGATGTCAGCAGATAGGTGAGGATGGGGACGAAACAGAGCAGGGAGAGGATGGATGGACAAGCTGCGAGGTAAGACTCCAGGGAAGACAGGAACCAGGATACAGGGCGGAAGAGTCCAGGCAGGGATCAGGATCAAGGATCACGGAACAGGGTCAAGGCTCAGAATCAGGATCCAAAAGACAGGGTCAGGACACAGGCTCAGGTCAGGAAGGAATAAAGATACCAGGGCGAGCTCTGCTTGAGCTCGCCGGGTATAAATAGAGCTGCTGATTAAGTTCATGTTACAGCTGGGCGCAAGAAAGGTTGTGTGCTCCAAACTGTCAGGATCCATCCGCTGGTGGAGGCCAGTACTGCGTCCCAAAGGTGATATACCAGCAGGGGGAAGTTCCCCTGACAGCTCCGAACTGCCAGGAGACCCCTGCTGGTGGGACGCAGCACTGCAAGACAGAACATAAATAGCACCAGCGGATGGAACCTTTCCTGACAATACCACATCTCAAAGTTCCCCAACAGGGGTAGAGTGGAAAAGTGGCTCCCCAACGCGTTTCAAACCAAAACATTACAATTTGATCTTCATCAGGGATATCATATTGTGTCTTTAAAAACTAAATAAAGAAAGATAAATTAAATAGAATAGAACCGAAAACTAATCATATACAATAATGTAAACATATTTAAAGAAAAAAGCAAACAATACATCTGCATTCATTCCCCAGCAATTACCATGCTGCCAAAAAAAAGGTTGTTCTAAACCAATCTGTCTCTCCGGTCAAAAAGTGGGTCGCCAGGCCTGTCTCATCAGAGACTAGGAACAGGAATCCGATATTTATGGCGTCATTATGGGTCTAAAGGAGAATGTATTAAAGTGTTAGCCCATAGATTTAAAAAAGGCAAGCATGTATCAGAAGTATAGATGCATGCTCGAAAAATCTGCTTACTTGACATAAGAGATGACTTTTATTAGGTTACCCTATTGTTAAAGATCTTGATGAGATGTTTCCAGTGCAACTTTAGGGGACCCATTATTAGACATAGTGCACATCTTTTGGTGTTTACTTTTATGATTATTATTTATATTGTTACTGTCAATGCTTAAATTTAATTCAATTTAAACTTGATAGCCTGTATATTTTTTAGCTAACATACTCAATACTTTGACATGCCTAATGTTTTCCTGACCCCATGTTGTCACCATACTGCCTTTTACCTCACCTCCCCTTCAATCATGGGATGCCTTCCTGATCATCCGATGCCAGGGTAAGAAGGTTCATGTTCTTTTAGCTATGCTGTCTTCATGAACTTCATGATCTCCAAAAGTTTGACTGGCACCGCCGGTTTTTAGTTTCAGTTTAGTTCCATTTATAGTGATTCATGGGGTATGCACATGGTGCTTTCACCTCGGTGTTAGGACTGGCATCCCCTTTATCCTTTCCCTCTATATACAATTTTTGTCCCGTTTATATTAAATCAATGTCCACAATTTCCTCTATGCATTGACATGTAAGGTTTTCCCTTTTCAGACATGGCGGTATCAGCGCTTCCGGTTTGGGTATGCATATGCTGGTATTAACTGAATGAGGGCCACTAAACTGAGCCTATGTCCATGATTACCATGGACACGGTTTTTGTTTTTCTGGGTTTATCCCGTTCAATGCAGTCTTAGTTCCCCTCCAGCTGACAAGCTTACAGTGCCACCCAATCGGTTTGTGATTGGTGCGGCCCGCGGGGTGGGCGGTGCCAACGCCACGTTCTGTTTCTGTCCAGCTAATACAGATATTAGTGTGACCTGTGGAGTAGGTGGGATCACTTCTCAACATATACATGTGACGCATCCTACATCTGATGCGGTCACATGACAAACAGCAGCCAATCAGGATCCTAGAGGACTATATAAGGATGCCGGGGAGACAATGGCGTCATTCCTTCTCCCCAGCACATCAGCTGTGGAGCTCTGACAGACCTGACCCTCCATGTTCTTGGAGGAATCTTTTGGATGGAAACACCTCCCTTAAAAGTCATCTCTTATGTCAAGTAAGCAGAATTTTTCGAGCATGCATCTATCCATCTGATACATGCTTGCCTTTTTTAAATCTATGGGCTAACACTTTAATACATTCTCTGATCCCTGATCCAGGTCAGGTGTTGGCCCTCTCCCCCAGGCCAATTTAAGCTCACCTGATCTAACAGCCATTGCTCTGTCCTGGGAAACAGATAGTGTGGATCTGTAGGAGCAAGGAGGTTGTTAAAAGACTGGTGAGAAGGTTGTGTTTTGAGCTAACAAGCGGTAGGCTTGTTTAGCTTAGTAGTTAGGGCCTACATATCGTGTAGTTAGAGCCGAGACACGGCTAGGTGTTTGTTTAACTATTTTTGTTTGTTTCGTTTTCTGCACACTGTACAGCACCTGTAAATAGACTTGGTAAAGCACCAATAAACATCCCACTGTTGTTCACTTATCCTATGGACTTTGGTATCTGTGCTGGCTCATCCCAGGGAGCTTTTGTACCCGCTACCTATCCCCAGCTTACATATGGTGGAGGCTGCGATCAGCAGTAGTAAGTTACTATTTAAAAGGCCAGTACCTAAAGTGACAACATGGAGGAAATCCTCAAACAAATGGTGTTATTCAATGCTGCACAACAGCAAGCAAACGCTGCACAACAGCAAACTAACGCTGCGCTGCAGCAAGCCAACGCTATCGCACAGGAGCAATCGCAGAGGCAGATTAGTGCTGTACAGGAGCAATCGCAGAGGCTGTTTGAACAGCTTGCCACTGCTGCAGAAGCGGATAGGAAAACCCTGACTAAGGTTGCAGAAACGCTAGCACAGTGGGCACCTGCGGGAATCAAGGATATTAGAGACAAGCCTTCAGCCATCCATGTGGCTCGCTTTCTGTCTAAAATGACTACGGATGATGATCCAGAGGCCTTCCTGCTAACATTTGAACGGACCGCGGAGAGGGAAGGTTGGCCTATAACCAAGTGGGCAGGACTGATTGCCCCCTTACTTTCTGGTGAATCGCAGAAGGCCTACTATGATCTCGAGTCAGCAGAAGCGGGAGACTATGAAAAGGTCAAGCATGAAATTCTGGCGCGACTCGGCGTCACCTTGGCTGTTCGAGCCCAACGGGTCCACAGCTGGTTCTTCCAAATCGAGAGGCCCCCAAGATCGCAGATGTTCGACCTAATCCCCCTGGTGCGAAAATGGCTACAACCGGAGTCCCTGTCTGCGCCACAAATAGTGGAGCGTGTGGTCATGGACCAATTTCTGAGGTCACTCCCAATTCCCCTGCAGAAGTGGGTGAGTCAAGGGGACCCCAAGTCGGCAGATAACCTGGTGGAACTCGTCGAAAGGTACTTTGCTGCAGAGAATCTGGTCACCACCCCAACAGCCGCACAGACTTTCCACCCAAAGCCACGGTCCCCCCAGGCAACCGGTAAGACTGTTCCACGGGAAGTGGGTGGTAAGCATGGCAAGGAAATAGGAGGGAGGATTTTTGGTGCCAGGACTGAAGTTTGGTGTCCCAAGCAAGGGAAACCACTGCCTGTCAGCAAACCAACTTGGGGAAACATCAGGTGTTTTCGTTGCCAAGAGCTGGGACATGTTGCAGCAAATTGTCCTTTGACTGATAAACCAATGCAGTGTGATCTGTCTATTAGAAGGCAGTCTATGTTTGCTGCTGTTTCATTCGCTGCAGTGCCAAATGTGGGGAAACACATGTGTCACATGACTGTTAATGATAAGCCTATTACGGCCTTACTGGACTCTGGAAGTCTGGTTACTTTGGTTACAGCTGAGATAGTTGAAACTGTGAATTTTCATGGAAAAAAAGTTGCTGTGATCTGTGTACATGGGGATACCCGGGAGTATCCTATAGCCACAGTTCAGTTTAAAACTGGCTTAGGTACGGTGTCCCATGCGGTCGGACTTGTGCCCCACTTGGTGCATGAGGCCATCATTGGTAGGGACTTCCCTACGTTTTGGGAGCTGTAGGATCGTCCCGACCCGGTCGCAGTACCTGACTCAGTCGCAAAGCCAGAGCTCCTGGCTACTTCCGATATTGTGGGTTCAGGGGACTCATCTCAGGGCTCTCCGAGTTTTCCTTTCTCGGTTATGGCAGGGGAGCTGGAGGAGCCTGAGGAAGTCCCCACAACCAGTAGAGGCGGACAGCCGTCTGCCGACTCGGAGCCGTTGGAGTTTACTGACCTTAATGTGCACAAGGAAAATTTTGGTACTGAGCAGAGAAAAGACCCTACCCTTGCCAGGGCCTGGGAAAATGTAATGGTGATTAATGATGTACCTGTCGAACCAGGGGATAGGCCCTGTTTTCCTTATTTCAGCAGCAATGATGATTTACTGTATCGTGTATGTAAAAAGAATGATGAAGTTATTGAACAGTTGGTGGTCCCCAAGCCTTACAGAAGGGTGGTGTTGGAACTTGCCCATGGGCACTTGCTAGGAGGCCATTTAGGGGTTGAGAAAACCACTGAAAGAGTGTTGCGCAGGTTTTACTGGCCTGGGATACAGAAAAATATTGAGAATTATTGTCAATCCTGTCCTGTGTGTCAGATGTCGGCCCCCCAGCCCCACTTTCAAAGTCCTTTAGTGCCCTTGCCCATTATTGAAGTGCCCTTTGAGAGAATTGCCATGGACCTTGTGGGTCCGCTCCCCAAATCTGCCCGTGGTCATCAGCATATCCTCGTGATTATGGATTACGCTACCCGTTACCCTGAGGCCGTTCCCTTACGCGCCGCGTCTGCCAAAAATATTGCCAAAGAGCTGTTTATGGTGTTCAGTCGGGTTGGCATCCCTAAAGAAATACTTACAGACCAGGGTACCCCATTTATGTCACGGATAACTAGGGAGCTGTGCAAGGTATTTAAGGTGACGCAGTTGCGAACCTCTGTGTATCATCCGCAAACAGATGGCCTGGTGGAACGCTTTAATAAGACATTAAAGAGTATGTTAAAGAAGGTGGTTGACCAGGATGGGAAAAACTGGGAGTTCCTGATACCGTACTTGATGTTCGCCATCAGGTAGGTTACCAGTCCTCTACGGGATACTCTCCATTTGAGCTGCTTTATGGGAGACACCCTTGAGGACTCTTAGACTTAGCCAAGGAAACTTGGGAGGGGGAACAGACACCCCACAAAAGTGTCATTGAGCATATCGCTCAAATGCAGGAGAGGATTGCAGCAGTAATGCCAGTGGTGAAAGAACATTTACTACAGGCTCAAGCAGCCCAACAGAGAATATACAACCGGGGGGCCCAACTCTGTGTTTTCTCACCTGGTGACAGGGTCCTCGTATTAGTTCCCACTGTTGAGAGCAAGTTCCTGGCTAAGTGGCAGGGCCCCTTTGAAGTAATTGAAAGAGTTGGGGAAGTCAATTACAAGGTGTATCAACCAGGTAAAAGGAAGCCCGAACAGATTTACCACGTAAACTTGTTAAAGCCCTGGAAGGATAGACTGGCGTTAACTGCGAGGTCCCTCCCAGTAACGCCTAATGGTACTGAATCCCCTCTGATCCCTGAGGTCACAATTCCAGACACCCTGTCATATTCCCAAAAACAGGAAGCTAGAGAGTTCCTAATAAGGAATAGAGAGACATTTTCAGAGTTGCCTGGCACGACTTCGGCGGTTCAGCATGATATTGTTACTGAACCTGGGGTCCGTGTCAAGCTCAAACCGTACCGAATTCCTGAAGCGAGGAGAAAGGACATCAGTGATGAAGTTAGAAGGATGTTGGAGCTAGATGTCATTGAGGAATCCAAGAGTGACTGGTCTAGCCCCATCATGTTAGTCCCAAAACCGGATGGCACTTGGAGGTTTTGTAACGACTTCAGAAAGCTCAATGCAGTAACAAAGTTTGACACGTACCCAATGCCCAGGGTAGATGAACTTATAGACCAACTTGGCAAGGCCCGTTATCTGACCACTTTGGACTTGACCAAAGGATATTGGCAAATACCCCTGACTAATAGTGCCAAAGAAAAGACTGCGTTTGTGACCCCGGAGGGATCATTCCAGTATAAGAAAATGCCTTTTGGGTTGCAAAATGCCCCTGCAACCTTTCAGAGGGTCATGGACAGGACACTAATACCGCACCAGCAGTATGCTGCAGCTTATTTAGATGACATAGTGGTGCATAGCACCGACTGGGAGTCTCACTTGCTGTCCAAGCTGTCCTTGATTCCCTCTTCAAGGAAGGTTTTACGGCAAATCCCAAAAGATGTGCCATTGGTTTGGAGGAAGCCAAGTATTTGGGCTACACTATTGGCCGTGGAGTTATTAAACCCCAAGTGAATAAAATAGAAGCCATCCAGGAGTGGCCACGTCCTGCAAACCAGAAGCAGGTCAGGGCCTTTCTTGGCATTGCGGGATATTATAGAAGGTTTATTCCAAATTTTGCCACTATAGCTGCCCCACTGACAGACCTGACGAAAGGGAAAGACTCCGTAATGATAAAATGGTCCCCAGTAGCCAAAGAATCTTTCCAAGTCCTGAAGAAAGCTCTTTGTGCACAGCCAGTGCTATACTCCCCTGATTTCTCCAAAGATTTTTTGGTTCAGACAGGCGCCTCTGATGTAGGTATTGGGGCAGTATTGTCACAGGTACACAACGGGGAAGAACACCCTGTGGTCTACCTAAGCAGAAAGCTTAATGATCATGAGAAAAGATATGCAGTCATTGAAATATGTTTAGCCATAAAGTGGGCCGTGGACGCGCTCAGGTACTACCTGTTAGGGCGCCAGTTTGAGTTAATAACTGACCATGCTCCCCTGAAATGGATGGCCCTAAAGAAGGAGACTAATAGGCGGGTGAACCATTGGTTTTTGGCTCTACAGGATTACTCCTTTTCGGTAAAACACAGGCCAGGTGTTGAGATGGGGAATGTAGATGCCCTGTCCCGTGTTCACTCCTGTTGGGCTACAGGTGTTCCAACCCTGGGGTTGAAACAAGGGGGGAGGGTGTGTAGCAGAGCGTCCCAGAGAGAGCTTGGAAAAGTCCAGTTCGGGGTTTATACCTCTCCCAGGCTCCTCTCTTACACGTTCAGGGATCTCTGATCCCTGATCCAGGTCAGGTGTTGGCCCTCTCCCCCAGGCCAATTTAAGCTCACTGTTAAGTCTTTGCTCTGTCCTGGGAAACAGATAGTGTGGATCTGTAGGAGCAAGGAGGTTGTTAAAAGACTGGTGAGAAGGTTGTGTTTTGAGCTAACAAGCGGTAGGCTTGTTTAGCTTAGTAGTTAGGGCCTACATATCGTGTAGTTACAGCCGAGACACGGCTAGGTGTTTGTTTAACTATTTTTGTTTGTTTTGTTTTCTGCACACTGTACAGCACCTGTAAATAGACTTTGTATAGCACCAATAAACATCCCACTGTTGTTCACTTATCCTATGGACTTTGGTATCTGTGCTGGCTCATCCCAGGGAGCTTTTGTACCCAACAAGTGATATTGTTTGCGCTGTGGTGGTGATGCCTAAAGGGTGATGGGAAAGGGGAAGTGAAGTAGTAAACTAGGTGAATACAATAAGTGACAAAAAAGTATAAATATATAGAAAAAATTCTATAAAACACAATGTGAACAAAGTAACAGTAAATAACAGTGACCGTGTCATCTATAAAGATGTGTGGTGGACATAATAGAATGCATGGTCAAACTCAGTCCTGCAGACAAAACCAAATAAAAGAAGAGAGTCCAACTTAATCATGCAACTCGGTGCAGCAAGTGAAATCTGGTGTGAAGTCAAAAGGAGATGTTCCAGCAGCCAAATGAGTGAAGGTGCAATGGAGGATTCCAAAACGTGCAGCCCACACCTCTAGTGATCCTATCAGCTTACCTCAAGGCTATCTGATATAGCCAGAAAGATAGGGCATCAAACTCTTGATGAATGGAAGCCTCAAATCCGATGGTGCATGGAAGGGGAAAGTACAAAAAAACAAACATAGAGTAGTCCTGTCACCACTGGAGGGATTCCTGCTAGCAATCAAAAGATGTGCACTTACACAGAGTGGTGAAAGGGGGTGCCTTTTATTTATACCTTTTATTAGCGCAAACAATATCACTTGTTGTATACCTTTTATTGTCCATTTGGATAGACCTATTCTTTGTTTGCTGCAGTATACCTCCCGTGCCCCTTTCCCACGGCCCCTTTCCCACGGTCCAATCCCTTTTCACCCATTTCAGCGCAGGAGTTTCACCTATCACTTTGAGCTTTTGTACCCGCTACCTATCCCCAGCTTACAACCCATAATGACGCCATAAATATTGGATTCCTGTTCCTAGTCTCTGATGAGACAGGCCTGGCGACCCACTTTTTGACCAGAGAGACGGATTGTTTTAGAACAACCTTTTTTTTGGCAGCATGGTAATTGCAGGGGAATGGATGCACATGCATAGGCATTTGTTGAAGTGAGTTTTGTTTGCTTTTTTCTTTAAATATGTTTACATTATTGGATGTGATTAGTTTTCGGTTCTATTCTATTAAATTTATCTTTCTTTATTTCGATTTCAAAGACACAATATGATATCCCCCACTTTTCCACTCTACCCCTGTTGGGGAACTGTGAGATGTGGCATTGTGTCTTTCGGTCACTCATATGCCTGTTATCTTTTTTATGATGTGATACTGTATTGTTATGAATTTTTCTACTTTTGTATAATAAATGTATCTTTTTTATATATATTTTTGATTTATTTTTGTTGCCCGCATAGTCCCAACCCTAGAGGTTATCATACTTACAACACTCAATGGTTGTTAACCACTTAAGCCCGGACCATTTTGTTGCTAAAGAACCAGGCTCTTTTTTGCGATTCGGCACTGCGTCGCTTTAACTGACAATTGTGCGGTCGTGAAGTGGCTCCCAAACAAAATGTACACACATAGAGCTTTCTATTGGTGGTATTTGATCACCTCTGCATTTTTTTTTTTTTTTTTGCGCTATAAACAAAAATAGAGCGATGATTTTGAAAAAAAATTCAATATTTTTAACTTTTTGCTATAATAAATATCCCCAAAAAAATATAAAAAAAAGTTTTTTTTCCTCCAGTTTAGTCCGATAAGTATTTTTCTACATCTTTTTGGTAAAAAAATAGCAATAAGCGTTTATTGATTGGTTTGCACAAAAGTTATAGAGCCAGATTCACAGAGCGATTACGCCGGCGTTACAGGAGATGCGTGGCGTAAGTCTAATTGTGCGCGTGCGTTTCGATCCACGGCATTCCTAAAACGAGATACGCAAGAAATCTATTTTTTTTTGTCCAGCGTAATTTCGTTAGACAGGCGCATCCGTCCGCGTAAAACTGCGCTAGACACACCATTGATTTGCTATTCAAATATGCTAATGAGGGAGTTACGGGGATCCACAAAAGGACGTTGGTGCAGCGCAGGCTACGCGCTGTGCGCAACAGCTAAATGTCCTGTCTAAAATTAGACCATATAAAAGCTGGTATAAAATTAGACAATTCGTCTACATGTCAGATAAAGCAACACTGTTAGTGAGGAGCTGAGCAGTCACAAATGTTGCCCAACAAACTGTATGCCAACATGCCAGTGGCATCCATGCTCATAGCTATACTACTGACTTTAGATGAGCAAAGAAGGAGGAAGGCACTGAGGAGGGCACTGAGGAGGGCACGGGATTTTTATTTTATTTTTTACTTTTTTTTTGCTTATATAAACTTTACAATTTAATCTAATCTAATACAATATTCTTATCTGATACAAGCCCCTCACTCTTCACTCTTCACGGGAGAGGATATATCACACACGCATAGACATCTATGGCATGAGTGATTCTGAGGTGTCTCGCATCTTCAGATTCACCCCTCATGCCATCATGGAATTAACCACAACCCTGCAGGAGGACATCACCAGCCCAACATATAACACTACCCATGACACCCATGACAGCTACATATACAATCAGAGCCCCATCCCCACAGATTTCGAACAGAACATGTATGGGGACAGCTGGCTGGTTGGTGAGTGACATGGGTGGCAGGCATGACTGTCCCCCCCCCATGATGCACACATCACAAGGGGCACATGCACTACTAACATTCTCCTGTCTTTTCCCTTCAAGGTGACTCTGCATATGCACTGGGACCCCATCTCATGACCCCATCTCATGCCAGCTCACATTATGCATCTTTGCACGTTAAACACACACATTAATCAAGGCACAATGAGAATGCATGCATGCAAACCACTGTGGTCCCTAGCACACACACCCCACATCCTCATCAAATTGGATTGGCACAAGTCCACCAACGCCACGCCAAGGCTCCAATTATGTCACTGTACATTCATACACCATTCACACGGACCTGGGGATCACTTCTCCCTGGTCCTGATGAACCCTTCTCCACCAAAGATGAGGGTGACACCCCATTTCCGGCAGGAATGTCACCCCCACATTCAAACAGCATTCACAACCCCAAAAAAAAAAATGCCCAGCAAAAACAAAAAATTTCCAGCAAAAAAAAAAAAAGGCAAAAAAAAAAAAAACATGCCAAAAAAAAGCGGAAAAACAAATTAATGCCGCTGACGTGAGCCACGCCTGGGGTGCCCCCGGCCACGGCCCCGGCTCCTCAGGGGAGACTCATTGGGGAGGGGATAATCCGGGGAAGGAGGAGCAGCCCCTGGTCTCTGCCCACCTGGCGGCCTGCCCTCCAAGGCCACGGCAATTCTGTTCAGGCCAGCACCTAGTGTTGCCGTGTTGGCCTGGATAGCCTGGGTGAGGGCCCTCACATCCTGCCCAACGCCTGCTGTTGTAGTCTGCAGGTCGTTTAGGCAGTTTGTAAGAGCCAGGGAGTGGCAGTCCAGGTCCCCAAGCGTATCCTTTATGGAGGACAGGCTCTCCTCCACCCGCACCAAAGTCTGGCTGACCTCTCCCAGATGGCGGTTCTGAAGGAACTGGTCCCTTCTCAGATTGGCGGGCAGAAGCTCGGCCACCCCCCTGGTCTTCTGGGTTGCCTTCCTGCCTCCAGCTGATGCTTGTGGCCGGGGAGAAGGGGAGCCCCTTGGGAGGGGTGCCCTGTTGGGGGAGGAGTGGGAGGGGCTACCCCTTATGGAGGGCTGGCTGCTGCCAGCCAGAGGGGAAGAGTCCTCCAAAAACAAAATTCCACTGCCTGACATGGACTCCTCCTCCTCCTCAAACTCCTCCTCCTCAACTTCCTCCTCTTCAACCTCCTCCAAGGACTCCGGCCTTGTCGGGGGGTCCTCATCAGGCTGCTGTCCTGGGTATGGTGCGGTCAGCCCAGATGGCCCAGCACCCTCCTGCACATCTGTGGATGACACAAAACATTCACAGGTTGGAGGATCCACACACTTGCCACATATTCCCTTTCACCCCCTCCCCCACACATGCTACACACCTGATAGGGCAAAAAAACCTTACCTGGCATCACGGGGCTCCTGACTTGAGTCATAGCCAGGCAGGCCCTCCACTTCTTGCCTATGAAAGGTCTGGGCCACCGCACGCTCCTCCGCTGTCAGCCTAACAGGGCATGGTGGGCCCCCTCCTGTGGCCCTGGCATGGGCTAGCATTTTGGCCAGCTTCTTTTTGACCAGACGCCGGAGGTCATTGATCTTCTTTTCAATCCCCGACCGTGTCCGGGTCTCCCCCCCGATGCATTCACCTCGTCAGTAATAATTTCCAAAATCTCTCTCCTCCTGGCCGGGGTGGTGTTGGCACTCTCCGGGCCGTGGAGGTAACGCTCATATTGGCAAATGGCCCGTGCAAGAATTCGTTTCTCCCCAAAAGTAAAATTTAACTTCCTCTTTCTCTCCGTCATACTCATACAAAAACTCTCTCCCAAACAGTCACAAAAACAATCAGCAAAAATCACTCACAAAAACAAGCAGGAAAAATCACTCACAAAAACAAGCAGGAAAAATCAAGCAAGAAAACAAACGAACAAAAAACTATCAACCAAAAACTCTCACAAGCAGTCACCAAAAATCACTTACAAATATCTTCTAACAAACACTAGATCACACAGTCCACAAATGTCACAAAGACAAACCACAACGCAACTAATAACAGAACAAAAGCACCTTGCTGTATAGGGAGGGATACAAAGGGATGTACTTTTGCAAAGGAAGTGTGTTTCTGTCTGTCTATTTATGCTGTCTGCGTAGTTCATGATTTTGCCCTAGTCCACTTCCAATTTCACTGATTGCGCTCTTCCCGAGTTGGGAGCATGCGCACAGAGGTGCTGACATGGTATGCTTCAAGTGCGCATGCGCGAGCCGGCCGGCCCTTCATTTGCATGGGGTCACGGCTCATTTCAATGTAACACACCCACGTCCTTTCCAATTTGTATTACTCTGCGTAAAACCGACGAGAATAGGGTGATTGCGCCGCTACATTGCTCAAGTCTAGCGTAAAGGCGGTGCGCTACGCCGGTCCAATAATGCGCAGATGTACCTGAATCTGGCCCATAGCGTCTACAAAATAGGGGATAGATTTATGGCATTTTTATTAATATTTTTTTTTTTACTAGTAATGGCGCCAATTTTTATTGTGATTGTGACATTATGGTGGACACATCGGACACTTTTGACACCATTTTGTGACCATTGTCATTTTTATAGCAATCAGTGCTATAAAAATGCACTGATTACTGTGAAATTACACTGGCAGTGAAGGGGTTATCCTGTAGGGGGCGCTGAAGGGGTTAAGTGTGCCCTAAGGGAGTGATTCTTACTGTGTGGGGGCGTGGCTTGGTTTGTGACGTCACTGATCGTCGTTACCTATGATAGGGAACAGACGATCAGTGAGGCTCCTTACACATGACCGGTTTCCTCGGCAGAATCCAGCAAGAAACTTGTTGGGAGACGCGTTTTGCTGAGGAAACCGGTCGTGTGTACATTTTTCGACGAGGAAACTGTCGAGAAACTTGACGAGCCAAAAATAAAGCATGTTCTCTTTTTCCTCGACGGGAGTCGAATTTGGTTCGTCGAGTTCCTCGTCGGGCTGGTTTCCGACGAGAAGCTCGAGCGTGTGTATGCTAAGAAACCCTGGCACCTTCTGTAAAAGTAGCGTTTGTAATGGAAATAGCACATTTGTCACGCTGTAACAGACTGAAAAGTGAAAATGTCTCTTACCAAACTTTTCAGTAACATGAGATTAGCAAAAGCAGCCCCAAGGGTTGTGCCAGTGGAATCGAACTTCCCCTGCTGTCGTATGTGTTGAAGTCACCGCGTTTGAGAATGAGGAGATTTGGTCTTTAACGTGTGTACGCAAAGCAAGCTTGTCGAGTTCCTCGACAAGCCTAACAAGGAACTCGACGAGGAAAACGATGTGTTTCACCTGACGAGTTCCTCGCTCGTGTGTACGCGGCCTGACACTCTCACTAGGAAGAACGGGGAAAGGTTTGTTTACACTTACTTCTCCCCGTTCTTCAGCTCTGTGACCCGATCAAGGGACACCGTTGGTGAACGAGTCCACGGGTTACGCACATGGTCACAGAGATCAGGACCGCGCGTGCGACCCACGGCTGGGCTCTTAAAGGCGACGTACCTGTACGTGCTTATGCCCAGCTGTGCTGCTCTGTCGACGTATATCGGCGTTAGGAGGTTCTTAAGTGGTTAAAATGCCAACAGTCTGAGCAGAAAGCTTTTAAATTTAGCAGCAGTAGTAATACTGACTTTAAGCTGCAGTCAGAGGTTTGGTTCAGTTGAATACCCATTTAATTTGGCCATGCACCAAACCTCTGAACAATCAAAAATTGATCTGAACATGGGTTCAGACCAAACTGGGAGTGCATTCCTAAACTGCAACCACCCCTGACACATTAGCATTGGGTCCTGATGTGCACACACATGTTGCCCAGAAATTCTTCATTCAGCTACTCAATAATTCTTAAAGTGGATGTAAACCCACATTTTTTTAATTTATTTTTTTGCTGTCGCAGTGTAGAGTATAAGATTTCCTATCATCTGTGCCCAGTCTTGCCACAAAGAGTTAATCCAGCTCTGAGCAATCCTCTTATGTTTTTCAGTGAGATAAAACAGACAAATGGAGAAAACCTTGCCTGTTCTTCCCCCCTGCTGTGAGTAAAAGGTGATTTACATATCTCAAGCATGAGCCTGAGGTGGGCATTATTTTTTAATTCCCACCCCCACTCCTTTTCTGAAGTCAAGTGGTTACTTTTCTGGGTTTTGACTGGATGTTAGTGATCATAGCAGAATTTAGTGTAAGAAATACACAGGAGAAAATGCATGCTGACAAGGGTAGTGTGGAGGAGGGTGGGGAGTCTACTGACATCACGACTCCACCCACCGAGCTCCAGACAACAGATCCACCCACAGAATCTGCAGTCTTTCAGTTCTCATAACAGACAGAGGGGAAATATTTGACAGGTAAGGATACATGCAGTAGGCATGTATATCCTTATAGATCAGCACTCCGACAGTAGTTTAGAAAGGAAGAGAGTGGGTTTACATCCACTTTAACTGTGCCACAAACACATAATAGTGTAACACTACAGTACTACTTATACAAGTACAGTAAGCCGTTGGGTGAATACTGCTTTAGAGTATATGTAAAGCTAAAACCACTGTGATTTGTTCTATCTTTGTCTCATTAAGGAGGTTTTTCTTCAATTCCTGTCCTGTAGAACAGAAAGTTAAAAGGGTATTTTTCCGATGTGAAAAAATCCTCTCTAAGCAGCTGTTGTTGGAACAAGTATCAACTTCAGACCTAACTGACATCATCGCGGGTCAGTTATGACTAAACTGGTAGGATGGAGCCTATGCTTAATGAAGGAGGGAGAAGGGGAGGGGGAAATATTGTGGATGATGGGACTTTATATGAAACATCACATGGGTAGATTGAATCAAGCAAAAATAATAATTTATTAAATAATAAAATTGAGAATTGGTGGCATCCATAATAAATCAATGTATGGCACAGAAAATAGCATATAACATGATTGGTAATCACACAATATCATTGGTAGCATAATAACAACACCATTCCGTTCCAGCTCTGTTCCAGCTCTGTTCCCAGCCCTGCTAGTCCAGTCTTCTCCTCCAGAATTCCTCCAGAATTCCTGTGTCCCGGATCTCTCCCCTTCTCCAGCACCGCTCCCTGGCTCCCTGGCTCTCTACAGGTAAGAGCCTTTCACCCAAGCTGCTGACGGCCGTCCTTTTCAGGATAAAGCCGCAGCAGCAATACGGATCGCCATTCAGCCATCGTGGTGTCCCCCTGATCTGCCACCTTCCACCTCCATCACCCTCGAGGGTCCCCCTCTCTATCCTCCACACGGAAAGTTTTTTTTCATAGATTCGGGGCTCTTTGTGAGAGCACCGCGCCAGGCCGCCTTGAATCGCTGGGCCGCGGTCCAGGAAAGACCGCGGCTTCACTTGCGGCCTAACGGCGCGCCGCTCCCCATGCCTCAATGATCCTCACCCAGCCCCAGCAAATCCCCTCCTACCCCAGAAGTGACTGTTACCCGGCCATATTGGACACCCTCTCAGCCCCTAGTGTTATCCAAAGAAACACCCTGTCAGCCCTCATCCCACTGCTGGTATAGTCAGCTATCCCACCAGGCCAGCAACAGGGTCACCTTCCTAGCCCCAGTCTCCCCCCCCCCCCTGTCCATCCTAGCATACAGAAGCTCGATCCAGGGGTTACCCGATCGCCTCTTACAGGGGTCAGGAAGGAATTTTTTCCCTGCCGGAGCACATTGGCCGAGCGCCGCCAGGGTTTTTTGCCTTCCTCTGGACCAAGCTAGGAGAGAGGAGACTAGGTTGACTCCTCTCCCCACTGCCCTAAAATCCACCTCCCCCTGGTGTATTGGCGATCATGGCATGTAGGCAATATTCTGCCGATACCATTTGGAGTTTGAGGCAGTACGCCGCAATACTGCCAGCCATCACCAAAAAGGCCCTAAGAACTGAGCGACTATGGAGAATCAATCATAGATCGACGGTTAGTCATTTCAGTCATTTACCCCAGCTTAAGCACATATCATGTGCTCTGATCAATACTAGATCGGCGGTAAAACACCGACTAGAAATTCGCGACTTCATTCAGCAAAAGGATCTAGATTGTCTTTTTATTACAGAAAGCTGGCTCACAGCCGACTGTAACACCATTCTAGAAGAACTGGTGCCAGAAAATTACCGTATTATAACGGAAAACAGAATAGGACAAAGAGGAGGCGGCCTGGCGGTGATCCACAAGACCCATCTTACGATCACCAAACCAGTCCGCCAAAACCCTCTGCCATTCATGGAAACCCTTACTCTGCAACTGCAAGCAAGTTCAAAGGAGACTGTCCACATTCTGCTCTGCTATAGGCCGCCCGGCCCAAAATCGCAGCTGCTATCACCATGGACGGATTTCTTCTCCACTTATACCCTTAACAGTAAACAACTTTTGCTGTTAGGGGATTTCAATCTCTGGGCAAACTCCTCACAAGACCCCATTGCCGATGCCTGTGTTGACCACCTGGAAGGATTAGGATTACAGCAACTAGTATGTGGACCCACACATGCTTCAGGTCACACACTTGATCTTATTTTCAGACAAGCTCTGGAAATAAAAATTGGGGAAATTGAAAAATTGCCATGGACAGACCACCATGCAATTATATTCAGTATTTCCACCATCCCCCCCGCAACAAAAACATCAAATCCGGTGACAACACACTGGACTAGATGTCAGAAGAAGCTCCACTCGGAACTCTTCAAAGTGACTCTAAGGAAAAAAATAGAAACAACTCAGCCGCAGCAAACGGCCGTTGGAACATTGGAAGCTATAAACTCGGCCATGCTACAGTCAGCCGACTTGGTAGCACCGAGACGAATAACCCGCATTCGGAAAAACAACCGCAGCTGGTTTAACAACCAGCTGTCGTTACTGAAGCAAGAACGCAGAAGGGCAGAATCTGCATGGAAAAGATGCTCTTCAGAGCTAAACCTATCCATCTACAAGGCGACCACAAGAAAATACCACAAAGGAATTTTCCAAGCCAAGAAAAATTATTTTTCGGAGGCTATCAACGGTGCCCTAAACCGCCCCCGCAAACTCTTCAAGATGGTCACCCAGACCATGAAACCAGGATGCATTGAAGCACCCAGTTCGGACACACAAGAATTTTGCGATGAACTATCGGATTACTTCGTTAATAAAATCGAGGCAATCCGTGAAAGCATTCAGCAAAACTATTCTCCCCTCAGCCCCCCCTGTAGCCCATCACACAGCACCCTTAGTACTTCTCCGAGATCAGGTAAGTTCACCCTAGAACTCATCTCCATCGAGTCCACTAAGAAGGTCATTTGTACTCTGCGCAATGGCGCAGCGCCAAATGACATTATCCCCACAAAACTGCTGAAGGAATGCGCCGACATCCTGGCTCCTCCCATCGCGCAGCTTATCAACCAGTCCTTCTTGGAGGGCATAGTGCCCGCGCAGCTGAAAGAGGGTATAATCCAACCCATCATGAAGAAACTCTCCCTGGACCCCAAGGACCCACTCCACCGCCGTCCCATAACAAGCCTCAACGTATTCTCTAAGATAATGGAAAAAGTAGTGGTACAACAGCTGCAACAGCATCTAGATACCTACAAGCTACTTGACCCATTGCAATCAGGCTTCCGTCCCGGACATGGGACAGAAACAGCATTGCTGAAAGTATGGGATGATGTTCTCAAGGCCGCAGACGAAGGAGAATCTTGTCTCCTGGTTCTGTTGGACCTAAGTGCAGCTTTCGACACTGTAGACCACAAGCTGTTACTGAAGCGGCTTACTGAAGTAGCCAGGGTCGCAGAAGGTGATTTATCTTGGTTCTCCTCTTTTTTGGAAAACCGATCACAAACAGTGAAGTTAGGACCTTTTACGTCTGAAAAACGCACAGTAACATGCGGAGTCCCTCAAGGATCGCCTCTGTCACCAGTGCTATTTAACATCTATCTGCGTCCTCTCTTTGAGATCATTAGCAGCCAAAAACTGCTTTATCACTCTTATGCAGATGATACGCAACTGTATTTCCGCATCTGCAACAGACAGGATCACCACCTCAATCTAGAGACATCTCTCTCTTTGATAGAGGACTGGATGACTAAGAGTTATCTTAAACTCAATGGAGCGAAAACAGAACTTCTTCTGTTTCACGCCAAGCGTAGGAATCAACTTTCAACACCATGGACTCCCCCGCCTATTTTGGGTAAGCTCATCACTCCAAGCGCCAAAGTCAAAAGCCTAGGGGTCATTTTTGACTCCTTTATGACAATGGACGCACAAATAGGATCAGTGGTCAGCGGATCTCACCATCTACTGCGCCTACTACGCAGACTCACTCCGTTCATCCCTAAAGAAGATCTAGCGGTCGTGGTGGGAGCTATTGTAAACTCCAGGCTGGATTATGCAAATGCCCTCTACCTCGGCCTCCCCAAGTACCAAATCGCTCGTCTGCAAGTCGTTCAAAATACGGCCGCCAGACTTGTGACTGGGAAAAAACCCTGGGAATCCATCTCACCTTCACTGAGAGCCCTGCATTGGCTGCCAGTTAAGGACAGAATTGCTTTTAAAGCTCTCTGTCTTACACATAGATGTGTCCATGAGAATGCCCCCATTCGGTTGGAGGAGAACCACCTAGCATTTAGGAAAAAGGTCAAGACTTTTCTCTTTTGATAACAAAGGAGACAGGAACAACAAGCGCCCAGAGGCGATTCAGTTCGCATGTGCCGCGCTATATAAGTTTTCATTCATTCATTCATTATACATGATAATTGATGAACCAGCAATAAGCTCAGAGATATATAAAAAATAATAATATAAAATTCATTGATGATTTAAACACTTCAAAACCCATGGTAGGTACATGACTGCTGTGACATGGTATAAACTAAAAGAGGGGCTTGACACATTTCGTGGACTTATTCCACTCATCAGGAGTGGGTACCTAAAAAGAATAAGGTGTTAATAATCAATGGTAGTTGATTAAAATAAGGAAAGAGAACCAAAGAACTGAATCCTAGTACTCTTACCTATGGGTAAAATAGAAGAACGTAATCATGGTATGAAATATAGGAAGCAATGGGGGGGGGGGCACCCCCCGAGAGTTGAGGTGATGACCATGTATTGACAAGAGACCAGAAATTGTGGGTGAATGAGCCTCTGATAGGAGGAAAACACTCTTCCAGGGTTGAAATGGTTGGGTGAGCAAAAAAGGCTTCTGGAGTCTATGCTTAGTCTCACCACGATAGTTCCTATGTGATCTGCAGTATGCTTTTTTACCTCGGAAACTTTTTATCCCTGTCTGTTTGGACTTGTGCTACCTCAATAAACCATCACAGTTTTATGCTATGTTGATGTTCTTTTTCTCCTTTCTTTCATCATACTTGTGAGCGAGAAACAAAGAGAGCAGCCATCCTGTTTTTATCCAAAGGACGGATCGTATGTATTACACCAATCCATGCTTTACTAGGCTCCTATAACGCAGAGTCATCTGGTAAGGGCACGGCCTTTCTTTTTTTCCATAGTGGAAGGTGCACTTTTGGTGTCCAATTGTCATCATCACTGAGACACAAATATTTAAGAACTTTATTTATGTTGTATTTCTTAATGTATTTGAACAATAATATTTTAGATGGTCTCATGGACTTATCACTGTATACATAATTTGTATTTTGGTTTCATTACCTCCTATTTTAGCGTGGCAATTCTGTTATTTTTTTTTAATGACACAATGTGCATATGCACACTAGATAATGTAAAGCCGCTTTCAGAATCAGAAAAAAAACTAACAGCAGCACTTTCTTTAGCCTGTGTAAACATTCTGTTTAAAAGCGGCGATCTGTTTTTACATGCTTTTGATATCCTGTCAAATTGTGAGTACCATTGTTGTTTTAATAAACCCTCCTTGCTGAAACGGAATCACACTATTGGTCCATCCTTCTCTCTCCATATGGTTGATGTCCGTGAGTACCGCCAGCTTTGATATCTGCTGGAAGTCGTGTCTAGGAACCATCTAGGATTGCAAAGGCCGCGGCTGGGTTATAGCCAATTGCTATATTGAGCTTGCCCTCTGGTAAGCAGCCCCCCCTTATTTTGGTGAAGGGATCACTTTGATGCTGTCATCTCGTCACTGTGGTGGTGTGAACTATTAGGATATTTCTGCTGTTCTATTCCCTGGGACTGTTTACAATTTTGACACAGAAATTGCAAGGATTGTATGCACTTCTGTGCTATTGCCCTAGAAGCATTTTCTGGGACACACATTATTTTATGTTTATTTTTTATGTACTGTTAATTAATTAATTTTTTAATTTACAGGAGAGCTTTGTGGCACCACCCTATGTGGCCAGGTTTTGCCTTTACTCCATGTGAGATGCTCTGTGTCATATTTATTGTTTAAAATAGAGGACTGTTGCACAGCAGTCCTCATTTAACGTATTTGTTTTTATGAGCGCGGTTTTGCCAAACTGTAAAAGTATTATTGTTTTAGAAAAAGTTGTTTTAAAAATCTAATATTGTCCATGAACAGTATAATGAAATTAGTTTCAATATTATACAAATTGTATATAACTATAATAATTCAAAACATAAGCAAAGTTTCAGCATGCATTCTGCAGCAGTTTAAGAATACTATCTTCTAAGAGGTTACGTGCATATGGGCTTTAGTGCTTAGTTTCCCTTCTGTTCTGTTTCTAGACAAGAGATAAGAAAAGGATATACATTGATTTCTATGTACTTTTGCAGCACTATGCATAAATGATGTCCTTGCAAAGATGGAGGACAGTAGCATATTTTTAAATGATTTTCTCTCTGTGACAACATTCATTTCTGGATGCTTGCTGTGTGTGCATATCCATGTTAGTGTAAGGATATCATTGGCTTTTTTTGCATTCTTTTATCCTGTTTTTCCTTCCTTTCTGAAATGAGAACTTAAAACCGTTGTGGCTTACTTGTCTGAACAGACCTTACATTCACCATTCACCACATCAAGCAAAACTTGGCTACCACCACCAAATGACCACCCACCCATGAACAGGTTGCTGGCTGTCCTGCACTTTCCAATGTCATGGGTGTCATAGATTGAACCCATGTGTCTTTTTTTGGCCCCTCCGATAAAGAACACATCTACCATAACAGAAACTGGTACCAATCCCTAAACATACAGGTTGTCTGCGATTAAATTATGCTCATCAGAAATGTGGTCACTGGCTTCCCAGGATCTGTCCACAATGTCCACATATTAAGGCAATCGCAGCTCTACTACCATTTTATCACTAATGCCTTGTA
Organism: Rana kukunoris; assembly: GCA_029574335.1. Classification (NCBI taxonomy): domain Eukaryota; kingdom Metazoa; phylum Chordata; class Amphibia; order Anura; family Ranidae; genus Rana; species Rana kukunoris. The sequence goes on from CM056053.1 coordinate 310,209,130, forward strand.
CACATGATCGGATATCTGATGGAACCTAATCCGATGGATTTTTTCATCAGATATCCGATGAAGCTGACTTTCATCAGTCTTGCCTACACATCATCGGTTAAAAATCCGATTGTGTCCAACGCGGTGACGAAAAACACTACAACGTGCTGAGAAAAATTAAGTTCAATGCTTCTGAGCAAGCGTCGACTTGATTCTGAGAATGCATGGATTTTTGACCGATGGATTTCCCCACAGACATTGTTTTATTCTATCAGTTTTTTAACCATAAGAACATTTTAAAACAGGTTCTATTTTTTTTCACCGATGGATAAAAAACTGATGGGGCCCACACGCGATCGGTTCGTCCGATGAAAACCGTCTATCGGTCGTTTTCATCAGACGAACTGATCGTGTGTACAGGGCTTTTCAGAATAACTGGAGGCTGGGTTCGTGGTAAGACACTTTAAATTACCAAATACTGTATGTCTCAATGCATGCCACATACAGTACATCATACACGGAAGTCTATGTTCAAATGTTACACTCCTGTGTTCACTCCTTACACACAAAATGTACACTGCACATTTTTATGCCGCATACACATGATCACTTTTTGTGATGAAAAAAAACAAAGTTTTCAAAAACGTCTTTTAAATGATCGTGTGTGGGCAAAACGTCGTTTTATGTCTTCAAATACTATTGTTAAGCCCCATACACTTGGTCAGACAATTTTAACAACAAACATAAAAACGATCGTTTTCCGATCGTTCTCAGAAAATTCGTTTGTTTTTAAACTGCATCAGAAAACCATTTTTAGGTTCAGAAGTCTGGCCAACTGATCTCCCTTCAGATGAAAATCCACAGAAAAGTTTATTAGGCTTTACTGTACAAGTGTACTCACTATTCTGCACAAAAGAGAAGCTGCTTTCAGTCACTGAGGCTGGCCATACATGTTCAATTTTCTTGTACAATTTTCTTTTAGATTTACCAAAAACCATATATGAGGTCAAACTAAACAACACTTTCAATTGTATGCAATCAGGCAGGCCCTTGCACTACATAGTTGAAGGTAAATCTAAAGAAAATTGCACAGAAAATTGTATCATGTATGGCCAGCCTAACTCTCTGGCCATTAAAAAAACCATAAACAAAAGATTTGCATTTGAACCTGTTTCTTTTGTTATTTTCGTATGTTATAATTCTTTATTTTATAACATTTTCCACTCTTATTTCTTCTTAATACAAACAGAAAAGTAAATGACTACATTTTGACATTTTTCTTTAACCATTTTCTTATTGGTCATTATGCTTCTCATCATGGCTCACAGATTTTGCCATCATATCTACTGTATATAGCAATGGCATCATACACTTCCTATTCCCCATATCTACCCTTCCTTTTAAGTCGCTTTCCCCCCCCCCATTTCCCCCCCCCAAAAAAAAAAAAAAAAAAAAAAAAACCTCCTCTAATCCTCCTCCTTCTTCAAAGGTCTCGCTCTCTAAATCTTATATAGGGTGTCCACACTTGGCTGTACTTCCCCTCTTGTTCTCTCATTCCCATCGTCAGGTTCTCCATCTGCTGAATTTCTGTTACTCTGCCCAGCCATTGCTGTCTGGTCGGCGCAAGCGTACTTTTCCACAAGATTGGAATGCAAGCCCTTGCCGCTGTCAGCAAATGTCTAAGCAGAGAATTTTTAAATTTTTCCATGGAGATTGGAAGGTCCAAAAGTAGATAGGTAGCTGGATTATCTCCCAAATCTATCTCTGTGATTTTTTTTACCGTTTCGGTGACCATTTTCCAAAAATCTCTCAGCTTTGGACACTCCCAAAATACATGCAACATGGTACCCTCTCCTTCTCCACACCGCCAGCACCGGTCTGATACCTCGGGAAATATCCTTTTTAATGCTGCAGGGGTTTTATACCATCTAGTCAGGATCTTATAAGCACCCTCTTGATATCTAGTAGCAAGAGAAGCTTTGTGTGTAAAATTAACGATTTTTTTTCTCTGCATCTCTGAGAATTTAGTCCCCATTTCTTTTTCCCAGGCTAGAATGAATGGTAATTCTTTTGGGGCTATTGATTCTTCTAAGAGAGTATACATTGAGGAGAGACCATGTCTCAGTGGGTCACCCTTCAGACATAGTTCCTCGTATTTTGAAAGGTCTCTAGTTGCTTTGCCAAGTGGATTCATTGCTCTAATAGCAGCTTTTAATTGGTTTGATCTCATTAAGTCTATTCTCTCTTCCCTTTCTCCCCCACTGCTCCTTTGATTCCCATCTTCAAAGTGTATTAGCCTACTCATTCCCGTGCGTCTAAGATTGTTAAAGTGTAGATCTGTGAGGCCTGGTTGGAATCTAGGGTTTCCCAGCACCGGGATTAATGGACTTGGATGTTCTGAGATTTTCGTTTTCTTAAATATTTTTTTTATAATTTGTAGTGTGGCTCCTATAGTAGGGTGTTTTTTCACTTCTTGTGGTATGTCTACCTCTTGAATCCATGCCATTCCCTCTAAAGGAATGTTCGTGATTTTTTGCTCCATGTGTATCCATGGTTTTACCTTCTGTTGGGTACACCACTCCACCACCCTTGCCATATGGGACGCCTCATGGTATCCCATTGGGTCTGGAAGTCCCACCCCTCCTCTTTCCTTTGGCAACATCAGAATCTCTCGCCGTATTCTAGGTGCTTTCCCTGCCCAGATAAACTTAGCGAATCTAGTTCTTAACTCTCTCAGGGATCCTAAGGGGATCTTTACAGGTAAGGTCTGAAATATGTATAGTAATCTTGGCATCACATTCATTTTTATAATGTTAATTCTTCCGAACCATGTAAAGATTTCCTTATCCCATCGTTGGAAGTCTGCTTTAATCTGCCTTACCAGGGGTACAAAGTTTAGCTCATAAATCCTTTTTAGATTTTTCGGTATCTTTGTTCCCAGGTAAAGTATATGGGAATCTGTCCATCTCAAGGGGAAATTTGCCGCTAATTGCTGCTGCTTCTGTCTATTCACTTCTATTCCCATTGCTTCCGATTTACTATAGTTCACCTTAAAATTAGAAAGTTCTCCATATTCCTTTATCTCCTTCAATAGGGATGGTAGAGATAATTCTGGAGTCGTTAGCGAGAATAATAGGTCATCAGCAAATGCTGCGACTTTATACTCTGCTCCCTTAACCAAGAGTCCTCTTATATCTCTATTTGCCCGAATAGTTCTCAAAAAAGGTTCTAAAATGAGGATAAAGATAATAGGGGAGAGTGGGCATCCTTGTCTTGTTCCATTTCTTATTATGAAGGGGTCAGACATTACATCGTTCACCTTTACCCTTGCTGTCGGACATGAGTAGAGGCCTGCAATCCAATTTTGCATTCCTCTACCCAGCCCAATATATTGTAATGTGGCTTTTAAGAAACCCCAATCTACCCTATCAAAAGCTTTTTCAGCATCAGTTGATATTAGTACTAAAGGGTTGTGGTAGAATTGGGACATGTAGATGGAGCTTAACACTCGTTGTGTGTTTTCCCTCCCTTCTCTTCCGGGGGTAAAGCCGACTTGATCCGGGTGTATAAGGGGGGGTAGATGAATTACCAATCTATTGGCAATTATTTTTGAGAAGATCTTTAGGTCTATGTTCAATAAGGATATTGGGCGATAACTGGGACATAGTGTCGGGTCCTTCCCCTCCTTAGGGATGACAGCTATGTGTGCTCCAAGTGTTTCCTCCCGCATCGGTCGCCCTTCTTTAAGTGAATTAAATGCCCCCAGAAATTTAGGTGCCAGTTTCTCATAAAAAGTTTTGTAGTATGTTAATGTATATCCATCTGGGCCAGGGGCTTTACCTGATTTCATTTCTTTAATTGCTGCTAGAAGTTCATCTGGAGTTATCGCCCCCTCCATACTAGCTATAGTTTCTTCTGGGATTCTGGGCATGCCTGATTCGTTTAAATACTCCTTTATTCTATTCTCTCTGAGCAGATTCTTCACTACTGAAGATTTGTTCTCCAGTTGGTACAATTTGCCATAATATTCTCTAAAGGCTTTTGCGATTAATTGCGATGAGTTAACCAATTTATCTCCTTGTATTTTTATTTTTTCGATATGGTTTTTCGATCTTGTGTCTCTCAATGCCTTCGCCAGCATCCTGCTTGGTTTATTCCCAAATTCATAATATGCCCTTCTGCATCTACTTAATTTAGCCTTGGCTTTATCCATAAGTATCAGATTTAGTTTATCTCGAAGGATCGTTAGTTTCTCTTCGGTGTTTATTTTTTGCGATCTCTTATGTTGATTTTCTAATATTCGGATCTCCCCAAGCAGGCGATCCAACTCAGCATTGAGAGTTCTCTTTCTGTGAGCTCCTAGTGAAATGAGGATTCCTCTCAGATAACATTTGTGGGCCTCCCAGTTACATAATGGTGATGTATCTTCGTCTTTATTTAATGTAAAAAACATTTCTATTTCTTGCTTTATCTTATCCTCATACTCTGGCTCTTTAATTAATGTTTCATTGATCCTCCAATTCCATTCCCTCGGGCCTGCTGTCCCCCATTCAATAACACCGGTAACTGGGGCATGGTCTGATAGTGAGAATGAGCCCATTGAGGTTTCTCTTAAATTCAACAATATACTTTGGTCCACAAATATGTAGTCGATCCTCGTATATGTTTTATATTTTGGTGAGTAAAAACTGTAGTCTCTCTCATGTGTATGTAACGTCCTCCATATGTCTATTAGCTGTAAGTTTTGTAGTATTTCCCTTGCTTTTCTTAGTTTTATGTTAGATATATTATAGGATCCCTTGGAAGAATCAAGACTAGGATCTAGTACCATATTCATATCTCCCCCCAAAATCAAGACCCCCTCTCTACTCCGGGTCACCGTCTCCGCAAATTTTTCCAGAGCCGAGACCGGGTCTTCGTTCGGGAGGTAGAGATTTACCAAGGTAACTTTTTGCTCGTTTAATGTCCCCTTTACCATAAGAAATCTTCCTTCCTCGTCAGTTTCTACGTTTGATTCCTTCCATGTTACATTTTTGGCTAGCAGGATTGCCACTCCATTAGCCTTTGAGGTCTGAGATGCCCCCATATATACTACTGGGAATTTTTGGCTCTTCATCTTTGGGATCTTGTCTTTCCTAAAATGTGTTTCTTGCAAGAACACTATTTGTGATTTTAGTCTCCCTAATTCCAGTATTATTTTTGATCTTTTTTCTGGGATATTTAACCCTTTTACATTATAAGTGGTAATGTTTAATCTATCCATCCTGTCTCTTCCTCTTCACTCCCCTCTTGTTCTCTCCTATAGCTTCCGGTATACGTGCTGGTCTCAGGAGAACCGGAGGAGGGGACGAGACGAACTTAAGGAGTGCCCTACAAAATAAAGGCAAAAAGGTGTACGAGGAGGAGAGAAAAAAAAAAAAAAAAAAAAAAAACACCCACCCCCCCTGTAGCTCGGATTCAGGTCCTCCGTTCCAGTATCCGAGTATTCTTGGCTCCCACCTCCGTGGTGGCCCAGCTCTTAGGGCCTTCCCAACGGTTGGTGTGAGGAAAAAAAAAAAAAAGAGAGAACCCCCACCACCTGAGCGTCTCCGACTTTCCTCCACCATTTTAGTATGTTAATATGACACCTATAACAAAAAATTTGCCTTCAGTATTTTGAATACACAGAAAACAGAAAAAGGAATTCATTCAATATACATAATGAAATTCTTTTGTTATAGATGTCATTGAACAATGAACATACAACTGAAAACGAACACAAAACGATTCAAACAAAATACACAATGCAAACCTCTTGATACAGATTTCATTTTCGTTATTTTGCCATTTTCGTTTTGTCGTTTTTTCCCGTCGGATCGTTCGTTCGTATATGCGGTCGTTCGTTATGCGGCTCATCCGTTATCCCGTCGTTTTCGTATTTTGGTGCTTTACCGTTTTCGTATGTACACATTATCCCGCGGGTACGAAAATAAAAATTTTCGTACGAAAATAACATTCGTACGAACGGGAATGCACATATCTAAAAATTACGTGTGCGACATATTACACATGCATGTCGTATGTTGATTGGTGGATTGGGGGAACCCAAACTGGCATTAACATCTGCATAACTTTGATTAAATTGGTTTCTTAGCTTTAGGAACTTGAAGACAGTTGTAGAAGGTTGACTTGCCATAGATCTTGCCAGATGCAGAGAAGCTTAGATCTTGAACATCTGCTTCCACCGAAAATAATAGGATGTTTCCTTCCTCTGTGGGGTATCCTGAAGAGAACATATAGGGCCAGATTCACATACATTTGCGGCGGCGTAGAGTAAGGCATTTACACTACGCCGCCGCAACTTACTAGAGCAAGTGCTTGATTCAAAAAGCATTTACCTGTAAAGTTGCGGCGGCGTAGCGAAAATCCCCCGGCGCAAGCCCGCGTAATTCAAATGAGCCGGGTAGGGGGCGTAGAGCATTTAAATTAGGCGCGATCCCGCGGCGAACGCACTGCGCATGCGCCGGCCGTCAATGTATCCCAGTGCGCATGCTCCACATTAGGACGGTGTTTTCTACGTGATTGTCAATGACGTCAATCCCCATTCACGGACGAGTTACGCAAACGACGTGAAACTTTTTCAATTCGACGCGGTCACGACAGCCATACTTAACATAGGATACGCCACCTAGGGGGCATGTATCTTTTACGGAAACGTCGTAAAGTCACTGCGTCGGGCCCGCGTACGATCGTGAATTGGCGTATCTCGCTGATTTACATACTCTCGGCGTAAATCAGCGGGAACGCCCCTAGCGGCCATTTTAAATTTTCAGTTCCGATACGACGGCGAAATACAATTACGCCGCTCGTATCTGAACTCAATCCCAGCGTATCTTGTTTTCTAAATACAGAAAACAGATACGACGACGTAGGTTAGAAGTTACGCGGCTTATCTACAGATAAACCGCGTAACTTCTACCTGAATCTGGCCCAACATATACTGACTAAGTAAAAGTTGGCCTATTACCTTCCCTGCTTAAATATTTACCAAAGTCCATGATGAATCCAGCGCTGGCCAAACATGATCCATGGTCACCTCTAGCGAAAGTTTGTATTCTGAAGGAGGGGGGAGTTCCTCCGGCCAGCATACATGGGGCTGCAAGGGAGAACCCAGCATCAACATGCATATAGAATATTCACAAATACAATGTACTTACTCTCTTGTTGCACAAAGTATAGAAACCTTTGGCCAGCCCTGTAACTGTCTCTTCATGGATGTAAGGCACCAACATTTTTTCATATTCCAACATCTCAACAGAAACTTACAATCCATCACCAGTTTTTTGTGGTATAAGAAAAGAGATAAACAATGATGCAAAATTAGACATCTAAGGCCACCTACACACGATCAGACATGTCCGATGAAACTTGTCCGACGGACCATTTTCATCGGACCACGCTGAATGGTCTGTTGGTCTGATGTGCGTACACACCATCGGACCAAAATCCCCTCGGACCAGAACGCAGATACGTAAACCATGTACAACATCACTATATAAAGGGGAAGGCCAAAGCCTATGGCGCCGCCCTTGGTTCCGCTTTTGCTAGTTACGTGTTCCCGCGTGTTAGCGAAGGTTTGGTTAGAGCTGATTTGCGCTTTTCTGTCTTTGCGCTTTACAGGTCGTATTCTCCGGTTCAGTGTGTGCTTGTGGGTTCGTATTTGGCATTCAGTGCTGGCTTTCAGGTAATTTCTGCTTTGCAGTGGCGTCCTGTCCGCTCGTATCGTCGTGCGTTCTTTGCAGGTATTGCTGGATTTGGGGGTGCTTTCTGTTTTAGTGCGTTCTTGACTGACCAGTTGGCCAGTTTAAAGCCATGATGGAGCAGTAGCATGACTTTTCTCGAGTTCGTGCTGCATATGGGCTTGGTTCTGGATTTTATTTTCAGTCCAGGAGTTTGGCCAGGAACAGGGGGAGGAGGAGTTCCTGGGCCAAGAATTGGTTGCGCCAGCGTGACCGATTCTCTTATATGCCTCTGCTTAGGGAAATCCAGGAGAATAATCCTGATGACTCCAGGAACTTTCTCCGTATTACGGACCCCGTTTTCCACTGTCTGCTGGATCTTCTGACCCCCTATATCACGAGGCAGGACACTGTGATGCGCCAAGCCATCACGGCCGAGCAGAGGCTTATTGCCACGTTGCGGTACCTGGCAAATGGGAGGAGCCTGCAGGACCTCAAGTTCTCAATAGGCATCTCTCCCCAGGCGCTTGGGATCATCATACCGGAGACGTGTTCTGCCATCATCCAAGTTATGCAGGAGGAGTATATTAAGGTAAGTTTCCTCATTTTAACATCACAATCTATGTCTTTAATAATGTATGCTAATGTATTGTATTTTTAGGATTTTTCACTAATTACCATTGGAATATGCTGTGTGTTGAATGTTCCCTTTTCTCCACATGCATGTTGGTAAGCTTTCCATGTTCTTTTTGTTGGCCTACCTGCATATTTTTACCTTACCACTATTAACTTAACCTGTCCAGCATGCTATCCTAGGGACAAACACACCTAGCCTAGTTTTTTTAGGCATTTTTTTGTCTGCTCCATTGTAGTTCTGCCCCCCCCCTAAAAATGTTTATTGCCCCATGAGAGGGGTGGGGAGTCTGATAATAATTGGACCTATATTTTTGCCCAGAAATACTCACTCCACAATAATATTCTGAAATGTTAATACTGTGATGTTTTTTGTATTGTGTTTTTTGTATTGTGTTTGCAATGTTTATGTGTTATGTGTTTATTGATGGCGGTGGTGTCGGCACAGTATGAATTTTTGTATGTGGACGTGGGGAAGAACGGCCGGCTGTCTGATGGGGGAGTGTTCGTGCGGACCGAGTTTGCCAAGCGTCTACAATCTGGTGGTCTGGAACTGCCACAGGATGAAGACAATTTGGAGGGACTTCCGTTTGTTTTTCTCGCGGATGAAGCTTTCGGGCTTGGACCTCACCTCATGCGGCCTTTTCCCCAGAGGACCCTCACCCCGGAGAGGAGGGTGTTCAATTTTCGGCTGGCCAGAGCCCGGAGGGTAGTCAAGAATGCCTTTGGGATACTCGCCAGCCGGTTCCGCCTGTTCCAGACAGCGATACACCTGGCGGAATATAAATTGAACAGTGTTGTTTTAGCCTGTTGCATTTTGCACAATTTTTTACGCAGGCACTCCCAGTCGTACCTAGCCAACATCGGTGCTGAGGCAGGACTACCCTCAGATACCTTTCCTGGCCTGGACACTGGTCGCGCTGGCTTGGCCACGCAATCTGCTCGTGAGGTACGCAACAAATATGTTGAGTACTTCATGGGTCGGGGGGCCATTGCTATGCCAGATCATATTTCTTTCTAATTCGGCCCCCAAAAGAAAGAAATATTAAAAGTAATAATAAATAATTAGACCACTGGACTTTATACAGTTGTTTGTCATTATTAGGCATGTGCATTTCGTTTCGTTCCGAATCGAAATTCGGACGAATTTTCCATTATTCGGACATTCGGATGCATACGAATTTCCGAATTGCTATAATAACGAAAAATTTCGACCGTTTTCCGAATTCGTTCATTTTCGACCGAATTTCGAAAAAAAAAGGGGGGTCGAAATCGAATTTTTTTTTCGAATTTCGAATCGAATACCCGCGGACTAAATTCGATCGGAATTCGAAAAAAAAAAAAAAAAAAATATTTTCGAATTTAATTCGAAAAAAAATCTATTAGAAAAGAGACTATTTGTTTTCTAATCTGGTTGAAATATTTTCGATTTCGACCGATTTTTTCGAAATTCGGTCGAAAACGAACGAATTCGAAAAACGGTCGAAATATTTTCGATTTCGACCGTATTTTTCGAAATTCGGTCGAAAACGAACGAATTCCGAAAACGAATTCAACACATGTAACGAACCTAACTTAACGAAATTTATTAAATGACGAATTGAAACGAAACGAAACGAAACGAATTTTTCACTTTTGCACATGCCTAGTCATTATTGCTTTTTTTCTTTTATCTATCTTCCTGGTTCTCCAACTATTGCACTTCTAGTGCCAAATTTAGTTTTCATGTTTTAGTAAATACCCACAATTGCACAGTAGTCACTCATCTAAAAACTGGTATTGAGCATAGAAAGAAGAAGCCACTCGATTTTGGGTTTATTTTGTAAAAATATTGATTTATTTATTTTTTACCCAGAAATTTTGGATTTTTTTTGGCACTATATATATATATATATACCTCAGGAGTACATACAGGAGGTCATACAGGACTTACAAAGAGCAAACCAAATCAGAAGCAGCAGCAATTGATCCAAAGGAGCCCAAGCTGTGGTACTTCAAGGAGCTCGCTTTTTTGGATGATCGAATGGAGGGCCGGGAGTCACTTTCGACTCTTCCTTCCACCCTTCCTTTAACGCTTCCTTCCAGCGGAACTTCCATGGATCCCCACACCCCTGCAGAGTCCGCCCATGAGCTGGCTGACATGGAGCCATATCTGGTGATCTTCAGTGAGGTATAGTAGTTTCCAACATATTTCTTGACTGCTAATTATTGTTTGTTTATTGAGTTGATATTGTAAACAAAAAAGAAAGCTTGGAAACATAAACACAAGTCGTGGGCATAAAAATAGGTGTCAGGGATACCAACTGCAGGGGTCAGAAGGAGAGTCTGTTCAATTTAAATGAAGAAAAACTAGAACAGTCTAGAGCATGAAAATGTGTGTGATTGTGCAAAATATTACAACATGTCCCTTTTTTATACACAGGAAGAGACCAGCCAGGAGCCGCCAGCTCCTGATGATGTCAGCCAGGCGGAAGGGGTGAGTGGAAGCCAGGAGGAGGCCGGGCCCAGTGGAGTTCAGCAGGTCCCCAGGCCCAGGCTCAGTACCATCTCCCAGGTGCCTCCCCTCCAGATGCGACGACCAGGCCTAAGGAGGTGCATGAGGCAGGTGGAGGAGGAGAGCCTAGAGATGATAAGGGAGGCATCTCAGATAATGAGGGCCCCCCTCAACCCAACAGAAACCTACAGCGGATCCATCGCCTATGAACTCAGTCAAGTGGGGGAGGAGCAATGAGGCCTGGCGAAGGACCTAATTAATAAGGTCCTGTGGTGGGCGAGAAGGGACCTGCTGACCAGGGACACTGACCTAAGTGACCCGGCCTGGCCTGCCCCTCATCTTCTTCATCCTCCTGCTGCCACATCATCCCCACCTGCAAGGGGCCGTGGACGGGGCCGTGGAAGTTCCGCTGCAAGGCAGCCTGGAAGGAAGGCTGTAAGGAAGACGAGAAAGTGATTTCCTGCCTTCCAAGTTGATTAAACAAAAAAGTGAGCTTGTTGGAGTACCACAGCTTGGGTTCCTTTTGTCATCTGCTGCTGCTTCTGATTTGTTTTTCTGGGCTCCTGAGGTTATTAATTTTCTCCTTGATCATGTTGGAATGTGCCTTTGGAGTCCAAGTCTGCATGTATTTTGTGAACTGATCAAGTGTGCTGTTCTTGATCAAATTTTGCCAAGTGTTGTGTTGGGCTTTTTTTTTTACGTTAAAACTTGTCTATTGTGTTTTATACTGTGGTGAATAGGTATCAAACATTTCAAAAATAAAATGTGTAATTTACAAAGGACACAAACTCCTGGGGGCAGGGGCATTTGGTGTGATAACTTGGTAAAAAAAAAATAGACACAAAGTAAAAAAAAATAAAAATAAATATGTTGACATAACTTGCAAAAAAAAAAATCAACTAAAAAAAAAAAGAAATATGTTGACATAACTTGCAAAAATAAAATAAAAAATATCAAGTAAAAAAAAATAAACAAATATGTTGACATAAATTGCAAAAAAAAAAAACATCAATTAAAAAAATAAAAAAAATGTTGACACAACTTGCAAAACAAAAACAAAAAAATAAGATCAACATTAAGTAAAAACAACAAAAATGTATACATGTGGAGGACAAAAAAGAAGTTGGGACATCTGGCTTGCAAACATTTACAAAAACAAAAATCACAAGCAAAAAATGTAACATTTCAGTATGGGACAACTCTAAAGTCTAAATAGCATCAGCAATAGAACGGGTTTATTCTAGCAAGAGAACGAAGAAAAAAAACCGAGGCAATAAACGAGACACTAGATATTTAAAATGTCGAATGTGCCATGTCACAAACAAACGTGAGTTTTACCTGAACGAGCACTCCCGTCCCCTCATTTTGTCTGAGCATGCGCGGGTTTTTGGTCCGATGCTTTTGTGTACTAACCATCGAACCTGTCCGATGGACATGTTTCCATCGGACAGATTTTAAAGCAAAAAATAAAAAAAATATAAATCGCGCTACTTTAAAACATAAATAAATGCAAGAAATTAATAAAAAGGGGCTGGCTGCTGAATTGAAAAATTGACCAGTGATGGCTGCTGTACAATACGCAGTTACCTCAAAAGCGTGATGATACTGTTATTATGATGAACCAAAAACAAAACAAACAGCAAAAAAGACACAGCTGATATAATATGTGTGACCCTCAACTGAGTGTGGCTTGATTAACACAGTCCAAAAAAATTAACAAATAAAAAGTCCATAAGTGAAGATTGATAGAACACCCGTGCTTCTAGATGAGTAGACGTGTCCAAAAAAAACAGTGTCCTCCTCCAAACTTATGAATTGGTCTCTTACCAGAAACCCAAGATCCCTTATAACAGGGGATCAGAAGCAGCCTATAGCGGGTCCCAATCACGTGGCATCAGGTCTACGGTCCTGGTGGATCTCGTACCCAAAGGTGTTTCAGCAATATGGATGCCCACCATGCAAAAAACATCAATGGCTCCAGATAGTGTGTTAAACGTATAAAATGTATTAGAAGAATTAAAAATGCACTTACAGTTATGCAGTATAATAAACGCCTGATTATTTCATGTGCCGGCCAGAACACAAAAATCCTCTTCTCCAGGTAAGCAATGCACACACACCCACATGATGTAAAAGAAAATGTGATTCATCAGACTAGGCCACCTTTGATTGCTTCATGGTCCGAATCACCATTAAAGGCGCTTTTGGCTGTGGACACAAGTCAGTATGTGTGCCTTGACCACTCTGTGGCTATCATACCCCATACACAACAAACTGCAATGCCCATTTTTATAGTTTTCAAGACATTAAGTTAAAGAAAAACATGTTTACTCGCCTTATATATGCCCATTTCAGATGCCAATGTAACAAGAAAATCAGTGTTATTCACTTTACCTGTCAGTGGTCTAATCGGTGCACTATATGTTTTTGTAGTTCTTTGGACAGACATGGTCCTTCATTACTTTGAGCACAGGGTGGCAAAGCCTGTCAATTTCCTTACACAGCTGCAAGATTTACCAGAACTTCTAGTGCCAAAGAAATGTGCATACATCACAAGTAGCTAATGTGTGATTGTTTAGTAGAATCTCCTTTAGAAATGTGGGGGCAGATTCACGTAGATCGGCGCATTATCATTCCGGCGTAGCGCACCACTTTTCCGTTAGACTTGCGCAATCTAGCCGCGTAATCCGGCGATTCACGTAGCTTTTACGCAAGAGCTTGCGCAAACGTAAGGTTTTTTCCGTAGGCGTAAGGAGGAGTAATACAAATTGGGAGGGACGTGGGCGTGTTACATTGAAATGAGCCGTGACCCCATGCAAATGAAGGGCCGGCCGACTCGCGCATGCGCGCGTGAAGGAAACCATGTCAGCTCCGTTGTGCGCATGCTCACAACTCGGGAGCGGCGCAATCATTGAAATTGGAAATGGACTAGGGCAATGTTGTGAACTACGCAGACAGCATAAATAGACACACACAAACGCCCTTCCATTGCAAAAGTACATCCCTTTGTGTCCCTTCCCATTGAATCAAGTGCTTTTGCTCTGTTGTTCGTTAGAGTGTGTTTTGTAGTTGTGAGATTAGTGTTCTGTGTGATCTTGTGCTTGTTGGTAGTTTTGTGAAAGTGTATTTTGATAAGTGTTTGAGACTGTTTGTTTGATTGATAGATTTCTGAGCGTTTGTTTTTTTGCTTTTTTTTTTCATCTGATTTTTTTGTGTGTGTTTCTTGCTGAGTGCTAGTGTGATTTTTGGCTGTTCTTTTTCTCTTTGTGTGTGCTCTTGTCTGATTGGTTGTGCTTGTATTTGTGACAGATTTTTGGTGACTGCTAGTGAGTTTGTTTGGAAGTATGACTGAGAGAAAAAGAAAGCTCAATTTTACTGTGGGGGAAAAAAGAATTCTTGCCCGGGCCATTACCGACTATGGGCGTTTTCTCCACGGCCCGCAGAGTGCCACCACCACCCCGGCCAGGAGGAGGGAGATATTGGATATAATCACGGAGCAGGTCAATTCATCGGGGGAGGGGGAGACACGGACCCGCTCTGGGATAGAAAAGAAAATAAATGACCTCCGGCGTGAGGTGAAAAAAAAACTGGCCGCAATAAATGCCCATGCCAGGGGCACAGGAGGGGGCCCACCATGCCGGGTTAGATTTTCAGAGACGGAGCGTGTGGTGGCCCTGACCTTTCACCGGCATGAAGTGGAGGGCCTGCCAGGCTTTGACACAAGTCCGGTCCCCGCGGTGCCAGGTAAGGTTTTTATTTCTCTCAGGTGTGTAGCATGTGTGGGGGAGGGGGTGAAAGGGAATATGTGGCAAGTGTGTGGATCCTCCAACCTGTGAATGTTTTGTGTCATCCACAGCTGTGCAGGAGGGTGCAGGGCCATCTGGACTGACCGCTCCAACCCCAGGACAGCAGCCTAATGAGGCCCCCCCAACAAGGCCAGAGTCCGCAGAGGAGGAACAAGAGGAGGGGGAGGATCATGCGGAGGACGATCATGAGGAGGAGCAGAATCATGAGGAGGAGGAGTCCATGGAAGGCACTGGCCCTTTGGTTTCTGCGGACTCTTCCCCTCTGGCTGCAAGAAGCCTGCCCTCCCTAAGGGTCAGCCCCCCCCCCTCCTCCCCCAACATGGCTCCCCTCACAAGGGCCTCCCCTTCTCCCCGGCCACAACCATCAGCAAGAGCCAGGAGGTCATCCCCAAGCACCAGGGGGGCGCCCAATCTCATGCCCGCCTGTCTGAGAAGGAACCTGGCCACCCAGACCCGCCTTCTGAGACAGCTCTGCCAGACTATGGGGCGGGTGGATCAGAGCCTGTCCTCCATTAATGATAGCCTGGGTAACCTGGACTCCCACTCCCGGGCCTCCACAACCTGCCTAAATGACCTGCAAACTACAGCAGCAGGCGTTGGGCAGGATGTGAGGGCCCTTACCCAGGCTATCCAGGGCAACACGGCAACACTTGGTGCTGCCCTGGACAGAATAGCCGTGGCCTTGGAGGGCAGGCCGCCAGGTGGGCAGATCTCAGGGGCTGCTCCTCCTTCCCCGGCTTTTCCCCTCCCCCATGCGTCTCCCCTGAGGGTCCGGGGCCGTGGCCGGGGGCGCCCCAGGCGTGGCTCAGGCAGAGGGCAATAATTTTTTTTTCCCCCTTTTGTTTGTTTTGAAAGCTTTTTTATTTTTGGTCTCTGCTTTTTTTTTTTTTTTCTAAGCATTTTTGTTTGTTTGACTTTTTTGGCATATTTTGGGTTGTGAATGATGTTTGAATGTGGGGGTGACATTCCTGCTGGAAAAGGGGTGTCACCCTCAATTTTGGTGGAGAAGGGTTCCCCAGGACCAGGGAGAAGTGATTCCCAGGTCCGTGTGAATGGTGTATGAATGTACAGTGACATAATTGGAGCCTTGACGTGGCGTTACTGCTCACCAGTCTTGCATGGTGGACTGGTGCCAATCCAATTTGATGAGGATGTGGGGTG
The DNA here is from genome assembly GCA_029574335.1 of Rana kukunoris. Lineage (NCBI taxonomy): Eukaryota > Metazoa > Chordata > Amphibia > Anura > Ranidae > Rana > Rana kukunoris. The sequence continues at coordinate 310,224,921 of CM056053.1, forward strand.
TGTGTGCTAGGGACCATAGTGGTGTGCATGCATGCATTCTCATTGTGCCATGATTAATGTGTGTGTTTAACGTGCAAAGATGCCCAATATGAGCTGCCTCCTGACTGCTCTTCCCTCAGAAGACGGGGTATCCTCGGTTAGGGGTTGATTTTCTGGTTGGGGGGTCAGATCATCACGTAGCTCAACCTGCAGGCCCTTCCTCACTGCGAGATTGTGTAGCATGCAACATGCAGCGATGATATGGCACACGAAGTTTGGGGAATACAACAGTGTACCCCCAGACTTATCCAGGCATCGGAAACGTGACTTCAGGAGGCCAAAGGTGCGCTCCACCACTGCACGGGTTTTGATGTGTGCTTCATTGTATCGTTCCTCTCCTGGGGTTTGGGGGTTCCGGATAGGAGTCATGAGATGGGGTCCCAGTGCATATGCAGAGTCACCTGTAAAGGAAAAGACAGGAGAATGTTAGTCATGCATGTGCCACTTCTGTTGTGCATCACGGGAGGGGATAGTCATGCCTGACTCCCATGTCACTCACCAACCAGCCAGGTGTTCCCATACACGTTCTGTTCGAATTCTGTTCGGATGTGGCTTTGATTGTAGATGTAGCTGTCATGGCTGGACCCTGGGTGTTTGGCACGGACGTGCCATATGAGGCCTTGGGCATCAACTATCACCTGTACGTTGATGGAGTGCCAATTCTTCCGATTGCGGTACATGTGCTCGGTCTCATGGGGGGGCTGGAGTGCCACATGTGTGCAATCTATGGCCCCGATGGTGCGTGGGAATCTGGCAATTCGGTAGAAATCTGCCATTGCCTTGATTCGAAGCTCCTCAGTGGTGGGTTTGATGATTTGGTTGGCCAAGCGTGTGAGGATTGCAGGGACAACCTGGTGCACACATCTGCTCATGGAGGATTGTGACATCCCAGCCACCACTCCACTTGTACGCTGAAAAGAGCCACTGGCAAGGACATGGAGTGTTGCCAGGACCTTGACCAGTGGCTGCACTGCATGTGAGCGTTGTGTTGGGCTGGTGATGTCCTCCTGCAAGGTTGTGGTTAATTCCAGGATGGCATGAGGGGGGAATCTGAAGATGCGAAAGACCTCTGAATCATTAATGCCAAACAGGTGTATGCGGGTGCGGTATACCCTCTCCCGTGCCATCCTCCGTGCCATCCTCTGTGCCCTCCTCCTTCTTTGGTCATCTATATTCACTAGTGCAGCTATGAGCGACGATGCCCCTAGCATGTTGGCAGTCAAATTGTAGTGCAACACGTGTGTGTGGTCTGCTCCTCAATAACGGTGTTGCTTTATCTGACAATTAGACTTTTTTTCAAAAGTTAGATCAGCTTTTATGTGCTCTAACTTTAGACAGGACATTTTGCAGTTGCGCACATCGCGTAGCCTGCGCAGCAACTGCGTTTTTTTGTGGATCCCCGTAACTCCCTCATTAGCATATTTGACTAGCAAATCAATGGTGTGTCTAGCGCAGTTTTGCGCGAAGGGAAGCGAATGTCTAACTCAATTACGCCGGACCAAAAAACGTAGATTTCTGGCGTATATTGTTTTGTGAATCGCGTCCAACTATACGCACGCGCACATTTAGACTTACGCACGCGCAACAGCAGTTGCGCACGCGTAATCGCTCTGTGAATCTGGCCCGTGATATTTAAAATTACTAAATGTCCCAAGACATCATGGGAAACAAAGTTTCAGGAAATGTAGCTTTTTGTTAAGTAAAGTTTCCTTGCCAACAATTACATTTTCTAAAGAACAGGTGTAATACACTGTACAATTTAAGAGAGCCTGGGGTTGAGCTGTATAGAGGTCTACATACCAAAAATGAAAAAAAAGAGTGTACTAGTAAGAAACAGTTTTAGTTTTAATACAGATTTCACCTCCCAAGTCATTATGGAATTATTTGGTATTCACTGTGATAACACCAATCATAATGAACTCATTTGGAATTCATATGGCTGTCATACACGCACTTCCAATGGAATTCCATTGTGGTTTAGAGCTAGTTAATGCTAATAGTAATGGACACTTAAAAGAAAGTGTCGCCATATAGGGTCAGTAAGATCAGAATAGTTGGTTTATTCAAGAAAAAAATCTCATGCTTTTTTAAATATTTTTAAAGTAAAATGATTGTTCCTCTGCAAGTATAGTATCTCATGTCCATAGTTCACAAATCGTGTCTTATTAATTTTAGGTTTAATGGAATTATAAAGTGGTTTAATCCTTAGTGTAATAGAATTATGACATTTTACTTAATAAAGCCACTCTGTAATATTTTTCACTAAAATTGTAATTAGGTAGGATGTACAGTCTTTTATTGTTATTACAGGTATATTATTTTGCAGTACAGCCCAGCAAGAGTAAGCTGTAAAGTAGAAAATTGCATTAATTTCCTTTATGACCAGACATTCAGCTTGTCCTGAAATTTATGCTACAAAGTCATGAGTTGTTATAATTCTTACATTGTTGTTTCATATGGCAATCATTAGTTCATTCATTCATGTGCTATTTTTAAAATTTAGCCTGCATCTCAAATGTCACTGTTTTGGCAATATAGTTGTTGGACCATAAAAAATAGGGCATAGCACAGAAGATGTGTTTTAATTAAAAAATGAACAGAGCATTGCCAAGTCAGAGGTGTGCCTTAACCACTTCGGGTCCGCGCCATTGACAGAACACGTCAACAGCGCGGACCTGAGGCGCCGGGGTCACGTCTTTGGACGTGATTTACTTGTAATTCCCCACGCGCGCCACAGGGTGGCGCGCGGCGGGGAAAAACAGTCCCGACGCATCACCGAGGATTCGATGCGTGTACCCGGCGGCCGCGATGTCCGTCAGGTACACACGATCGGCGGTGACAGAGCAGGGACGTGGAGCTCTGTGTGTAAACACAGAGCTCCACGTCCTGTCAGGGAAAGGAGACAGATGCTGTTTCTCTTGTACATAGGGAGACAGCATCGATCACCTCCCCCAGTCACTTCCCTCCCCCCACACAGTTAGAACACACCCAGGCAATACATTTAACCCCTTCCTCACCCCCTAGTGTTAACCCCTTTAATGCCAGTCACATTTATACAGTAATTAGTGCATATTTATAGCACTGGTCGCTGTATAAATGTGAATGGTGCCAAAAACGTGTCAAAAGTGTCCGATGTAAAAAAAAAAAAAAAAGGGAAAAAAAAAAAAAAAAAGTGTCCGATGTGTCCGCCGCAATATCGCAGTCCCAATAAAAATCGCAGATCAACGCCATTAAAAAAGTAAAAAAAAAATATTAAAAAAAATCATAATTCTGTCCCCTATTTTGTAGGTGCTATAACTTTTGCGCAAAGCAGTCACTTATTGTGATTTTTTTTTTTTTTTACAAAAATACGTAGAAGAATACGTATCGGCCTTAACTGAGAAAAAAATATATATTTTTTTTTTAAAAATTTGGGATATTTATTATAGCAACAAGTAAAAAATATATATATATTTTTAAATTGTCGCTCTTTTTTTGTTTATAACGCAAAAAATAAAAACCGCACGGGCGATCAAATACCACCAAAAGAAAGCTCTATTTGTGGGGGAAAAAAGGACGCCAATTTTGTTTGGGTGCCACGTCGCACGACCGCGCAATTGTCAGTTAAAGCGACGCAGTGCCGGAAGCTGAAATTTCGCCTGGGCACGAAGGGGGTTTATGTGCCCAGTAAGCAAGTGGTTAAATATCTTTCTTTTTTTTCTTCCTAGTTGTTGAGAGCTGCGCAATTAGGGCTATACCACATAGGAGACTGCCATCTAAATTTTCTAAAGGGAAATGTGTGCACACTTGGAAGACATGATTGTCTAATTGCCATGAAATGTATACATTTGCAATGACCTGGCAGAAATATTAAGAAAATATCAATTTGTTATCTAGTAATATTTAGATTGATTTACTCAAATTACTTGTAATCCTATTCAAGCAAATTTTGGTATTAAACCATTATTGAACCCAATAATTCAAAAGTATCATCTATGACATCTATGAGAAAATACGTTTTTTTTTTTCGTTATATTATACATACAATAAAAATTGCCAGTGATGGAATACCTTTCAAATAGAAAGGATGGTTTTGTGCATTGTACGGGGGCAGGCTCAACTGAAAGCAGTAAACCATGCAAGAGACAATGACACCCAGGAGAAGTTCAAGCAGGTTTGTCCTGGACTTTTATTCAGCAAGGCAGCAAACATAGTTTCAATTCAAGAGGGTTTGTAAGGCAAGACCATGGCATACAACTAACAAAGCATTTGCTTATTAAAGTCACTAACTAAGGTGACCGGAAACAGATGCTGATGCAAATATGAGAGTGTGAGACTCTCCTTCTCTTTTCCCCTCTCCTGGCTGTCCCCCTGCTCTATTCCGGGCGAGGATCCCGGATGCCGCAGGCTGACCAGGAGTTAGCCAGGGATGGGAGCATATGATCCTGGTGCTTCGCTGCAGCAAACCCCCGGCACAGCACCACAGTAGCACACATGTACAGCGCCTGGAATATAGCTAATGACTGGCTGTGCTGTACGAAAACTCTTTGCTTTTCCCACTCAGAGCAGATGTTGACAGCCACGGTGCTAGCAGGGACTTGTAATTGTGGTGTTGCACTTTCCTACTCTCTCGATGTTGGTGGGTCTCGGTAAAGGAGATGGTGGTGGCGTGAGAGGCCCCACCTCTGACCCCCCCATCTCTCAATAAGGAGTATCGCTTGAGCGACAGCGGAGGTGTGGGAGAACTACCCTGTATCCCTTTTTAGCCTTTATAGAGTGGAGTGCGGAAATACTCTATAGAAAAAAGTGACTACTCTTCTCCCTGCAACCTGGGACACAGGAACTAAGGATGGGGGAGAGACTTTCTTTTGTGCTTCTGTGAAATAAGGACATAATAGCAGAACCTGTGCATTCATCTATTTTTCTTCCCTTTCCCCCTTTTGAATTGTATTTCCCAGTGCAATAATAGGGAGGCCGTGACTGGGAAGCTTGGCTCTGAACTGTGGTGGACTGGGTTTCGTATTTTTTTGTACAGCTGCTCCCTGATTTATTTTCTTTCTATCTTTTGTTTTTGTTTACCCCCCCTCCCCACTTTACGGTCTATTTAAGGCTCCCAGCTAACTGGTAGACGTTCTTGGAGATAGACCAAACAGTTGGAAATATGTTATTATGCCATCGCATCGCACCACAAAAGTGAGCCAGGCAGCTGCTGCTAAATTGCTTGACCCATAGGGGGCGGGGTCACCCATACACGTCATTGGGTAACCCCGTTCTTTCTCCTTGTGTCAGAGAGGGGGCGGGGTCACCCACGCATGTGATGGGTGGCCCCGCCCTCAGCTATATAAGAGCTGTCACACTGTATCATGCAGTATCATTTGTAGCAGGGTGTTTTTTTCTCTGCATTGCTTGAGACAGGATAAAATTGTTGGAACCTTTTTTTTATTTTTTATTTTTTTTAAAAAGAAGACTTGTCCCAAACTGTCTCCTGTGATTTTTAAAATGTTGACATTTTTTTGTAAAATGGTAGGGGTACCCAGTTACCAATTCACATGTGGGGGTGGGATCTGGAGTTCCCCTTTGTTAAAGGGGGCTTCCAGATTCCAATAAGCCCCCTGCCCACAGACCCCCACAACCACCGGTCCCTTGTCCCCATCAACATAGGGACATCCTCCCCATGTTGAGGACATGTGGCCTTGTATGGATTAGGAAGGGGGGTGCTCTCTCATCCCCGTGTTTTTCTGTGGCCTGCCAGGTTGCATGCTTGGGTAAGGGTCTGGTATGGATTTTGGGGGGGAACCCCACACCATTTTTTTTATTTTGGTGCAGGGTTCCCCTTAATATCCAGACCTAAAGGATCTGATATATTTTTTTGGGGGGAACCCCACACCATTGTTTTTAAAAAATGGCGCAGGGTTCCCCTTAATATTCATACCAGACCTGAAGGGCCTGATATGGAATTTGGGGGGACCCCCCTTAATATTCATACCAGACCCAAAGGGCTTGGTAATGGACTAAGGGGGGAACCCATGCTGTTTTTTTTTCAATTACTTTTATCTGTATTGCCGGGACCCGACAATTCATTATAGCCGCGAGTAGTTTAAAATTGCTTTTTTCCTTTAGAAATATCATTTTGTGCAGAGACTGTTATAAACATGGGAAACATGCGCTACTTTACAGGCATACTATAGACACCCCCCCAGGTACGAAATTTAAAGGAATATTTTACTTTTATTGTTTCACTTTAACCACTTTAGCCCCGGACCATATTGCTGTCCAAAGACCAGAGCACTTTTTGTGATTCGGCACTGCGTCGCTTTAACTGACAATTGCGCGGTCGTGCAACGTGGCTCCCAAACAAAATTGGCGTCCTTTTTTTTCCCACAAATAGAGCTTTCTTTTGGTGGTATTTGATCATCTCTGCGGTTTTTATTTTTTGCGCTATAAACAAAAATAGAGCGACTATTTTGAAAAAAATGCAATATTTTTTACATTTTGCTATTATAAATATCACCAAAAAAGATATAAAAAAACATTTTTTTTCCCCAGTTTAGGCCGATACGTATTCTTCTACATATTTTTCGTAAAAAAAATCGCAATTAGCGTTTATTGATTGTTTTGCGCAAAATTTATAGCGTTTACAAAAAAGGGGGTAGTTTTATGGCATTTTTATTAATATTTTTTTTTTACTAGTAATTGCGGCGATCAGCGTTTTTTTTCGGTACTGCGATATTATGGCGGACACATCGGACACTTTTGACACATTTTTGGGACCATTGGCATTTTTATAGCGATCAATGCTATAAAAATGCATTGGATTACTATAAAAATGCCATTGGCAGTGAAGGGGTTAACACTAGGGGGCGGGGAAGGGGTTAAGTGTGTTCCTATTTGTGTTCTAACTGTATGGGGGGTGGACTCACTAGGGGGAATCACTGATCTTCCGTTCATACATTGTATGAACGGAAGATCAGCATTTCCCCCGCTGACAGGAACGAGCGCTGTGTGTTTACACTCACAGCTCTCGTTCCCCACTCTGTAACGAACGAGCGCGCGTGCCCGGCGGCAATCGCGCCCACCGGGCACGCGCGCAGGACTAAGGGGCGAGCGGGGGCGCGCCCGGGGGCCGCCGGCGGCGCGCACGCGCCCCCTAGCGGCCGCGAAAGTCCCGACGTAGAGCTACAGGCTCTCGCCCAGGAGAGCCGACCTGCCGCCGTAGAACCACGGCGGCTGGTCGGCTAGTGGTTAAGCATTATTAAAATCACTGCTCCCGAAAAAACTGCTATCTTTAAAACTTTTTTTTGCATTGATACATGTCGCCTGGGGCAGGACCCATGTCCCCAAAAACGTATGATTCCTCCCATAGACTTTTAAAGGGTGTCCGTGAACACCCCAAATTGTTCGCTGTTCAGCAAATGTTCCAATGTTCGAGTCAAACTCTTGTTCGACTCGAACATATAGCTCATCCCCAATATTAACACTTGACACGATAGTTAGGAAACCCCTACATAGACTCTGTGGGTCAGCAAACGGAATGTAGGGGAGTACGAGTTGGTATGAGTGGTATCTTTGGCACAAAAGATTGTTGGAAGACAGGTATAAATACCTAAGCAAGCAATTCAGGGTCACAAAGAAGTATAGAGCAGTTGATAGATACATGTCCCAGTCCTTGGCACCGGCAGCAATGAATATACCTCTCTCAAGGGAGAGGCTCCTTTTGGGCTAGGAAGCCATTCATATCAGGCACCCATGGGTGTCTCACCCCCATAATTCAGAAGCTGTTTACTCTTTGAAAAGAACGGTTTTACCCAAGGTGTATTTTCTGTTTCCAAGGGCTACCAGCTTGGAGGGCAATCTCAGAGATAGTCTTTCATGACAGTATGTCCCTCCACAAGGACTGCCAGCTCATCTATGCTTGAGGTCTGTGCCAAATACACCATTGTACCTAACAAGCTCTTATACAACTGTTGCAGACCACTAGATTCACAATCTGATTTAGAGCACTTGAGGAGGCATGGTGTGCTACCATCAGCTGTTGCATCTGCTCAGCAGTTAATTGTTTTGTTTCTTGCTGCTTAATATTTGCCAATGTGAGCTGGTTTACAAGATCCTCAATTTTGTTTAACAATAGGTGACTATTTATTTAAAGCAGTGGCAGTAAACCATGCAGCAGCATACCATGCATGAGACAGGAATAACAAGGAACATCCAAAGCAGGATTGTTCTGCATTTTTTTTTTTATCAGGGCAGCAAGCATATGCAGCTTTACCTTTATAGTGTTCTGTCAGCACTCCCACAGCAAAAAAAGCCCAAGAGAGAGCATAGAGTATCAGACAATTTCCATTAGTCAACTCCTGTGGACAAGTGAGACTAATAATGTGGTCTGGTTACCATGTAAGATGTCGACTGATTAATGGGGGCTATTCACTTGGCAAGGATTGCACTTTGCTAGGATTTTTCCCTAAATCTCAGTGACTGTGGAGAAATTTCACTTTACAAAGAATACCCAGTCATGTGCAAGGAACATTAAAAAAAAATATTATTGCTTGAACATGATTGCATCATGTACTTCACCTCATTCCCACACACTTTGGTGTGCAGTCCCGTGTTTGGCCTGAGGTGGGGGTGCGGGAGCAGAGCAGAGCCGAGCAGAGCTGATCGGAGCAGGAAAACCTCAGAAATACTCTGTTCTCGAGCCTTTCCGAGGTTTTATGAGTTCAGCCAAGTTGTCTTCAGGCTTTTCCAGGTGTTTCTGAGGCTCTCAAGTGCCCCCCCCCACCTCTGGCCATATGCGGTATTGCATGCCATTGAAGTCAATGCCGAACAAATTATTTTCGTTTCCATTGACTTCTATGGGCAAACTCGTTTTGATATGCAAGTACTTTGGATTACAAGCATTCTCCTGGAACGGATTTTGCTCATAATCCGAGGTTCCACTGTAAACCCTTTTATCCCAAAACTCTGCAAAGCCTCTAGGACCCAGAACAGGATCTAATAATTTTCTAAGAAAATTAAAAGTTTGATCCTTGCACTATATTTCACTCACCTTTGTGAGTATTAAGTATTAATATTTTCATATTAAGCGCAACTTATGTTTTTATTTTTATATATATATATATATATATATATATATATATATATATATATATATATATATTACAATTTTTTTACAGTTTAAAAACATTTACTTAAAAACATTTCAATAAAATTGACCCCAAACTATTACAGTTTCCCTTTAACAGGCTTATCTATCAAGTCAAAACTTCAGAAAGAGACAGAAAAACGTAGCTGACAGAAGGAACGTTGATTTATCTGTAACGTTACTAACTTTGTTAAAATTTAAACATACAGCAGTTTAAAAATATTATTCATTAGAAAACATGTAGCTTCAATGACAAAAAAAGTTTTTTATTATTATTTTTTAGCCAGCAAACGTTTAACACAAAAAGTGTACCTGTTTGAAAAGCTGTTCTTCCTTCCTTCAAAACCTATTATTCCAAACAGTAATCATCATCATCGTGAGCAGTAAAGAATTTAAATTGTCATGTTACTGTAAGCCAAGAGTACATTCAGCAAGCTTAAAAATAACCCGTCTACAGGTTTATTACAGGGAAAGTATCAAGTGCTGCTTAGAAGCATTGAAGCAGAAAAATGTACATTGTCTACACTGAGCCACAAAGCCCCACACTTTATGTAAGAAACTCAATATTCTCTGGAGATCTGTCCCATAGGCCCAGAGACCCTGAAATGGATAACTAGATTCTGAGTTTCAAGGTAATACCCTGAGGTTAGAGAAGCATAGTTTATTTTCTGTAAAAAAAAATATATGACAATTGATAACAAGGAAAGAAAGACAATCCACTGTGACTATATGTTTCAAAATTGCTTGATACAATAACACAATACATATTGATCTATATATAATAAAAGTAAAATAATTGTTCTTTGATATCTTCTGCGATGCTAGATGCACACCCATTGGGTGCATTTATGCTCAGATTGCTGTCACTTTCTACAAGAAGTCTGGATTGATGGTACAACCTTAGAATTTATAGTGACCATCCTATGCAAAATATATATATTTATTAACTACTCAGTTTTTTGTGGTGTTGAATTGTATTGCTTATGTCACATTATTGTGAGTAATATTGGAGCCACACAAGACTATGTGAAACATAATACAATAAGATGTAGTATATCGCGCATCATATTTTCTATACGGCACGAAAAGCTCAACTTTTTTTCTCTCAAAATTTTCTATTTGTAACCATTTTAATTTTTTTCGGGTTGCATAATTTTTAAAATATACTATGTTACTGATGAGAAATACAAAATGTATATTTGGATGTGATACAGTGCTGTCCTTTTTTTTGTAGGTAGTGTTTTCTTTATATTTTTAATGTTTTATTTTATTTTAAATGCATGTAGCATTTGCTAAACTGATTTTCAATGAATGTGTGTAAAATTAAATACACACATTATGAAGACATTTTCTCAGATTTGCTGCTCATTTAGATCTATGAATAAAGGTGCAGTTTTTGTAGCGTAAAGCCTAGTACACACACACGGTTTTCTTGGCAAGAAAGCTGCTGCCAGAGCTTTCTTGCCGAGTAAACCGTGCGTGTGTATGAGGCTTTAAAGTTTCTCATCAAGAAAACTGCCCAGAATCTCGACAAGAAAAATAGAGAACCTGTTCTCTATTTTATCATCGTGAGATTCTTGGCAGTGTTTTCCTGGCGAGAAACCCGAGCGTGTGTATACTTACCTCTCCATGGAAACCTGCGCATGCTCGAAATGACTTTGACACATGTGCGATAGCTTCCAAGAAATAGGTAGGGTGAAGCAAGATGGTGGCGACGGCATCAAATGTGATGAGCGCATGCTCGTCGTAGTAGATGACGTGACAGTGTTCTTGCCATTCAAAAGACCGGCAGTGTGTACACTCGGCCGGCAAGAGAATCTTGCCAAGAATCTCGTCATGAAAAAACACGTTTTTTAACTGACGAGATTCTGGGCCATGTGTGGGCTTTAGCCATGAGTTTTGTCATGCATCAATGCAACAACCTTGTTATGTGCATTACCCAGGGCTTTTGTTCAGCTGGAACACGGGGGAATGCAAGGGGTGCTGGGGTTTGCGGCAAGGTCTATTGATGCAGACTGCTGGTGGATCTATTCTATCTGGAAGGAATCTATTTTCCAGGGGGTCTATTGTTGCCGATGGGGACCTATTGTTGCTTGGGGTGGGTCTTTTATTGCGGGGGGTCAGTTATTGCTCAAATAGATCTACTGTTGAGGGAGGGTTCTATTGTTGCTGGCTGCTGGAGAGTCTATTTTTTTTTTTTTTAAGTGTATTTTTGTGCGTGAACTCGAGAGAGAGGAGCCGGACTGCAGGAGTTGGGAGTAGGCAGACCCTCCCCCCGGAGGCAATCGCCATCCTTCTCCATGCCCCTGGTGGCAATGGCGGGTGTGAAGGGGGGCCTCCCACTCACCCCGCCCTACCTGCTCCTCTTGGGAGCCCAACTGGGGCCCAACGGGACCCCAATGGGGCAGAGGGACTCCCCCTATGAGGGAGTGAGGGGGCCTAGCCCACCCAGCAAGCCCCGTAGGTCCTTCGCCTCTCTTTATTTAAGAGACCGCATGGCCAAAGAGCATGTGTTTTAAACCAATTTCGTGTGCGTGCAAGTGTGGTGGTTTTTGTGGGGGGGGGGGTGGGCGTACTAAGCACACCTGAAAAGTGTGAGGAATTAACACTGTCAGGGTTGGGCTCCTGCTATTTACTGTATGAGCAGCACTTCTCTTTCAATGCACAGATGCTGCTCAACTGTCAGTTAATTACTAGTCACTCATTCTTTCCACAATGACTCTGGTTACCATTTAGGGGCATAGATAAGGGGGGTCAAGGGTGTTCAAATCCCCCCCCCTGGGCCAAAATGAATTGCATGGTCTGCCTGCTCTGCAGCCGCACATGGCACCAGCGGCAGGCAGCACTGCAGTCAGTGGCACACAGAGTGTAATAATGCCACTGCAGCAAGTGTAATAGATCATTAGGCATACCTGCACGCATGTTTTGGTACACCGCCTCAGTGGGAACTGGTGGTGTGTATAGTCCTGCCCACTGCACACCATGTATTCCAGCTGGCTTGCAGTGCCACTTCCACCTTGGGCTTGGGAGAGGAGCTTTACCTGGGCCCTGGAGCGCAGAGTGCTTGTAAAGTGCTGTGTAGCCACTGGCTCCCCACATGGATGAACTGCTGCTGTCTTGTCCAGGTATGCCACTCTTTCTCTCTTAGCCTAGTCTTAGAGAGTCTCAGGGAGTGTCCTTAGACTTACCACTGCTCAGACTGTGCTGCTGTTGCTGGCATTCAGCTGTTCATACTAGGTAATTGTGAGTCAGTGATAGACTGTCTGTGGTTCTGTGTGGCAACTGGCAAAGTATATGATTGAGGCAAGCCAGGCTTAATTTTGAATTGCTTGCGTTACTTACTAGGGATGAGCCGAACACCCCCGCGTTCAGTTCGCACCAGAACCTTCGAACAGACCGACCGTTCGCGCAAACATTTAGAACCCCATTGACGTCAATGGGACTCGAGCGTTCGAATTCAAAAGTGCGCGCACCCGCGGCACCACTCGCGATCCCGCGAGCGTGCCCGACGGCTGCGATTGCCGCCGGGCACCCGCGATTTCCGGCAATCACGTCAGGGGTGTGGATCTGTGTGTGTAAACACACAGATCCACCTCCTGTCAGCGGTGAGGAGATCGATGTGTGTTCCCAGTACAGAGGAACACACATCGATCTCCTCCCCTTGTGAGTCCCCCTCCCCCTACAGTTAGAACATACTTTAGGACACATTTTAACCCCTTCAGCGCCCCCTAGTGTTAACCCCTTCCCTGCCAGTCACATTTACACAGTAATCAGTGCAGTTTTATAGCACTAATCGCTGTGTAAATGTGAATGGTCCCAAAAACGTGTCAAAAGTGTCCGATATGTCCGCCGCAACGTCACGGTCACAAAAAAAAACACAGATCGCCGCCATTACTAGTAAAAAAAAATAAAATAAAAATGCCATAAATCTATCACCTATTTTGTAGACGCTATAACTTTTGCGCAAACCAATCATTATGCGATTTATTGCGTTTTTTTTTTTACCAAAAATACGTAGAATACGTATCGGTCTAAACTGAGGGGAAAAAAAGTTTTTTTAAAAAAAATATTGTGATATGTATTAAATAAAAAGGAAAAAATATTGTGTTTTTTTTTTAAATTGTCGCTTTTCTTTTGTTTATAGCGCAAAAAATAAAACCGGCAGAGATGATCAAATACCACGTTTGTAAGTTGAATGTTTTAAAGTAGGGGCCTGTCGTATATACGCTGCAGAAATTTGGGCCCTAGGTGTTGGTGTTGCGACAACACTGCAACCACTCACAGTTAGTCTTGGTGGCCGCTGAAACGCCCTGCTGTGAAATATTATATCAAGAATTTTAATTACATGCCCCTTAGGCACTGGTGCTGGTGCAGCACCACACAGATACTCTAGATGTAGCGCAGCAAAGAGCCTGCTGCAAACTATTGCATCAAAAATTCTTACAAGCTATCAGCAAGATCATTGAGAAGGATATTCAGTCAGCATAACAGGATAGTCACTCAGCATCAGCATAGGCAGTCTCCAATGGATCTGACATTTCAAAAAAAATATTCAGTTACATCAGCATCAGGTGCTTGGTAGCTGGTGGTGATCCAAGCCTGATTAATTTTTATGAAGGTCAGTCGATCGACGGAGTCGGTGGAGAGGCGCACCCTGTGATCGGTCACAAAGCCTCCAGCAGCACTGAATGTGCGTTCTGAAAGAACGCTGGATGCAGGACAAGCCAGTAGCTCAATTGCGTACTGGGCAAGCTCTGGCCAGTGATCCATCCTCAAGACCCAGTAAGCCAGAGGATTTTCGGTGGGAAAGGTGTCCAAGTCTGCTCTTGCCTCTAGGTATTCCCGCACCATGTAAAACAGACACTGGCAATGGTTGCTGGAACCGGTCATACCTTGGGGCTGCGGACTAAAAAATTGTCTGAACGCATCAGTCAGACAGCCATCTTCTCCACCGCTCCTTCTGTGACTCACCAAAGCCTCAGCAACACGTTGTCCAGGACCAGGATTTGGTAACCCCCCCAGTCTCTGGGAACACGTTGTACAGACCTTTCTGCAAGGCCTCACGAAGATGTTTCATCTTCTGCTCCCTCTGCGATGGCAAGATAAGGTCCACAACCTTACCCTTGTAACGTGGATCAAGGAGAGTTGTCAGCCAGTAATGATCCCTCTTTTTGATAGCACGAATAAGAGGATCCTTACACAGGCTCTGCAGGATCAGGGAGGCCATGCGGCGTAAGTTTGCTGAGGCATTCAGGGGAACAGTCCTCTGGGTCACTGAGGATGACAGGATCCGCAGCCACCTCATCCCAGCCACGTAAAAGTCCATGGGTTCCTTGGGACTGTAATTGATCCCTTGAAGACTGCTGCTGATGCTGAGTCAAAAGCTCCACCTCCATGCTGCTGATACAATCCTCCTCCTCCTCGTCCTCTTCCTGTGTGCTAGGCAGACAAGCAGGACCACTGTCTGGATAAAGGGGGCCTTAAGAGATAAGGAAGTCCTCCTTTTCCTCCCTCTGTTCTGCCTCAAGGGCCCTGTCCAGTATTCCATGTAGCGTGTGCTCCAACATGTGAATAAGAGTCTCACTGATGCATGCACTGTCACTGCTCACCATCCTCGTGGCCTCCTCAAATGGTGACAGGACAGTGCATGCATCCCTTATCAAGGCCCACTGGCGTGGGGAAAAAACTCAAGCTCCCCTGACCCAGTTCTGCTGCCATATTGGCACAGGTACTCATTGTTCCATCTGGTGGGCATGTCACAGATTAGGCGGTTCCTGGGCAGGTTGTATTCCCTTTGGAGGTCTGTCAGCCGAGCAGTGGCATTATATGACCTTCTGAAATGCACACAGACTTTCCTGGCCTGCTTCAGGACATCCTGTAAGCCTGGGTACCTGCCCAAGAACCGCTGCACCACCAAATTCAGAACATGAGCAAAACAGGGCACATGGGTCAGTTGTCCCTGTCACAGGGCAGAGAGGAGGTTGGTACCATTGTCGCTAACCACCATTCCTGGCTTAAGCTGGTGTGGCATCAACCACCTCTGCCTGCCCCTGCAGAGCTGACAGAACCTCTGCCCCAGTGTGGCTCCTGTCTCCCAAGCACACCAGCTCTAGCACCGCATGGCATCTCTTTGCCTGCATTCCTGCGTAGCCCCTTGTCCGCCTACGGAGCACGGCTGGTTTCGAGGACACATTAGCACAGGAAGAGGCCACAGAGGAAGAAGAAGAGGAGGGGTGGAGGAGAGAGGTGTGTCACAACCAGTAGTAGTGTTTTGGAGGCGTGGTGGCGTAACAACCTCCAACACTACCCCCTATTTATGACCTACACTCAGGGTACCTTTTGGGTTGCTCCTGGACTTTGGCCATACAGGAGGTTTACCTACCTCCACCCCTGGAGGGCGATCTGACTATCACATCCCCCCCCTTAGCATCAGGAGTAACTTACTACAGACTCCATTGTGCATTATGTTCAGATACTATACCCTATATCTGTCCCAATTCAACCATATACAAACTTTGGCATGAGGTTTAGCCATGATAGTCACACACGGCTGTATGCAAAAACGTTTTACAATTCAATCAGTTTCTGTTACGATTTATTTGTCAGTGATTATGGTGTCTATGATGGCCACTGCCATACATGCATGCTGTGTATTGTCACCGTTTGGGGCCCCCGTCGGGGTCAGGCTACCTCTGCCCCTTCCGATGTGGATGTGGCTCTGTCCTTCAGGGCTTCCCGGCAGGGTTGGGGGGACTGCCTATGTCCCCCATTTCCGCTCACATGGTGTCCGGGGGGCCCCCGGACAGCCATTGCCAGCTTTACCCTGCCGGCAGCGTCCCCCCAATCCCCTCTGGACTGATTGACGCAGTGCGCATGCGTGCCGCACAGGTGCGCGCATGGCGTCATGACATCACGCGCTTTGCGGCGGAGAGGGCGGCTTTTTCCTGGGGCTGTATGGCCCTTTGGGACGCCGGGGGAGCCACCAGTGAGCCGTCTTCTCTATTGACGGCTGGGACTCTCACTCCTTTGGTGGATAGGAAACTCACAGCACCTGTGTGCGATCATCCTAATCGCCACACCCATTGGACTCTATAAAATGGTAGGTCTGTGTGGAGTCATTATTTGATTCCACACAGGCCAGATCAGATGTTACTGCACTCATGGTCTCTCTGCACTTTGTCCTCACCTACCATGCATACCAGCAGGCAGGATTTCCTTACCTGTCACACAGAATATTTCTACCTATTATTGCATCAGGTAACCATTTATCTATATAACTTTATAGCACTTTATTACCTATTTTCACCTATCCCACTACCACTACAAATATATATATATATATATATATATATATATATATATATATATATATATATTTTTTTTACATATCCATTTTTTCATACCACTTCACCTCCATCACTGTAATACACACAGGTGTTCACACCATATACTCACTTCCTTCAAATCATGCATATAATTTTCTATATCTCTCACATTGGATTGCTCTTAATGGTGATCATTTATTTACTTCCCCCACCAATCACATCACCAACCCCTTTCACACCTTACCCAGTTCACCACTGTTTCATATTATTGCATACTCCTTAGTTACTGAATAACTTTAATGGACTTTATAAGCTGCCCTGACATCCATTTTATATTGGCACTTAGCAACTGCCTTTAGTCCCCTTAATACCATATATAATGCTATGCTGTCACTTTGGCAGCTATGTTGAATGGATTTATCTAATCCTTCCTAATTATACACAATTCTATGGGTGTCCATTGCAGGTCCCGATTCCTCCACCTCCTGGAGGGTGTCCACACTCTGGCTCCTTGTAGGCCCTCGAGGATTGGCCATCATTCGCATTGGGGAGGATGGAGGCAGCCCAAGGCCCCCCCCCCCGGCTACCCAGCGGTGACCAGCATGCTTGATTCCTTGTTTTAGCGGTAACTATATCATTGTGATAGACCCACCATGATGTATGTTTTTATGCTTTGTAATACTTTTGAACCCCTATAATTTATATTTTAGAATGCCTGTCCCCCTGAAGAGACCGATCGAATGGTCGAAACGCGTCGGGGATCCACATTGTGCATTCATCTGCAACTTTACGATATGTATAAATATTTATGTCTACTGCAACAAGGATTGAGAAACCTTTGTACCCTCTCTTTTATATATTGTTTAACATTTACCCATACTCGCTGTGATATCCGATATTATCGGTCAATAAATATTGTTTTATATGGAAACTGTTTAATCCTTTTATCCCGCTGCCTAATAACCCCGCTGGGGAACCTTTCTCTTTTTTTTTTCAACCTCCAACACTACTGTACCTTTCCCTGTGTCCTTCCCAGCTGCCAGCAGAGTGACCCAATGCGCCGTGAAAGAGAGGTAACATCCCAGTCCATGCCTGCTGGACCATGAGTCAGCGGTAATATGCACCTTACCACTGACCGCCCTGAGGCATGGACATTGCCTTCCACATGGTGGTAGAGAGCCGGAATCGCCTTTCGTGAGAAAAAATGGCGTTTGGGAACTTGCCACTGAGGTACCGCACATTCCACAAACTCACGGAAGGAGGCAGAATCTACCAACTGAAAAGGCAGCAGTTGAAGTGCTAGAAATTTCGCTAAGCTAGCATTCAACCGCTGGGCATGTGGATGGCTGGGAGAGTACTTATTTTGGCGCTGCAGCAGCTGGCGCAGGGAAATTTGTCTGGTACAATCTGCCATCGGTGTACCGATAGTAGATTGCCCACATGTACTACTAGGTTGTGACACACCTAATTCTACACCTTCAGTCCTATCAGTGCAGGCTTCAGAGAGGACTGGTAAACATCAGGGGTTGGCGAATCCTGTCTCCGACTCACTGATCATAGCGGTGAGTCAGTAGAAGTGCCAGAGGGCAGTGGGAGGGAGGGACATCACCTCTTGCCGCCCATAAGAATGATCAAGCAATGGAACAGCCTCTATGATCATTCTTATGGTGTAGGGAATCGCCAGCTGAAAAAGCCGATATCTGAATGATGCCTGTAGCGGCAGGCATCGTTCAGATATACCCGCACAAGTTCGAGGTCGAGGACATCATATGACGGTGGTTAAAAGAGCTTAATCCCAATGTAAAAATATATATAAAAGCAAAAGAGGAGGCCCTCAAACAATACAAGGTAAGGGTGCAATTATGGCGGCTAAGATAGAACAAGAAAACCACATAGCGTAGGAGAGTAAAAAAATCCCAAGAAACTCTTTAAGTATGTAAAAAGTAAAAAAGGGAGGACAGACCATCTTGACCTCATAATGAATGAGGAAGGACATCTCGTTACAAAGAATGGGGAGATGACAAAGGTATTGAAATCATTCTACTCCTCAGTTTCACGAGGGAAACAAAACTGCAGTGTTTATCCTCGTGACACATCACAGGAAGCATCCTCATGTCTAACAGAGGACAGAATTATAATTAGACCTGGGAAATGTAACATTAATAAATCACCGGATGGCTTGCACCCAAGGGTTCTTAGGGAAGTCAAGTAGATGCCAGACCATTGTTCTTATTTTTTACTGACAGTCTACTGACTGGAATGGTACCAGCAGATTGGAGAAAAGTCAATGTAGCACCAATATTTAAAAAGGGCCCAAAATACTTCCCTTGGAATTACAGACCAGTTAGCCTAACATCAATAGTATGCAAGCTCTTGGAGGGGATGATAAGGGACTATATGCAAGATTTTAGTAATGAAAACGGTATCATTAGCAGTAATCAGCATGGATTAATGAAGAATCTTTCTTGCCAAACCAATCTATTAACCTTCTATGAGGATGTAAGTTGCCATCTAGATAAAGAAAGGCCCGTAGTCATGGTGATTTTGCAAAAGCATTTGACACAGTTTCCTGTAAACGTTTACTGTACAAAATAAGGTCCGTTGGCATGGACCAGGGTGTGTACATGGATTGAAAATTGCCTACAAGGGCGAGTTCAGAGGGTGGTGATAAATTTCCGACAGAAAAAAGTCAGATGGGAATATCGGATGAAAACTTCCCATCAGACTTTTTCCACTGGAAATTCCGACGGTGTGTATGCGGCTTCAGTAGTGACCAGGGGCATACATGGGGCTTCCTTTGTTCAATTTCAGCTGAATGGCAGGGAGTAAAAGGAAGGTAAGCATGTGTACAGTAGGTGACTGGGATATTGTGTCAATCTCGCTCCCTTTCTCGGCGAGATTGAGCACTTGCGAGCCCCATCGCAGGAGCCAGCGCCGAGATGGTTTGCCACGATGGAGACAAAGCCGTCATAGAAGCGACGGGGATCCGACGCGGATTCCCGCCAATTCTACACGTGGGCGGAGTTTGTTATGAATCCTGAGAAGGAAGTCCCCGCCGGATTTTAAATAAAAATCCGGCATGGGTTCCCCCCTCAGGAGCATAACGGGCCCTTAGGTCTGGTATGGGTTGTAAGGAGCCCCCCCTACGCCGAAAAAACGGCGTGGGGGTCCCCCCACAATCCATACCAGACCCGTATCCGAAGCACGCCGGCCGGTCAGGAAGGGAGTGGGGGCGAGCGAGCGCCCCCCTCCTGAGCCGTACCGGGCAGCATGCCCTCAACATGGGGGGGTCAGGTGCTCTGGGGCAGGGGGCGCACTGCGGCCCCCCACCCCAGAGCACCCTGTCCCCATGTTGATGAGGACAGGGCCCCTTCCCGACAACCCTGGCCGTTGGTTGTCGGGGTATGGGGGGGCGGGAGGCTTATCGGAATCTGGAAGCCCCCTTTAATAAGGGGGCCCCCAGATACCGGCCCCCCACCCTAATTGAATGAGTATGGGGCACATTGTACCCCTACCCATTCACCTGGAGGCAAAGTGTAAACACAAATAAACCACACAGGGTATTGTAATATTTTATTAGTTGGCCGCCGGGGGGGGTGTGTATGATCGGTTTTATAAAAGCGCCCCCCTCCGGTGGGCTTCTGCGGGGGGGTGGGTGCCGCTGTTCTTCGCCGCCGTCTGGTTGTCTTCCGCCGCCGGGGGGGGCGCTTTGATAAAAGCGCCCACCACCCGGCGGGCTTCCTTCGACATCTTCGGCGGCGGGGGGGGGTCTTCTCCCACTCTCCGGGGTCTTCTCCCGCTCTCCGGGGGTCTTCTCCGGCTCTCCGGGGTCTTCTCCGATCTCCGGGGGTCTTCTCCGCTCTTCGGTGTCTTCTTCTTCAGGACTGGCCGCCGCTATCTTCGTGTGTTAGCTCAATTACTAGCGGCGGCCAGTCCCCTCTTCTGTGACGTCGTCTTCTTCTTCTCTTCTCCAGATGTTGACGCGACACTTCCTTCCGCTGTTATGGCGGGCGCGCGGCTCGCGGCGAGTTATATAGGCCTGTCTTGTGACGTCGCAGTCCCATCATGCTCCGGTAGGTACCACGTGGGTAGGTAGCACTGCAGTACATTGTGAATTAGCTGCTGCTGTGCAATGTATTTTAGTGAATGGCACCAAAGTGCACCACAATAGGACAGGTGTGTTGACATATTTTTCATTAACATGTATTGTGCTAACATGCGATACGACAATGTATAAATCTCCATGGTCTCTATAACTTATTGGGCCTTTGAGGTTTTGTAAGATGAATTACAATTTATGCCACTTAGTAAGCCATCACCCTATTATTGTTCACTACTAAACAAAATAATATGTTTTGATAAGTGTTGCTGCCTTTTATTAGCTTTTTCATAGCATAATCATAGTTAAATCTACAGCAATTTTTAACTATTAGCATAAGAAAGGCTACTGTGCGAGAAATCTTTTCCTACCAAGCAGCATTTTGATTTTCATTGAGCCAAATTTTTATTTTTAATAAATAGCATTATTCAGTGAAAATTAGAAATTAAGATATAGCAAATTAAAATTCAGTGATAATATACTCTTGACTAAAGAGCAAGAGGGAATATAAAACTTGTGAGTAAGGTAGCTTTTCAAACTAATAATTGTATGCATGTTCATGAATTCATGTTAAATATTTGTGGCTGTCATTTACCACCACCTTCCTGCTGACAGGGCTCCACAATTTCCCTTTCATGCTGTTAATGAGTTCATAAAATGGTTTTATATGACAACATAGAATATTTATCCTAGCACATTTAACAAATCAAGCTAAATCTAAAAAAATATTTTGCAGGAATTACTAACTATTGCAATATTGCCTTTACCAGTGAATTTGGGGTAGTTTTTCATCCAATGGTACCTACAACAATATTTTATATCCATTCCCAAGAAGGATTTTGAGAGCAATGAAAGCCTAAATTTTAACATGTAATGGACAAGTCTCATATGGTAACTATGCAACAAGCTCATCCATACAAAACACACATGCAGTGTCATCAGAATAGCCAGACATTGTCCCTGATAACTGCCACAGCAGTACAATGTTACCATAGTGCAGTGCTTCTCAAATAGTGGGCCGCGCCCTCCAGGGCCATTTAGCGCCATTTAGTATCCATTACCAATTCACATAGGGGGGACAACATAGGGGGGACGAGGATCTGGAGGTCCCCTTTGTTAAAGGGGTCTTCCAGATTCTGATAAGCACCCCGCCCGCAGACCCCCACAACCACCGGGCAAGGGTTGTGGGGATGAGGCCCTTGTCCCCATCAACATGGAGACATCCTCCTCATGTTGAGGGCATGTGGCCTGGTACGGTTCAGGAGAGGGGGGGCGCACTCTGTCCCCCCCTCTTTTCTGCGGCCGGCCAGGTTAACGTGCTCGGATAAGGGGTCTGGTGTGGATTTTTGGGGGAACTCCACGCCATTTTTAAAAAAAAATTGGGGATGGAGTTCCCCTTAAAATCCACACCAGACCTGATGGGTCTGGAATAGATATTTGGGGGGAACCCCACGTATTTTTTTTTTAAACTGACCGCGGGTTCCCCTTAATATCCATACCAGACCTGAAGGGCCTGGTAATTGAATTTGGGGGGACCCTCGCGCTTTTTTTATTTTTTATGAATGAATTCTCTCTGAATTGCCGGAGCCGCAATTCATTATAGCCGCAAGTCCGGTTTTAAATGCCTTCAGAAATGACACTTTGTGCAGGGACAATTCTATGTACCGGAAACATGCTGTATTTCACATGCTAACTTTACAACCCCCCTAGGTACAAATTTTAAAGTAATATTTCACTTTTATTGTTTCACTTTTAGCATTAATAAATTCACTGCTCCTGAAAAAACGGCCCGTTTTTAAAACGTTTTTTTGCATTGATACATGTCCTCTGAGACAGGACCCGGGTCCCCAAACACTTTTTAGGGCAATAACTTGCATATTAGCCTTTAGAATTAGCACTTTAGATTTCTCCCATAGACTTTAACAGGGTGTTCTGCGGCTTTTCGAATTTGCCGCGAATACCCCAAATTGTTTGTTGTTTGCCGAACAGGCAACTCGATGCTCATCCCTAGTTCTGGTACCTTGGTAAAGGAGTGTTTATACATAGGAGGGGTGTCTGTACTAGGGAGGGCTGAGCTGTCTATGCTAGGGGATAAGTCTGTGTTGGGGGTTCTGTGTTGGAGCAGTCAATATGTGTTGGAGGGGATAAGTCTGTGCTGAATGGTCTGTGCTGGAGGGGTCAGTGCTGGGGGTCAGTCTGTGTTGGAGAAGTCAGTTTGTGCTGGGAGGTTGGTCTGTGTTGGGAGAGTTAGCCTGTGCTGAGGAAACTTTGCTTCAGGGGATCTGTCCCTACTGAGGGATCTGTGCTGGGGAGGTCTGTCTGTAGTGAGGGTCTGTGTTGGGGGGGGGGTCTGTGCTATAGGGCTCTGTGCTGGGAAGTTGATTTATGTTGGGGGGTTGGGCTGTACTTGGGAGGTCTGTACTGAGGGGTCTGTGTTGGGGGGTCGGTCTGTACTGGGATGAGAGTCTATACTAAGGTGTTTGTGTTGGGGGGTCTGTAATGAGACCACCCAACAGGCAGCAGCCAGGTGTATACACATGCCATAGCAGGAATTTTACTCATTGTTGCTTTCAGCTGGTACTAGCACCCACTGAATGTGACCCATTAAAGTAAAAGCTGCCACTTTGCAACCTTACACTTTCTCTCTTGTCTAAGAAAAGGTTTTAGAACCTCTACTGTGTACCTTTTTATATTTAGTTTCACTTTGACCCAGTTGCCTGATTTGAATTCATGGCAAAAATCCATTACCTGCCATTCCTCTGTTCAAAGACAGGACCCTTATTGGCCATTGACACACATTCATTGAATAGAGTGATGGCATGTGGTGGATCTTAAAGTGTTAATAAACCCAGGACCCTGCATTCATTATATCTGGTCTCCCACAGTACACAGAACATGGAAATGCTAATTTTTTAGTAAATAGAAACTGCTAAATACCTTTTTCTTAACCACAGTATATAGCAGTCTTGTGACTTCTATTAGTGACTGGTTAAAGCTTCTAGGAAGAGTTTTCATTCTCCTCTGACTATCATATGAGGCTGCAGAACCCCAGACCCTATGTATGGACAGTGCTAATTGATCCTGTGCTGATCACTTGCACTTCCACAAAAATAAACGTTCTAGTAATTCACACCAAACTGAGCACATGCAGAGTGCCTCCTAGGTTCCTTACTATCAAGAGATTGATTGAGGACTGTGGAAGAAGGGACGGATCAGAGAAGACAAGATCAAATAACCTTTTTTACACAATGAAGAGGATTAACCCCTAAGGTTCCACAGTGAGTATAACAAGCATGCTTTACTTCATATGCAGACTGATTTTTACTGTTGTGGGTTTAGTAACACTTTAACTTTGAATTCAGGGATAGTCAGGCCCCAGTAATTAAGTGAAACAAAACCAGAGGATGGCACAGAAAAAGATTTTCTAGCTAATACAGCTAATAGCAGCACTTTTCAAATGTTTACTTTTAAATATTAACCTGGAGTGTAGGTTCTGTTTAATATGATCCCCCTACTAACATTAAAATATAACTAACCCTTATAGAAACGTGCATATATTTTCCTGTAATGGGAACAGCCAATATCAATGCTCACAGTTCTGTGCTGACAAGGAAATATTTTACCTTAGTGATATAACTACCAGAATATGTCTACTGCACAGCACACACCAACTATTCTCAACAATTAATTGGAATCCAACCAACCATATATTTCAATAGGTGTTGAGCTGGGTCAATGAACTAAAAAAAGGTCATCTTGAAATATTAGGTAGAAATTTGCCCTTCTTTGGGTTTTTATAATATATTTAATTAGTATCCATAAAAAACAAAACAGGTGAAAGCCATTATGATATAACTACTATTAAAAATCTCCTACAAAGCATTCAGTCTATTTGTTCCATGAGACGTGGTGGTTTTATGGTTCATCTATTATTATGTTCCCATAGTCAATTAATTTATATTTGTTGCACTATACAATGCATGTCTCAAGCAAATGTCCTTTATCAGCACATTTAGAATTTTGCTAATTAAATAAAAAGTGACATTATTTTGTTTTGGAAGAATAATAACTTCTCTTCTAGCTATCACTTATCATTTGTAAATATGGTGTAACTAAAACTTTAAATAACCTTTCTGAACTGGCTTAGTCTGCTTTATTGTGACTGCCTAGCATTTCCCAGGCAACTCTTTCTAATTTGGTCTTCGTTTAGAAAGAATAATGTAGTAACCTTTAAAATAAAATATGATGACTGCAAGTCTACAATTTGCTTTTTTTTTCAATTTTATTTTAGCATCAAGTGAACAAAACACTGAAAACTTGTTTTTGGATGATTGAAAGTGTTAATAAAGAACACCTTTTATTAATTGCTATGATAGAATACTTTATTTAAAAAGAGACTTTGTAAGTGAAGTGTGGAAAACTGTAAATGAAAGAATTCAATTTGATATATGTATATATATATATATATATATATATATATATATATATATATATATATATATATATATATATTCATACACACAGTATATATACAGTATCTCACAAAAATGAGTACACTCCTCATATTTTTGTAAATATTTTATTATATATTTACATTTATCTTATATTTACATTCTTTGTGTGACAACACACAAGAAATGACACTTTGCTACAATGTAAGTGAAAATGTCCAAATTGGGGCCAAAGTGTCAATATTTTGTGTGGCCACCATTATTTTCCAGCACTGCCTTAACCCTCTTGGGCATGGAGTTCACCAGAGCTTCACAGGCTGCCATTGGAGTCCTCTTCCACTCCTCCATGACGACATCACAGAGTAGTGTAAAAAAAGACAGCAAGCAAATCCTTAAAAAATACAATTGTCCACCAAAGTAGATCTATCACTAAAATTGCTCCAACGATAAGCCTCCCCTCTGCAAACCCCCACAACCACCCGCCAGTAACATGGGGACAAGGTGCTTTGGAGGGGCATAGCCCCCTCTGCCCCAAAGCACCCCTGATGTTGAGGACATGTGGCCTAGTATGGTTCAGGAGGAGCAGGTGCTCGATTTCTCCCCCGATTTCTCCCCCTTTCCTGACCTGCAGGGCAGCATGCTTGCATAGGCATCTGGTATAGATTTTGGGGGGCCCCACGCCCTTAAAATCCATACCAAACCCGAAGGGCCTGGTTCAGATGGGGGGGACTATGCAATGTTTTCTTCATTTTTTATTGCTGGCATTTTTTTTTTTACATTCAGCTGATTTGTCCATTGTTAAGGACACGGCAACCACCTGCTCCATAACAACAAGGTTGTTTACTGGTTGGTAAGGGGGGCTGCAGGTTATTTACTGCATGCATTTTTTTCTCTTTTTGTAAATTTACTTTCACTCCTGTTTTCTGTGGTATGTACTTAGCATTTTGGCTTGTGGTAAATACAACAATAGTGAATTAACATTTTCAGGATTGCATGCTGTATTTGGGAAAACACCTAAAAATTCCATGTGATCTGCATGTGTTCTGTTCTGTAATTCAAATTTGTAATTACAGTGGAACCTCGGATTACGAACATAATCCATTCCAGGAGAATGCTCGTAAACCAAATATCCAAATATCAAAAGGGAGTTTCCTCATTGAAGTCAATGGGAACGAAAATAATTTGTTCCGCATTGACTACAATGGCATGCAATACCGCATGTGCCAGAGGTAGGAGGGCGCTGGAGAGCCTTGGGAATAGCCGGAAAGGCCCGAGGACACCTTGGCTGACCTTGGCTAATCTCGGAAAGGCTCAGAAACAGAGAATTTCCATGTCTTTCTGTGTCTTTCTGAGCATTTCCGAACGGCGCCGATCGACTGTGATCGGTGCCATTCAGCTCCCCGGCTCCCACCTCAGGCCAAATGCAGTACTGCACACTGATTTGGCCTGAATCCTGCTCATTTTGGTGAGACAACACTCGCAAACCGAGTTAGGGTTTTTTCAAATACAGTTCTATTTTTTTTTTCAAATACAGCACTCGTTAACCGTGTTACTCGCAATCTGAGGTTCCACTGTATTGCTTTACACACAGGTTTAATGGATTTGGGATGCACAAGGAGTTAAGAATAGATTAGTTAATAATTGAATAATTTGTTAGGGAGACCAACTCAACAATAAAAACCAAGGCAGGTAGGACATATCAGGTTAAATGATAGCTAATCAAGTAGACATATAATTCACCTTATTTGTATACTTTTTGCTAGATCTAGTCCTTATACTGGCACTTTATCATGCAATGATGTGCCAAAACAAATTATTTTAAATGTTGCTTGATGTGCAATGGATCAACATGCAATATGGAAAAAGGTCTATAAAATCAGTGACTGAAAGTGAGTATAAAATGTGTGTCAAACATTGAGAAATTCACAATGTAACACACAGAGATGTGTGTAAAACACAAATAGCCATTCATCAAAATGCATATCAAAAGCGCATTGCAACACACACACAACAATGCATGTTGAATGAGCCTTTAATGTTTGCAATATGTCCTGTGTGTACTCCTTAAAGACAGAACTAAAATGGTTAGCACGTGTTATCCAATTAAATACATGATCATATGAAAGCTCCTGTCAATATTTCTAAACTTGTTAAGATAAGACCTTAATTATTTAAATTTATGGATATCTGGAATTATGTAAATAAAATATTGACTCATAGGATAAACATTTGTTTGTGAAATATATGCTGAAAAGGAAATATATACATGAATGTATCTTTGTGGTATGGAGTTGTTTGTGTCATTCTATGAAAAATAAAGCTTACAGTACAAGATTTTCATGGCAGCCAGAAATTCACTCAAATTAAAACATTCAAAACATAAATAGTATATTTCTCCATTTGATTATAGCAATTCTCTTGACTTCTCAGAAAGAAATCACATATTTCATTGTTTGCATCATTATAAGACACTGCTATCTATGAAGTCCTTTGAAGTTATAAACAAATGTTCTTCAAAATCTTTCAGATATTGCTGAAATTGTCAACTGCAGCTTTCCACGGTAGGGTGTGGTTGGGTAAAAAATATCCCATTTTGCCTGTGGGTAAATTAAAATATCAGACTTTTTTTTGCAACTGGGGAAATTTAAAAAAATGTTCTTGTTCCCACTGGACAGTGCAACTCCCTGAACTCTCTTCTTCCCAGTGCTGGCTGCTCCCCCCTATCCTCTGTGCCCAAACAACACAAATACCTGCCCTGAACACTTCCTTTCACTCACCTGCACTCCTCATCTTTTTTTTCCTCAGCTTGGGTAGGGACAGCAGAGCCCCCAGCTATACCTCTATCTGACTCTCTTCCACCCCCACTGCTCACAGATTGTGGAACTTTGACTATCCTGTGTTAGGGCTCAGGGAGTAAGGGGATAGCTGCAGCAGCACAGAAGCTCTTAGGTAATTGTTCATCTGCCATTCTGCATACAGTTTAAACCCTACCTCCACAAAATCGAAAAACCCTCCCTTGGGGCTGCACCTGCACTGGAGGGGTAACCTACTTTATTATGACTTAAAGACAAAAAAGCAGTTTCACTTACCTAATTCTCCACTCCCCTGGCAGACAGTGCTCCCCCATGCTCTGACAATGGACTGCCCCTGGGAATCTGCATGTCTAATACAGGGCTATGAGCCCTACATCAGTCTTAATGACCTGAGAGGATCTACAGTGGGTGACCGCGATATTGTGTCAATCTCACTCCCTTTCTCGGCGAGATTGACCACCTGCGAGCCCCATCGCGGGAGCCAGCGCCGAGCTGGCTTGCCGCGATGGAGACAAAGCCGTCATAGAAGCGACGGGGATCCGACGTGGATTCCCGCCAATTCTACACGTGGGCGGCGTTTGTTATGAATCCTGAAGGGGAAGTCCCCGCCAGATTTTAAATAAAAATCCGGCATGGGTTCCCCCCTCAGGAGCATACCGGGCCCTTAGGTCTGTTATGGGTTGTATGGAGACCCCACCTACGCCAAAAAAACGGCGTGGGGGTCCCCTTACAATCCTAACCAG
The DNA here is from genome assembly GCA_029574335.1 of Rana kukunoris. Taxonomy (NCBI): domain Eukaryota; kingdom Metazoa; phylum Chordata; class Amphibia; order Anura; family Ranidae; genus Rana; species Rana kukunoris. Next base: position 310,253,509 of record CM056053.1, read on the forward strand.
ACCCGTATCCAAAGCATGACAGCCGGCCGGTCAGGAGGGAAGTGGGGGGCGAGCGAGCGCCCCCCCTCCTGAGCCGTACCGGGCAGCATGCCCTCAACATGGGGGGGTCAGGTGCTCTGGGGCAGGGGGGCGCACTGCGACCCCCCCACCCCAGAGCACCCTGTCCCCATGTTGATGAGGACAGGGCCCCTTCCCGACAACCCTGGCCGTTGGTTGTCGGGGTATGCGGATGGGAGGCTTATCGGAATCTGGGAGCCCCCTTTAATAAGGGGGCCCCCAGATACCAGCCCCCCACCCTAAGTGAATACCTACCCAGGTGGTACCTACCGGAGCATGATGGGACTGCAACGTCACAAGATAGGCCTATATAAGTCGATGGGAGCCGCTCGTCCGGAATAACAGCGGGAGGAAGCGTCGCGTCAACATCTGGAGAAGAGAAGAAGAAGAAGACGTGACAGAAGCGGCGGCCAGTCCTGAAGAGAAAGAAGGAATCGGAGAGCGCTGAATCAAGAGCGGAGAGCGGAGAAGACCCCCGAAGAGCGGAGAAAACCCCCCGAAGAGTGGGGAAGACCCCCGGAGAGGGAAGACCCACCCCCCGCCGAAGATGTCGGAAGAAGCCCGCCGGAGGGGGGTGCTTTTATAAAAGCGACCACACCCCCCCCCCCCCCCGGCGGCCAACTAATAAAATATTTCAATACCCTGTGTGGTTTATTTGTGTTTACACTTTTTTTACACTTTTCTCATTCACTTAGGGTGCCGGGCTGGTATCTGGGGGCCCCCTTATTAAAGGTGGCTCCCAGATTCCGATAAGCCTCCCACCCGCATACTCCGACAACCAACGGCCAGGGTTGTCGGGAAGGGTCCCTGTCCTCATCAACAGCAGTGCGCCCCCCTGCCCCAGATCACCTGACCCCCCCATGTTGAGGGCATGCTGCCCGGTACGGCTCAGGAGGGGGGCGCTCGCTCGCCACCACTCCCCTCCTGACCGGCCGGCTGGCGTGCTTTGGATACGGGTCTGGTATGGATTGTGGGGGGACCCCCACGCCGTTTTTTAAGTGTAGGGGGGGTCTCCTTACAACCCATAACAGACCTAAGGGCCTGGTATGCTCCTGAGGGGGGAACCCATGCCCGATTTTTATTTAAAATCCGGCGGGGACTTCCCCTTCAAGATTCATAACAAACGCCGCCCACGTGTAGAATTGGCGGGAATCCACGTCGGATCCCCGTCGCTTCTATGACACACTCGCTGGAATGAGCTTTTACTATTACAGCGAGTGCGAGATGTCGGCACCCTGTCGCTGAGAATCAGCGCGATGCTGTCGTGCTAAAAACACATTCTCGGCGGCAGGCACTGTAGACCGCCAAGACATAGAGGGGAAGAGGCTGCAGGGACCAGTCTAACAGCACAGAGGAACCAACAGGAGTGGATAATTGGGTTAAGTTAAAGTGCTTTACAAAGTCGTCTACATGAAAATAAACTGTTAGTCAGGAGTATTAATACTTTGGAGGACCTTGTGCTTGCCGTCCAAAATAGAAGAAAACAATATACTAAAACATGGTCATACTGGAACATGTTTGTACAGTATGTTCGGATGAAGGGAAATCCCTCCTGGAGTGCTGCTCTGGAGATTGAGGTCCTCCTGTCCTTCTTACTAATGCACTCGCGCACCACATCACCCTGGCTTCCCTCTCCGCCCTCTCCCTTTTTTTTCTTTCTCTCCCTTTCCTCCATATCTCTTTTCTGTTTTGGCGCCCATTGGTGACCTCTTGTTCCTTTGTTCTTGTTTCTTTATTTTTCTCTATAAAACCGAATTGTCCACCTATGCAAACCCTGGCATGTTGTTTACAGTTAGCTCCTCATTTTTTGGAAGTGAGAAAAAAATATGGGTTTTAGTGATATCAAAATATCTTGCAGTTCTGTATTTCACTTCATAATACCATGCCATTTTGTATCTTCTTTATATTACAGTATATGAGACATTGCACCTGTTCTGTTTTACATTGCACTGATGGATTTATTCTTTTATATAAATAAAGAATTTGAAAAAAAAAAGAAAATGAGCTGTTAACTAGGGATGAGACGAATACCCTCTGGTTCGGTATCTTGTGATTTTTTTTAATTATCAAAGGAAAACTGGCACAAAATAGTTACATTTTTAAATGTATCTGTATATTTCTTGGTACTACAATAACCTTCCACCAAAGAACAACCCAAATTAAATTCTCTTGCTCCTGATGATCGCAGCGATACCACAGATAAACATTTGTGCACATGTATAAAGTGAAGCAATTTGCTAATACACATTTAAACAAGGTTATAAATGTATACATATTATTTGCATTTTATTGTTATTTGCACTTTCAGTGATTGTATTGGGAGAACCCTTTATCACATCATGATACCACAGATGTGTATTGCAACAACAACCCCTGAACTATTTGGGCATACAGCTTGCCAACTCTTATTACCTATTTTAGGAGTGTTTCATTATAAACTATTAAAATATCTGGAAGACTGCAACAAAGTTTCATTCATGTGGCTGGGTAGAATCAATATGGTTAAAATAAATGTATTGCCTAGAGTTGTTTCTTTTGCAGATTATTCTCTTCTCTTTGTCTAAAACTTGTTTCCACCAGATTAGATTCAGCATCAGCTGATAAATTTGTTTCTGAAACAGCCCAGGTTATCGTACAACATATATACTAGACCTAAAGAAGAAGAAGAAGAAGAAGTTCTAAACTAAAGATTTAGGTTTTCTGGATATGCTGTCCTACTGCCAAGTGGTTTTCCTGGATAAAATATAGTATCAAATTATAATTTTTATGTAAAACACAAAAGATTAGTCTCCTTGGAAAAATCTATGGCAGGGTGCACCATGGGTATCAGGACATGCCAGGTGTGTGTCAGATGGGATCTCCCCCCTAGCATTTCATAAGGTAAAACATTTGGACAGATAAAATGATAACATGATGAAAGCCCTCACCCCCCTCGCATCACACCCACTAACCACCTTAGGATTCCAGACGTTTCCACTGGTTGACCATCTATTTTTCGTTCAAATATGGGCCATAAATAGGAAAACTTGCTCTAGAAAATGCATTTATAAAGAACAGTTAATTCTACTACCACAAATGCAGGCACAATATAGGTGTTTTTTGTTCAATAAACGGATAAATACACAACTGAGCAATTTCATCTCCACTCTCTAATGCTCAAGAATGGGAATTGTAACTGCATTTTACTCTTTACAGACCTCCAACTGAGCTAGCTAAAATCTCCTCAGGGGTCAGGCTCGGAGACCAATAGCTATAGCCATAGAGAGGCTCCAACCAAACATCTGGATAAGTGTTCAAGCAGATCACCCAAGGAGCAGGGTCTGATCTCTAACTGGTATTCAGCAGAGTTCCCGATGGTAGAGATAAGTTGTGCTGGATGTTCCAGGTCGCAGTTTTCAGGATCACCCCACTAGAATGTGAGTTAACCAGGGCCCAGTAGCAGAAATCACAGGTGGGGATCAAGCAGAAGCGTAGTCAGCAAACAAGCTAATTATCAGTAACAAGTAATTGCAGGTTGGAATCAAGTGGAAGCATAGTTGAAGAACAAGCCAAAGGTTGATAACCAGTTGTAGTGGAGACAGCTGCAGATATGCGAGAGGAGCAAGATATCAGCAGGAGAGAGCACAATAATCTGACAATGATGAAATAAATGGGCTCAAATCGCACTGTAAAGTTCCACATGTGATTTGAACAGGAATGTGGTACGATTCCTGTCTGAATCACATGTGGTTTCCCCGCCTCACTCCTGTGTGAACCCAGGCTGAAGTCATTATGACAAGCCTAGGTTCACACAGGAGCGGTGTGAGAAACAGCATGTGATTCAGACAAGAATCACACCACATTCCTGTTCAAATGACATGTGGTTCTTTACAGTGCGATTTGAGCCCATCCATTTTGTATGAGCCCAAATCGCACAGAAAGTATTGGTTGTAGATATTGGAGCATTTGCAAGTACTCTTGCAAATGCTTAGTATCAGCAACAATGACAACATAATGTAGTGGATACAATGGAAAAGAGTGGTCTTATACTTGTTGGAGCAAAGACATTACTATAAACCAAAAAGCTGCAATGACCTCACATTGTCCAAAAATATGAACATGGGTAACTCTAGTTTTACCACAATGCCAACAAAGAGGAGAAGGGAACGATCTTTGCAGTGTAAAACTTCAGGTGTTCTGTACCAGAACATTAGAATATTGTAAGCCGTCTCTCTTTGCGCTACGCATCTAAATATTTTAGATGTAGATAACCACATTTAGCTCCAACAAGGGAGAGTGATAGGGCGTTGCAGAATAGAGAAGAAAAAATGGATACGACACAATGGGGGTAGGGAAAGTCCTGCTCACCCCTGTAGTAAAAAAAAGAAAAGAGGGAGTTCCCCGTTGGGGTTTTTAGGCAGCAATCAAATAATCATGGTAAGGATGAGTAATGGAAGCATCATACAAAGGTATATATATGTAGAAAAAAATATATTTTAATGGGTAAAAATACATAAAATACAAATAGGCTCTGGTATTGTGTACTAACTGCACATAGGGTATGCACCAATGAACATGACAGAGAATCAACATGAATGTTAACTACTAAGTCAATTATATTCTGACGCGTTTCAACCCTTCAATGGGTCTTCTTCGGAGAATTGGGTGCGACTGTAACAACATACATAAAAAAATATAATAAGAGGTAATAAAGTCTTTCACATTTAGTATTCAGACATACGTATCTTTGTCTAAGTATAGTTACCCATTCACAGTGTGCAGTTTGAATTATGTGCAAGGCCAGAGTCAGTCCAACAGACAGATTCCTGGATGGATGCCACCGAGACTGGGGGGGCCAGCTCACCACCGATGCCCACCAAAGTATGGTAGAGGGGGCCTACAAGGGCTCACCGATGCTGGTGGGACCCTAAGGGTTCCAATTGCCGGGAAAGGGGGGAGAGAGGCCCCCAGGGAAGAGGCTGGAGGGGACTGAGGTGGGGGGCAGTCACCAGCACAACACCTGATAAGACGATATATACAAATATAAATTGGTCAATTAGTCTAAATTGTAATAGGATATAAGGTATAGCTAAATTGGGGAACAGCGGGCATGCAAGTGGGGTCCCCAAGCTCCGCAGTGAGTAGGAGAATCAAGATGTAGTAGTGTGTTGGGGTAAATAGTATACAGAAGTGGGGAGTATTAGAGTGAGGAGTGTAAGTGAATGAAGAGGTGAGTAACGTGGTGAATAAGGGAAAGAGAGTGAAAAGGTGAGCAGTACTAAATAGTGAGCCTAAGAGGTATAAACGATTGTAAAGAAACAGAAAAAGGGGGATGTGTGGGGAGGTGATGAGTGACTATGATGGGGTGAAAGTGAGTGAATACCTGAAATGGATAAAATATGAGGGGATAAACAAATCCCAAGTAGTAAAATGGTGACACCTCAATCTAAGACAAAAGAGGAAAATAGTGGGTAAGCTAAATGGATGTAAAGTATGAATCAATCAAAACAGTGTAAGGTATAAAGATTGCAAGTGATCTTACCCAGTCAGTAAGGAAACGTTCCTACATAGGTGGGAGGGAATCCAGTCTGCCAGGAATGATACCTGTGGTGCAGACTAAATAGGTGCATGCCAGATGTTCACACTCGTGGTGATTGCTAGGTTACAGCCCCAAACAGCACCCCGCCCCCATCCTCCTCCCCCTGTTTCCCGTCCCAGCAGATGTACAAGAAGTGGCTAGGGATTGGGGCTCGGCAAAAACCGTGCATCCGTGGGTCCCTCGGCGTCAATAGAGGAGATCCTCGGCGTGCGCCGCACATTCCGTGTCGCATCGGTGACGTCACACGCACGCGCCGTGCACGAGCACGTGCGGGACGCACCCAGCGTTGGGATGGCCATTGATGCCGTCAGTGAGGAGGGAATCCCCACATAGGACGGGACCAGCCCTCCCTCTAGTGGGGAATGTAGAGAACACTCTGTGTCTCCCCCTCCTCACTGAAAGGCCGCCACTAATGATGGGGGAAGCAGTAGGTGAGACTGGGTGCCCTCCAGTGGGTGGAAGCCAAAGGCCAGGAACATGATGCAAAACTGAAATGCAAATATGCAACAATTAAAGTTTAGTCCATATTCAAATACATAAAGAGATATAATACGATGTCATAATACAACAACGGTATAAAAGTAAACAATGTAGTCCAAATTGTTTATGAGACTAGAGCTCCTATACATATGAAACATGCTAGCTAACAAAAAGTTAAGCAGAGAACACAGAGGTTCTAATGCAGAAGTATAATTATCAACTGTGTTTAAAATTATATATACATATATCTGAAAATGATGGTACTGAAAAAATGGGAATCAATGGGGCGTATAATATAGCTGGGCAGCAAATCAGGTTCGAGACGGAAAGTGTTACTTAGTATGTTTAACAGTTAATAATTACTCAGATATTGCAATTGTATAGATGAATTAGTGGGCGTGGTGACTGGGAGTGAGGGAAAAATTGAGTTATTGATTTTTCCCTGAAAAGAAGCCCTTAAGAAATGGCGCAAAAGATATGGAATCATTCAGGCCCGGGGATTTAGTGGCCCCCGAGTCTGAAGATCCATCTCTGTTCTTTTTGTAAGAGAATTTTGTTCCAGTCGCCTCCCCGATCGGGAATAGTTACCCGGTCGAGGACGGCGAATGAAACATGCGGAACATGGTAATTGTGGGTCAGGGCAACATGTCTGCCAACAGGCAGGTAAACGTTCCCGATGTCCATGCTGTATTTGTGTTTGCTTATGCGTTTCCAGAGTTCTTGTTTGGTTTTGCCTATGTAATAGGCACCGCATTCGCACTCCATAAAGTACACCACGCCACGTGTGCGACAATTAGCAAAGTATACAGGTTTGAAAGTCTCATCGTTAGGGAGATAGAAAATCTTATCACGTCTCATCAAGGAACACATGGAACAATGTCCACATTGAAATGTGCCCACAGGCCGACCACCGTGATTGGTGGGGGGGGCTGCTCTATATTCACTTGACACCAGGAGATCCCTAAGTGACATTGCTCGTTTATGAACAACCGAAGGGTGATCTAAAACAAAGGGATTGACTTTGGGATCGTCGGTAAGAATAGTCCAGTGGTTTTGTATTATTTTGTTGATGGCCTCGTATTGCAGGGAATAGCGGACAATCAATCTTGTGGTTACGGACTTGGGGTTTGTGACATTTTTCTTACACAGAAGATCATGTCTGGATTGGGTAAGGGTTCGATTGAAGGCCCTGCGTAGGCAGGACCTGCTATAGCCCCTAGCCAACAACCTATTCTGGAGTTTTCCTGCCTCCTCCCTGAAGAGCTCATCAGTAGAGCAATTGCGCCTCAGGCGCAAATATTGCCCATATGGAATAGAGTTTTTTAGTGGGATAGGGTGGTGTCTATCAAAGTATAAGATGGTGTTGCCAGATGTGCTCTTGCGATACAAAGTACTGCAAAGGCTACCATCAGTATCAATAAATAGTTGCTCATCGAGAAACGTAACAGTCTTTTTATCATGAATCATGGTGAAAGTTAAATTACGATCATTGACATTAAGTGCGTCAAAGAAGGCCAAAAGGTCTGTCTCTGAACCGTCCCAGACGACGAAGACGTCATCGATGTACCGACGCCACATCTTGATGTGACGAAGGTACTCGACAAGATCCTCGTCGTCCGGGAGGGACCGCTCCCACTCCCCCAGGTACAGGTTTGCGTACAATGGGGCACAACAAGTCCCCATCGCAACGCCCTGCACCTGGAGGTAGTGGGAGCGGTCAAGCAGGAAAAAATTGTGATGCAGTATATAGTCCAGGCCACCAATCAAAAAATTGTTCAACTTAGGATCATAGTGCCGACTACGTTTTAGTGCCTGCTCAATAGAAGCAAGACCCAGAGTATGGGGGATGCTGCTATAGAGTGCCTCTACGTCAATTGTGACAAGAATAACATCGTCCGGAAGGGTTAAATCCTCAATAGTTTGTAAAAAATGGATGGTGTCTTTAGTAAAAGACGGGAGAGATACTACAAGAGGTTGTAGATAAGCGTCAATAACCTGGCTGAGATTTTCCGTTAAGTACCCATTTCCAGATATAATGGGCTGTCCGGGAATGGGTATCTTATTTTTGTGGATTTTGGGCAAACTGTAAGGTTGCAATTTTGGGGTGTTTGGTCCTGACAAAGTCTCGGAGGTCAGTTGGAATAACACCTTCAGTGTAGGCCCGATCGATAAAGTTGTAAAAAATCAGTGTAGAATTGAGAGATACGATGAATGGGTAATTTCTGATACCATTCATGATTATCTAAAATGTTTTGGCAGATGTTGAGGTAGGTTTGGTTGTCCATCAGGACAACGTTACCCCCCTTGTCAGACTGTTTAATAATGATTTGGGTATTTTTGCATAAAGAGGTCAGGGCCTTATTTTCCTTACGGCTTAAATTGCCAGGGTGTTTTTGACAAGTAGTGAGTTTAATAAGATCTCGCATGGTCTGTCGTACAAATATTGATACACTGGGATTGGTCGCCAGCGGGGGAAATCTTTTGGAGGGAAGTTTAAACATATGAATGGTATCATTAACAGTTTTCAAGGGTTCTTCAAGAAGAGTGTCAAGATCTATAAGATCGATTAAGTCTAACGTATTATTTTCTTGATGTAAAAGAGTAAGATCCCTTAGGGCTTTGAATTCCCTCATGCTGAAACCTGACCAATCCGTGGTATTGACAGAGGATTGCTGAGAATATAGACACTTTAACCACTTTAGCCCCGGGCCTGTTTTTCAGATTCGGTGTTTAAGAGACTAAAACATTTTTTTTTGCTATAAAATTACTTAAAACCCCCAAACATTATATATTTTTTTTTTCTAACACTCTAGAGAATAAAATGGCAGTCATTGCAATACTTTTTGTTACACCGTATTTGCGCAGCGGTCTTACAAGCGCACTTTTTTTGGAAAAAATTCACTTTTTTAAATAAAAAAATAAGACAACAATAAATTTGGCCCAATTTTTTTACATATTGTGAAAGATAATGTTACGCCGAGTAAAATGATACCCAACATGTCACGCTTAAAAATTGCGCCCGCTCGTGGCATGGCGTCAAACTTTTACCCTTAAAAATCTCGATAGGCGATGTTTAAAAAATTCTACAGGTTGCATTTTTTGAGATACAGAGGAGGTCTAGGGCTAGAATTATTGCTCTCGCTCTATCGATCGCGGCGATACCTCACTTGTGTGGTTTGAACACCGTTTTCATATGCGGGCGCTACTCGCGTATGCGTTCGCTTCTGCGCGCAAGCTCGTCGGGACGGGGCGATTTAAAAAAATTTTTTTGTTGTTTTCGTATTTATTTCTATTAATTTTACCAATTTTTAACACTAAAATAAATAAAAAAAAAAAATGATCACTTTTATTCCTATTACAAGAAATGTAAACATCCCTTGTAATAGAAAAAAGCATGACAGGTCCTCTTAAATATGAGATCTGGGGTCAAAAAGACCTCAGATCTCATATTTAGGCTAAAATGCAAAAAAAAAAAAAAAAATTTTAAATGTCATTTTTCAAATGACATTTAAAAAAAAATGTCTCTTTAAGACGCTGTTTGGAACTGACGTTTGACGTCACTTCCGCCCAGCAGAGCTACGGGGATGGACGAGGGAAATTTTTTCCCTCACTCGCATCCCCGCTGACCAGACGAGCGCACCCGATCGCCTCCGCCGCTACCGACGGCTCCGGTAAGCGGCGGAGAGCGCGGGAGCGCAGCGGGAGGGGGGGGGGACGCTTGTCCGCTACCGATAACGGCGATCTCGCGGCGATTCCGCCGCGGAGACCGCCATTATCGTTTACCCGACCGCCCACAGAAGAGATGGATATCTCGGTTGTGGCAGCAGCTGCTGCCGTTACCGAGATATCCATCCTCAAAGTGCCGACGTATACCTGCGGTGGGCGGTCGGGAAGTGGTTAAAGTCAGCTTTCGTGCAAATAAATGGAGGTCTGTAATAGTTTCAAATAAATCAAAATGATGTTCAGGGCAGAAGGTTAGTCCGCGTGAGAGGACCGAGATCTCGTCAGGGGTAAGAGAGTGGGCCGAAAGGTTAATGACGCTTAGTTGCCGGTCGGGAGCCAAATCAAAAAGGATCCAGGCCCTTTCCCGTCCTTTTTGGTACAGGGGAGTCGGGACCCCTGATGGGGTTTAAAGTTTTACGTAGTGCTGGTTAAGGGGCACAAGGCAGATCTGTCATACTGCCCTGTGTAACGGTGGAGCCTGGGTTTTCATGATTGGTATTGATGTCGTTTGTGGTAGGCGGGGTATTGGTGTACATCCCTATATCATTATCATCAATGCTATCACTATTAACTGTACGTTTTTTGGAGTCCTGCTCAACAGAACCCCTATTGTTGCGATTCCATTTAGATTTTCCCCGACCTCTTTGGGCGGGATTTGTCTCCCGTCCTGTTGAGGAGGAAGGGAACATATTGAAAGTCTTATCCCTCGAATTGGGTCCTTGTTTGTACTCACGTGGAACCTTATTGTATTGTGGTTGTGCAGAGTTAGTGTTCCATCTGTAAGCTCTTTCTTCGGAGAATGCAGTTTTGTCACGCCAGAATTTGGTTTCTTTATCCTGTAGGATGTTCTTATTGAAGGATAGAAGGTTAGTGTCAAGAATTGTTTGCAGTTTTATGTATAAAGGTAACTTACTATAGGGGGATAATAGAGCTTCAATGATGCTGATCTCCGCATCCAATGAAGCGATTTGTCTATTATATTCCCGAGATAAAATGTTCATAATTTCTTGTGAACAGTGTTGTAGATTGGACTCCCATTCCAACTTAAAGGAGTTATCTACTGGTTTAACATGGGGAAGAATGCAGAATAGATAACCATTTACACATAAAGGGGTGAAGATCTGCAGAGATTGGGGTAGCATCATGTAGTAGTTTATTGTTAGAGGAAATTAGAAGCTACTGATGGGGGCCTTGAGCGCAGATAAGTTCAAAGGCAGTAGGTTTAGACAATATAAGAGAAGGTGAAAGTGTGGAGAGGTAATGTTTAATTTGTGTCAGCATCAATGAACACCCCTTCAGGGGCAACCAGGTTTCAGGGGAAAACATCTATGGAAAGCACGGAGGAGGATAGGAGCATGTATGTCCAAGGATGAGACCCAAGAGCGTTCCTCCAGGCTGTACCATTTCCAATGAACCAGGTACTAGTTCCTACGGAACCTACGAGAGTCAATGATCAATTGTATCTCATACTCTTCATGGTGAGAACCTGAACCGAGGAAGTGGTACCGAGGTAGTGAAATGGTTACACCCCAAAGGTTTTAATAAGGAGACATAAAACACATTCAAAATACGCATGTTAGAAGGAAGGTCTAATGCATAAGCCACTGGGTTGATCCTACGGAGAATGCAGAAAGGCCCAATAAACCATGGTGCCAGTTTCAGCGAGGGAACATGAAGTATGAGGTTTTCAAGATGACAGCCAAACCCCCCCCCCCCCCCAACATGGTAAGAAGACAAAGGTAGGCGTCTACGGTCAGCATGGAGTCTGTACGTCTCATTGGCACGTTGCAACGACTCTTGGACCTGCACCCAAGTGGAACAAAGATCTTGGAGATTCTCCTCTAATGTAGGAATTCTTTGAGGAACAAAAGAGTTAGGCAACCTGGATGGTTGGAAACCATAATTCACCAAAAACTGAGACAATCGGGAAGCGGTATTGATGGCACTATTGTGAGCAAACTTCACCCAAGGTCTAACCAGTTGTTATGGTGGTCAGAAATATAGCAACGTAGAAACTGCTCCAAGGCTTTGTTGGCTCGTTCTGTGGTCCCAATATACTGTGGATTATAAGAAGAGGAGAAGGAATGCTGAATTCCTAACTGTGCACAAAAGGCTCACCAAAACCTGGAGACAAACTGGCTACCCCTGTCTGAGATGATAACCTAAAACTCAAACCCTCTCTTAATGTGAATGAACAAACACAGTCATATGTACATTTTATTACTAATTATGGACCGCCCGCTGCAGGAATACGTCACTACTTTGAAGAGGAATACCGTTGTTATAGTAGCAGCTAGCCACCATAACCCTGGTATCCTCTTCTTCAGCAGGCGGTCCGCTTCAAGATAAAAGTGGTGTCTGCGACAGATTCACCGGGAGATCACTTTTATCGGCAGCGAGAGAGGGCCCCCCTCCCGCCGATCTCCAGTGCCCTCCACCGCTTACCGGAGCCATCGGCAGTGGCGATCTGGTCCTGTCCCTGGCTGGGTAGGGAGACGAGTAAGGGGAAGATGTCCACCCATCTCCATATCACTGCAGGGTGGAAGTGACATCAAAACGTCACTTCCGCCCATAGCTCTTAAAAGGAATTTTTTTTAGACTAATATTGCATTTTAGTCTAAATATGAGATGTGAGGACTTTTTGACCCCAGATCTCATATTTAAGAGGACTTGTCATGCTTTTTTCTATTACAAGGGATGTTTATATTCCTTGTATTAGGAATTAAAGCGACCCAAAATGCTTTTTTTTTTTTTTTAAACTGTGTCAAAATAAAAAAATGAAAGTAAAATAAATACGATTTTTTTATTTTTTTAAAGTGCCATGTCCCGACGAGCTTGCATGCAGAAGTGGGCGCATACGTGAGCAGCACCCGCATATGAAAACAGTGTTAAAACCACGTATGTGAGGTATTGCTTGTTTAAGTGAGAGCAATAATTCTAGCCCTATAACGCATCTGTAACTAAAAACATGCAACCTGTAGAATTTTTTAAACGCCTCCTATGGAGATTTTTAAGGGTAAATGTTTGTCGCCATTCCATGAGTGGATTAATGAGGGCTTTAACCCCCGTAACATTACCTTTCACAATATAAAAAAATTGGGCTAACTTTACTGTTGTCTTATTTATACATTTTTTTAAAAGTGAATGTTTTCCAAACAAATTGCGCTTGTAAGACCACTGCGCAAATACGGTGTGACAAAAAGTATTGCAACGATCGCCATTTTATTCTCTAGGGTGTTAGAAAAAAAAAATATATATATATATATATATATATATATATATATATATATATATATATATATATATATAATGTTTGGGGGTTCTAAGTCTTTTTCTAATGAAAAAACAATGGGCCGGATCCACAAAGCACTTACGCCGGCGTTTCATGAGATGCGCGGCGTAAGTCTAAAAATGCGCCCGCGTATCTATGCGCCATATCCCCAAAACGATATACGCCTGAAATACAGAATTTTCGACCGACGTAATTTGGATAGACCAGCGCATCGTGCGTGCAAAAATGTGCTAGACACACCATTGATTTGCTATGCAAATATGCAAATGAGGGAGATACGGCGATCCACAAAAGTAAGTTTGTGCGGCGCAGGCTACGCGCTGTGCGCATCAGCGGCACGTCCGGTCTAAAGTTAGTCCTTATAAAAGCAGGTTTAAATTTGGACAATACGTCTACATGTCAGCTAAAGCAACACTGTTAGGGACGAGCTGAGCAGCCACACTAGCAGGACAACAATCTGTATGCCAACATGCCAGGGGCATCCTTGCTCATAGCTATACTACTGACTTTAAAAGAGCGCAAAAGGAGGAGGGCACGGAGGAGGGCACAGGAGAGGATATACCGCACATGCATAGACATCTTGGTATGAGTGATTCTGAGGTGTATCGCATCTTCAGATTTACCCCTCATGTCATCATGGAATTAACCACAACCCTGCAGGAGGACATCACCAGCCCAACACAACGCTCACATGCAGTGCAGCCACTGGTCAAGGTCCTGGCAACACTCCATTTCCTTGCCAGTGGCTCTTTTCAGCGTACAAGTGGAGTGGTGGCTGGGATGGCACAATCCTCCATGAGCAGATGTGTGCACCAGGTTATCCCTGCAATCCTCAGACGCATGGCCAACCAAATCATCAGACCCACCCAGGAGGACCTGCGGTTAAAGGCAATGACAGATTTCTACAGAATTGCCAGATTCCCACACCGTGGGGGCCATTGATTGCACACATGTGGCACTCCAGCCCCCCGTGAGACAGAGCACATATACCGCAATTGGAAGCATTGGCATTCCATCAACGTACAGGTGATAGTCGATACCAAATACCTCATATGGCACGTCCGTGCCAAACACCCCAGATCTAACCACGACAGCTACATATACAATCATAGCCCCATCCCAATGGAATTCAAACAGAATGCGTATGGGGACAGCTGGCTGGTTGGTGAGTGACATGGGAGTCAGGCATGACTGTCCCCCCATGATGCAGAAATCACAAGGGGCACATGCACTACTAACATCCTCCTGTCTTTTCCCTTCCAGGTGACTCTGCTTATGCACTGGGACCCCATCTCATGACTCCTTTCCGGAACCCCCAAAACCCCAGGAGAGGAAAGATACAATGAAGCACACACCAAAACCTGTGCAGTGGTGGAGCGCACCTTTGGCCTCCTGAAGTCACGTTTCCGATGCCTGGATAAGTCTGGGGGTACCCTGTTGTATTCCCCAAACTTTGTATGTCAGATCATCGGTGCATGTTGCATGCTGCACAACTTCGCAGTGAAAAAGGGCCTGGAGATTGACATATGTGATGACCTGACCCCCGAACCAGACAATCACCCCCTAACCGAGGCTACCCCATCTTCTGAGGGAAGAGCAGCCAGGAGACAGCTCACATTAGGCATCTTTGCACGTTAAACACACACATTAATCATGGCACAATGAGAATGCATGCATGCACACCACTGTGGTCCCTAGATCACACACACCACATCCTCATCACATTGGATTAGCACAAGCCCACCATGCAGGACTTGTGAGCAGCAACGCCACGCCACGGCTCCAATTATGTCACTGTACATTCATACACCATTCACACGGACCTGGGGATCACTTCTCCCTGGTCCTGAGGAAACCTTCTCCACCACAAATGAGGGTGAGACCCCTTTTCTGGCTGGAATGTCACCCCCACATTCAAAAATCAATCACAAACAGAAAAAAAATCATAATCCAAAAAACAAAAAAATGCCCAGCAAAAAAAAAATGCCCAGCAAAAAAAAAAAATGCCCAGCAAAAAAAAAATGCACAGCAAAAAAACAAAAAATGCACAGCAAAAAAAATGCACAGCAAACAAAACACAGAAAAGCCAAAAAAAAACTACCGCCGCTGGCATGACCCACGCCTGGGGTGGTCACGGCCACGGCCCCGGCTCCTCAGGGGAGACTCATGGGGGGTAATCAGGGGAAGGAGGAGCATCCCCTGTTCGCTGCCCACCTGGCGGCCTGCCCTCCAAGGCCACGGCAATGCGAGTCAGGCCATCATTTATGGTTGCCGTATTGGCCTGGATAGCCTGGGTGAGGGCCCGCACATCCTGACAGAGGGCCTGCACATCCTGACCAATGCCTGCTGTGGTAGCCTGCAGTTCATTAAGGCAATTGATCAGAGCCAGGGAGTTGCAGTCCATGTCCCCAACTAAATCCTTTATGGAGGACAGGCTCTCCTCCATCCGCCCCAAACTATGGGTGATCTGTCCCAGATGGCGGGTCTGAAGGGCCTGGTCCCTTCTGAGATTTGCAGGCAGAACCTCGGCTATCCCCCTGGTCTTGGGGGTCGCCTTCCTGCCTCCAGATGAGGCTTGTGGCCGGGGAGAAGGGGAGCCCCTTGGGGGGAGCCCTGTTGGGGGAGGAGTGGGAGGGGCTACCCCTGATGGAGGCCTGGCTGCTGCCAGCCATAGGGGAAGACTCCTCCAAAATGAATGTGAAGTCATTTCCTGACATGACCTCCTCCTCAAACTCCTCCTCCTTAACCTCAAACTCCTCCTCCTCAACCTCCTCAGAGGACTCCGGCCTTGTCTGGGGGTCTTCCTCAGACTGTTGTCCCGGGGATGGTGCGGACAGGCCAGATGGCCCAGCACCCTCCTGCACATCTGGGATGACACAAAACATTCACAGGTTGGAGGATCCACACACTTGCCACATATTCCCTCCCCCCCACACATGCTACACACCAGATAGAAAAAAAAAAAACCTTACCTGTCCTCACGGCCTCCTCAATGGAGTCAAAGCCAGGCAGCCCCTCCACTTGCTGCCTGTTGAAGGTCTGGGCCACCAAACGCTCCTCCTCAGTCAGTCTAACAGTGCATGGTGGGCCCCCTCCAGTGCCCCTGCCATGTGCTGCAATCTTGGACAGCTTCCCACGGACCACACGCCGGAGATCATTGATCTTCTTTTGTATCCCCTGGCGTGTCCGGGTCTCACCCCCCAAAGCATTTACCTCGTCAGCGATGTCCTGCAAAATCTGACTCTTCCTGGCTGGGGTGGTGTTGGCACTCTCCGGGCCATGCAGGAATCGCCCATATTGAGTAATGGCCCTGACAATAATTTCCTTCTCCAGCAAAGAAAATTTTAATTTTCTCTTCTTCTCACTCATGTTCACACAACACTCTCCAAATCACTCTCCAAAACACTCACCAAAAATCTCAAAGACACGTCACAAACCAACAAACAACAGAACAAAATCACCTTGCTGTAGGAAGGGAAACAAATGGATGTACTTTTTCAATGGAAGGGCGTTTTTCTCGGTCTATTTAAACACTGTGCGTAGCTCACTAATTTGACCGGGACTAGTTCCAATCTCACTGATTGCGCTGTGCCGAGTTCTGAGCATGTGCAGAGAGGTGCTGACCATAGTCTGCGTCATGCGCGCATGCACAATCCGGCCGGCCCTTCATTTGCATGGGGTCACGGCTCATTTCAATGGAACACGCCCACGTCCTTCCCAATTTGAATTACACCGCCTTACGCCTCGGAATTTACGTTGCGTCGGCGCAAATTTGTGCGCAAATACTACGAGGATACGGTACTTGCGCCTCTAAATTGAGCCGGTCTAACGTAAAGGAGATGCGCTACGCCGGTCTATATATGCGCCAATGTACGTGGATCTGGCCCAATGTTTTTAACTTGTAAACACCAAATCTTAGAAAGAGGCTCGGTCCTTAAGTCGTTAAAAATTCCTAATAAAGGTTACAGTACATTGGCTTTGGTGAGTAGGAAGGATTATAACCTTGTTTTTCACTTGCTATCGGGAAATGGAAGATTGGTTTTTAAAATCAGGTGCCTGATTTAACCTCAGTACTCAGAAATGTATGATCCTGGTGTACCTAAATTTGGAATGAAAACATTGATTACAAAATATTGATCATTGACACATAACATAAACAAATATGTTTTTTATGGGATCGATTAAAAAAAAAAAACATTCATAATGTTTAATAATCATGCAGCAATTCAATACTTTTTCATATTAACATATTAACAAAGTGGAAAAGAGTTTCATATTCATAAAGTCTTCTTTTTTTTTAAATAAATACATTTTTTCATAACTTTTTGGTCAAGTAGTAAAAATAAATAAACATTTTTAATGAGGATTACATAAATAATCCTTCATTGTTTTGGCAACAAAGTAAGGCATTTCTCCATGGGGAGATTATTTAATTTATAGCATACAACAAAAACAAAAAAGATGTCCAATTAGAAGAGATGAAAAATAAGTTTACAAATGCATATCAAGCTTTGAATAAAAGTTTTTCATATGAAACACTCCAAATTATTAGGACAGAGAAAAACAACTTAACATTTTTATTTTTAGATAAAGATCAGGAACTACAGTTTGCCAGGCCTAACAACTTTTGTAATTTAAGAAACAGCATCATATGGTTTCTAGGTTAGTTGAATCTTGCCAATAGAAAACTGTAACAGGAGTCACTTTTGTACATAGGGTGACAAAGAATCATAATTCATATTACATGAGATGGGACATTAATAATACTTCATATTGCAGGACTGAGATATCACAAGGAGTCATGATGACATGACCAGGTCAGCCAGTGAGTCATACCTTTTGTATAATAGGCTATTGAAATATCCTAAGGTGTTGGCTATTCAATGTAGAGACACCCACTCTCACTGCCATTGTGTGACAAAGCTGTATAGAGAACTTATTCAACTAGATGTCTGTGTTACTATTCAAGGTTAATTGAACCCTATTGATAATACGGTGCCGTCATGTCTAGCTACCAATTAAAGAATTATCCTCAGTGAGTGAATAGGGGGGTGGAGATTACATTGTCCTGTGATTAACTGCATTATGTTGTACTGGATATAAGCAAGCTAAGAACCAATAAAGATATTCATACATTTTGGAAACTAGAGAACAGAGCGCAGTCTCGTTTATTCTGGGAAATGGAATGGATCATGTCTGCCTGGTTGTTGGTGTGTCGGATAAGCTTGTCGTGGTTGGATGGAAAGTCGTAAGCGGTGGTGACCGTCACATTGGTGGCACAGCAGTGGGGTGATTCCATCTTCAGAAGGACGGCTACAAGGACACATGACAATGGAGGCGGTGTATGCACGGATGAAGCGCTCTTCCCTCAAGGACTTACTGGAGAGCCGGGGCAGACCGGCCAGCAACCGTAAGAAGATGGACATTATTGCAGAACTTGTCCAAATGGATGGAGCGGAGAGGGCCAGCATAACGGAAAGGCCCAGCGTAATGGAAAGGCCCAGCGTAACAGACAGGACACCTGAAGAGGCAAGTTTTAATCGGGCTGTTGAACTGAGACTGGCACATTATGGTCCTAACCCTCCACCGGAGATCATAGACCGGGTTATAGCTGCTGTGGATGCACATTTGCTACCACAAAGAGGTTCTGCAGCAGCAGAAGTCCCAGCAGCACCAACGGAAAGGAGACAAATACATTTTGCTGCTTTTAAGAATTTCATTGAAGCTGAAGGGGAGATTGATGGGTACCTTGCTGATTTTAAACGGCAATGTGCCCTACACCGGGTACCCACCGAGGAATGGGTTACCATTTTGTCTGGGAAATTGTCCGGCCGGGCCAGTGAAGCATTCAGGGCCATCCCAGACAAGGATATTATGAACTATGGACTGGTAAAAGAAGCACTTTTGGTCAGGTATGTCGTCACACCAGAGGCATACCGGAGGCGTTTCCGAGAAACGAGCAAGCAAGCAGGAGACTCGTATACCGAGTGGGCATGCCGCCTACACCGCACTGCATCCCACTGGATCGATGGATGTCAAGCAGAATCCAGGGAAGAGGTGCTGCAGGTGTTCCTGCTGGAGCACTTCTTTGACAAACTGTCCCTGGAAGTCAGAGAGTGGGTCCGGGACCGAAAACCTTTCTCCTTGCCGGAAGCAGCTCGCCTGGCGGAGGAATACACAGACGCCCGCAAACTGGATAACTCTGTGGTCAAGACAACAGCTCGGGTGGATTATCGATCCCCGGCACCCCCTCCGGCTATTGCCTACAGACCCCAGTCGTACCGTCCTACAGCACCACCTCCAGTGGCCACTTATCCTCAGCAGCCCAGGTTCAACTCCCAGGGCTACTCACAACCCATCAAGTGTTTTGGGTGTAAACAACCAGGGCACAAAAAGTCAGACTGTCCCTTGAATCCGGCCAGGCAGTCACAGTCATGGAGACAGCCAGAAAGGGGAAACCCCCACACACCCATGCCAGCGGCCCACTGCGTTGAGGAAGAAGAACATTGGGGCATCCTGCACGAGGCTGATCCAGTACAAGCAGCTAACCGGGACAACAGGCAGCAACACAGGCAGACTGTCTGGGTCAATGGAAAGGTAGCCAATGGGCTACGTGATTCTGGGGCCACCATGACCCTGCTACAGAAGAACCTCATTCCAGAGAGCCAGCACACCGGAGACACAGTAGCTGTAAGAGTGGCGGGAGGCACTGTCTTCCGTCTGCCCGTTGCCCGTGTTCACTTGGATTGGGGGGTTGGTTCAGGACACGTTAATGTGGGGGTGATGAAAGATTTGCCAGCGGATGTACTACTGGGGAATGATTTGGCCCCTCTTGTTTCTGCTTACGCTCCCATGGGCCCTGATGAAGCCAACCCAGTGACTACCCGCGCCCAGGCCCGTGATGCTGGAACTGACCCGCTTGCTGCTGAGACCCAGGTGAGACTATCTTCCCCGACATGTACTATAGATCAGGCGCCCCTAGGCTGGGATACCCCAAACGTATTCGGGAGGGAAACCCGGGAGGACCCGACCTTACAGAGGTATAGGGCTAAGGCAGATACTCGGGAAAGGGGAATAGATGGGGAGCTTTATGAATGGGTGGGGGACAGACTGTATAGGATCCCCAAGCCAGCCCAGAGAAGTAAGGCCCCTTTACAGAAAAGACAGCTGGTGGTACCTAAAAAATACCAGCTGGAGATTCTGCGAATCGGGCATGATGTACCACTAGCAGGACATCTAGGGTCCCGTCGCACAGCCCATAGGATCACACAGAATTTCTTTTGGCCCAATATTAACCAGGATGTGCGACAATACTGCCAAACGTGTGACACATGCAAACGGGTAGGCAAGAGGGGTGACCACCCTAAGGCTAGACTTATGTCTATGCCTATTATTGGGGAGCCCTTTTACCGCATAGCCGTTGACATTGTGGGTCCCTTGGCCAGACCTAGTCCATCCGGGAAGAAGTATATTCTCACCGTGGTGGACTATGCCACCCGTTACCCAGAGGCAGTCGCTATGTCCAACATTGAAGCAGAGACAGTAGCTGATGCCCTGGTTAAGATATTCACTAGAGTGGGGTTCCCTCAGGAGATCCTCTCTGACCAGGGAACCCAGTTTACCGCAGTGCTCACCCAGCAGTTGTGGAAGGTGTGCAATATTAAACCCCTACTTAGCTCACCTTACCACCCACAGACGAATGGTCTCTGTGAGCGCTTCAATGGGACCCTCAAGCAGATGCTGAGGACCTTTTCGGATGCTTGCAGAGGCTGGGAGAGATTTCTGCCTTACCTGCTATTTGTGTACAGAGAGGTACCCCAGGAATCCACTGGTTTCTCCCCGTTCGAGTTACTCTATGGGAGAAGGGTGCGCGGACCCCTCGATCTCATAAGAGCAACCTGGGAGGGAGAGACAGAACGGGAATGGACCCCCATAGTGCCTTATGTCCTGGAACTCAGGGACCGCATGGAGCAACTGTCTCTGATGGTAAGGGAGAATCTCCAGGCGGCCCAGGGGAGACAGAAGAGATGGTATGATCGGGGGGCCCGACAGCGTATCTTCCGGGTTGGGCAGAAGGTCTTAGTGCTCAAGCCGGTGAAGACCGACAAGATGCAGGCATCCTGGCAAGGCCCATATAAGGTAGTAGCCCAGGTATGTGATACCACCTATGTCATTGCCAGCTGTGCAGATGAAAGAATCCAGCGGACCTTTCATGTGAACATGCTGAAGGAGTATCAGGAACGGCAGGAGGATGTCGCTGCCGTATGCGCCCCTGCTGCAGACGACTCAGAAAATGTGCCCCTCCCGGATTTATTAGAGAGAGACCCCCAGACTGATCTCATTAGCCTTGTACAGCTAGGGGACCGGTTAAGTCCCACAAAGAAGGAACAGGCTAAGCGGCTTCTATGGGAGAAACAGGCAACTTTCTCCCAAAAACCGGGCTATACGACTCTGGCTGTGCATAAGGTCGAGACCCCTGGACAAGCACCCCTTCGACAGGCCCCCTACCGTATCCCTGAAGCCGTCCGAGAAGGGATGCGGAAGGAGATAAAGGAGATGCTTCAGTTAGGAGTCATTGAGCCCTCGGACAGCCCTTGGGCCTCGCCTGTAGTCCTAGTGCCTAAGAAAGACGGAACTACCCGGTTCTGTGTGGACTACAGGCGACTGAATGAGAAGACCACCACTGACGCTTACCCGATGCCCCGGGTAGACGAACTGCTAGATCGTATAGCCAGGGGACGTTATTTGACTACAATCGACCTGTGTAAAGGTTATTGGCAGATTCCCCTGGCCGAGGATGCTATCCCCAAGTCAGCATTTGTTACCCCATTCGGCCTGTACCAGTCTAAGGTCATGCCATTCGGGATGAAAAACGCCCCGGCGACCTTCCAACGTATGGTGGATAGGCTCCTCGATGGCTTCCAAGATTTTGCTTGTGCATACCTGGATGACATTGCGATCTACAGTGAGTCTTGGGAGGAGCACTTGTGTCACGTAGGGGTGGTGCTGGACAAGATTCAGACCGCCGGCCTGACCTTAAAACCAGACAAGTGCCATCTAGGTATGGCAGAGGTGCAGTACCTGGGACACTGAGTAGGGTGTGGGAACCAGAGACCAGCACCAGCCAAGGTAGTGGCAGTAGCTAACTAGCCCACACCCCGCACTAAAACCCAGGTATTGGCCTTTTTGGGGACTGCAGGGTACTACCGACGTTTTGTCCCCAACTATAGTGCCATCGCCAAGCCCCTGACGGACCTGACGAAAAAGAATTTACCTAGGCAGGTCCTGTGGTCTCCAGCTTGTGAAGCCACGTTTCTAGCCCTCAAGCAAGCACTTGGTAAATGCCCCTGTCTTGGCTGCTCCAGCCCCTAACAGACGTTTCCTTGTTCACACAGATGCTTCCATGTTTGGACTGGGGGCGGTGCTAAGCCAAATCGGAGAGGATGGAGGAGAACACCCTGTCGCATACCTGAGCAGAAAACTACTCCCACGGGAAGTCAGCTATGCGGCAGTGGAGAAGGAGTGTTTAGCCTTGGTTTGGGCCCTTAAGAAGTTGAACCCTTACCTGTACGGACAGGAATTTTCATTAGTCACCGACCACAACCCATTGGTGTGGCTCAATCGGGTCTCAGGAGACAATGGTAGGTTGCTGCGGTGGAGCTTAGCCCTGCAACCTTACAACTTCACCATCAGCTACCGGCCCGGTAAGCAAAATGGCAATGCTGATGGGTTATCCCGGCAAACAGACGTCATTCCGGCCTCCTAGTTCTGGACATCCCCAAGTTGACCCGAAAAGGATCAAGCCGGGTCTGCCGGAGTGTTCCACAAGGAGGGAGCCATGTAACAGGAGTCACTTTTGTACATAGGGTGACAAAGAATCATAATTCATATTACATGAGATGGGACATTAATAATACTTCATATTGCAGGACTGAGATATCACAAGGAGTCATGATGACATGACCAGGTCAGCCAGTGAGTCATACCTTTTGTATAATAGGCTATTGAAATATCCTAAGGTGTTGGCTATTCAATGTAGAGACACCCACTCTCACTGCCATTGTGTGACAAAGCTGTATAGAGAACTTATTCAACTAGATGTCTGTGTTACTATTCAAGGTTAATTGAATCCTATTGATAATACGGTGCCGTCATGTCTACCTACCAATTAAAGAATTATCCTCAGTGAGTGAATAGGGGGGTGGAGATTACATTGTCCTGTGATTAACTGCATTATGTTGTACTGGATATAAGCAAGCTAAGAACCAATAAAGGTATTCATACATTTTGGAAACTAGAGAACGGAGCGCAGTCTCATTTATTCTGGGAAATGGAATGGATCATGTCTGCCTGGTTGTTGGTGTGTCGGATAAGCTTGTCGTGGTTGGATGGAAAGTCGTAAGCGGTGGTGACCGTCACAAAACCCAAAACAAAATCATTTTTAAGGAATTAATTTCAAGACTAAACCATCGGAGACTGTTCTCCTCCTCTCACCGATCGTGAAGAGGAGATTGCGATAACAGCTCATTCCCGAGTACCTGTCACCATCCCATCTGAGTACCAGTGTACCTGTCACCAGCCCACCTGAGTACCCGTGTACCTGTCACCAGCCCATCTGAGTACTGGAGTACCTGTCACCAGCCCATTTGAGTACTCGAGTACCTGTCACCAGCCCATCAGAGTACCTGTCACCAGACCATCTGAGTAACAGCGTACCTGTCACCAGCCCATCAGAGTAACCAAGTACCTGTCACCAGCCAATCAGAGTACCTGAGTACCTATCTGCAGCCCATACCTCATAGAATATACCTTAGAGTGTTTTGTGGGTAATTCCACTGTCCTGGTGCTCCAGGACCTTCAAAAGTGCGATAGGAAGGAATAAAATTATATGTGTAATTTATGCTCCTAGAACACCTGAAGTTAATACTTAAATGTTGGACCGCTGTCTGTGGCCATGCTGCGTAAACACATGAGGTATTACCATACTCAGGAGGAGTAGCAGAATGTATTTTGGGGTGTAATTTTTGCTATGTACATGTGTGTTATAAATATCATATAAATTGACAATTTTATATAAAAAAAAACACCGCTGCGCTCAAACACCACTATAAAGTGTGATGTAAATATACCCAAATGAATCACAAATGTACTGTCCTTGTAAGATATTTAGTGAATTAGTGTGAAACCACCCATACAAATAGTGAAAATAGTCTAAAATATAACTGTTTAGAGAAGGGTTCTTCCTGTGAAGTTACCATCCAACACCACAAATGAAGTGAAGCCTTCACCACAAGAAATGCACGCTTACCAGCTTAAGTTGACCTTCTATCATGAGAGGTCTCAATCGCTTGTGGGTAATGCCCAGCCAACATGGGCATCTGCTCCATAGGGCAAGGGGGGCAATTGATCCCCCCTGGAAAAATCAAGAAGGGCCGGATCCCGGCCCGGATATCACACAGGCACAGCAAGCAGAGTGAAGCCGCTCCCTCACCTCACCTCCTATGCCTGATGGCTGATCTGAGGTACTGAATGGGATGGGGGGAGGGGGGGTATGTCTGTCTCCCATTTAATCAATTACAGTCACGCAGGGATCCTCACTAGATATGTGCATTCCCGTTCGTACGAATGTTATTTTTGTACGAAAATTTTAATTTTCGTACCCGCGGGATAATGTGTACATACGAAAAAATTAAAGCATCAAAATACGAAAACGACGGGATTATGAATGAACCGCATAACGAACAACCGCAAATACGAACGAACGATCCGACAAAAAAACAACAAAACGAAAACAGCAAAAGAACGAAAATTACATCTGTAACAAAAGATTTGCATTCTGTATTTTGTTTGAATCCTTTTTCTGTTTGTTTTCAGTCATATGTTCATTGTTCATATGACATCTATAACAAAAGATTTGCATGCTGTATTTTGAATTCCTATTTTCTGTTCGTATTTTGTATTCAAAATACAGAATGCAAATCTTTGTTATAGATGTCATATGAACATACGACTGAAAATAGCAAAAGAAAAGGGTTTCAAGATACAGAATGCAAAATACAAAACGATCGGAATCCGAAAAAATCACGTCGTACGAAAAACGAACGGGAACAAAGAGGAAAACGGGCATCTTACGAAAAACGAACGGAAACGAAAAAACGGAACGATACGAAACGGAACAAAAAAAAACGTTTTTTTTTTCTGTGCACGTAGTCTAATCCTCACCCATACATGTGACTCAAAATGAGCAATAAGTGGAAATAAAATAACTATAAAGCATAAAAAATAAATAAAAATATTCTTAATGATCCAAACACCAGATACCACTAAACAAGACCAGCATACATTAGACTAATGCAACTATATCCCTAACATATACCCTAACGAATGTCATCTAGAGGTCAAAAAGACAATATAATCACCTTCTAAAAATGAACTAAAATATGAATCACAAAACGGAGAACATTTCATAACATGCTCAAAAATAATTTACCAAAAATTCACAAAAGTTTAGCCTGCCCCCCGAGTCATCCAATAGTCAGCGGGATTGATTCTGATCCCAGATGGGCAGGTACATTGATTTTTATTTACAAATATGCCTTCTTATGTAAAAGATACCTAACATTGTTATCAATTTGCTCTCTGGGTATACACCCAGAAAAGGGATGTCATTAGTGATGGCTGATGTCACTATTTGCTTCCTGGTTCAAATGGATCCCTCTGCTGTTAGCATTTAATGAACCCATAAATTCTATAAATTCCATCTCGCTACCATCTCACAGGAGGAGGATATCATCTATATAATGTGCCTATAGGACCACCTGTTTCTCTGTTGGGCATAGATGATGTCCTCCTCCCATTGGGCCATAGAGAGGTTTGCAAGACTAGGCGCATAATTAGCCCCCATAGACATGTCATTTTGCTTAGGGACCCAGAGAGGTCAGGTTCAGCACTGGCTCTGGAGCAACGGCACTAGCAGAGTGAAACTGCACTTTACAAAGTGCACACCTGGTATGAACAAGCCAACAAGTGTTCTGTAGATTGTAATGCAACGTTTGATGGTTTGTAACTCAGAATTCAGAGATCAGTCGTTTTTAACATGAAGAACTATGAATTAAAAACGACTGAACACTGTGTTACAAAATACCAAACTCTGCATTACAAACTACTGTACTCTGAAACCTGCCTTCAGAGTTCAGTAGTTAGAAATGCAGAGTTCACAGATCCGTATGTTGCTCTCTCTGCACACCAGCATGTGGCCTCTGCCATTGCATAGACAAGATCATCTAAATGTCAAGATGACAAACTGTACCCCCCACCCCCACGTGATTGCATGTCTCAGCAAAATCCTCCTAACCCCAAAAAGATAATCCAGCACTAATCAGCATGCTCACTACCTAGGCATAAATTCCCTCTGCAAACCAAAATTATCCCCCATTTCCAGTGCAAAGCCCAGCACAAATTATTGCCCACAATCCCGTATCCTAGCTCAATTAAAATATCCCCATTCCCCCTCCTAGCACAAATAGCACAAATCCCTGCCAAATTACCCTTCCTAGCAGAAATCACAAATTCACCCCCCCAGCACAAATCCCCCTCCTACAAAAAATCCCCTTCTTAGCACAAACGTCCCCCAATCCCCCCTCTAAGCACAAATCCCCTTACCCCTCCTAGCACAAATTCCTCCACCAATCCCCCTTCCTAGCACACATCCTCTCCCTCTAATCCCCCTCCTAGCACAAATCCTCTCCCCTCAAATCCCCCCTCATATCACAAATTCCTTTAATTCTCTCTCTCAGCACAAAATCCTACATCCCCAAATCCTCCCTCCTAGCATAAATTGTGTTCCTCCTACCCCTTCCTAGCACAAAACTTCTCATCCCAAACACAAATGTTTGTTACCCTTCTGTAACGGAACATCCCACACTCCGATTGAGTGCTTCCGTCATATACCGCTTCCTATCAGTCTGGATATAGATATCAGATATTCCAGCTGCCCTCAACACACAATGAGACAAGACTTGTTTGTGTGCTAAACATGGAGTGTTTAATAGAACCAAGAATACAGCCTTATATACAGTTTAAATAGGTAACCAGAACATAAGTTAACATGAGCTAATTAACTAATCGTTTACCCAGACGAGGTGACTCCGAGATATGACCTTTTAAGGTAGACATCCCGTCTCCTCTCACCTGCTATACAATACTCATTATCATAAGTGTAAACACAGGACATCTTCACACAATAGCAGGGTCAATTAGCACAGAAAACAGAGATGGCTGAAGGCGAGGACATTAGCATCTAAGAATGAGTCACTCTTACAACCAACCCTTTGAGTTCAGAATCAACAACCAGCAAATAGTTCTCACAGATATCCTGGAATATATTGTGGATAATAATTACATAATAGGTAATTAGGAAGTCCAAGATATAATTTGTCAGTCATCCTATGCCCCTAGTGGACATAGGATGATTTTAGACATAAGAGGGTCCGAGTCTGTCACATTTCTCCCCCATCAAAAGTCGACTAACAAGGTCCCAGACCTCCACCTGGTCTGGACTAGGGATGAGCTTTGAGTTCGAGTTGAACTCATGTTCGACTCGAACATTGTGATCGCCTGTTCGGTGAACAATGAACAATTAGGGGTGTTCGCGGCAAATTCGAAAAGCCGCGGAACACCCTGTTAAAGTCTATGGGAGAAATCTAAAGTGCTAATTTTAAAGGCTAATATGCAAGTTATTGCCCTAAAAAGTGTTTGGGGACCTGGGTCCTGTCCCAGGGGACATGTATCAATGTAAAAAAAAGGTTTTAAAAACGGCAGTTTTTTCGAGAGCAGTGAATTTAATAATGCTAAAAGTGAAACAATAAAAGTGTAATATTACTTTAAATTTCATACCTAGGGGGGGTATAAAGTCAGTATGTGAAAAAGCACATGTTTCCCGTACATAGAACTGTCCCTGCACAAAGTGTCATTTCTGAAAGAAAAAAAGTAATTTAAAACCGGCTTTGCGGCTATAATGAATTGTCGGCTCTGGCAATTCAGAGAGGATTCATTCATAAAAAATAAAAAAAAGTGTGGGGTCCCCTTCAGGTCTGATATGGATATTAAGGGGAACCCCGCCGTCAATTTAAAAATAATTATGTGGGGTTCCCCCCAAATATCCATACCAGACCCTTCAGGCCTGGTGTGGATTTTAATGGGAACTCCACCCCAAATTTAAAAAAAAATGGCGTGGAGTTCCCCCAAAAATCCACACCAGACCCTTATCCAAGCACGTTAACCTGGCCGGCGGCAGAAAAGAGGGGGGACAGAGTGCAACCCCCCCTCTCCTGAACCGTACCAGGCCGGTGGTTGTGGGGGTCTGTGGGCAGTGGGCTTATAAGAATCTGGAAGATCCCAGATCCTGGACCCCCCCTATGTGAATTGGTAATGGGGTACACTGTACCCCTACCATTTCACGAAGAAAGTGTAAATAGTTAAAAAAAAAAAAAAAAATTCCTTTATTAATAAAATATAAAAAAAGAAAAAATCCAGCGGTGGTAATCCACTCTCGATGCGGCTCCCTGCTCCAACATTGTCTTCTATCCAGCGACGGGTGATCTCTCCAGCGACGGATGATCTCTCCGGTCCAGCGATGAGAAGACTATCCATCCAGAGCAGCGTCTCAGACCTTCTCTCTCCGCTGGACACAGCCCAGCGGAATGAAGCGGCTGATGCTTTGACATTTCTTATATAGGGGAGGCGAGGCCACCCATCACGTGACCCCACCCCCTCTGATGCAAGGGGGAAGACTGGGTTTTCCCAGTGACATCAGAGGGGGCGGGGTCACGTGACAGGTGGCCCAGCCTCCCCTATATAAGAAATGTCAAAGCATCGGCCGCGTCATTCCCCTGGGCTGTGTCCAGCGGAGAGAGAAGGTCTGCGACGCTGCTCTGGATGGATAGTCTTCTCATTGCTGGACCGGAGAGATCATCCGTCGCTGGAGAGATCACCTGTCGCTAGATAGAAGACAACGTTGGAGCAGGGAGCCGCATCGGGAGTGGATTACCACCGCTGGATTTTTTTTCTATTTTTTTATTAATATAGGAATTTTTTCTACGGTGTCCAGCGGAGAGAGAAGGTCTGCGACGCTGCTCTGGATGGATAGTCTTCTCATCGCTGGACCGGAGAGATCATCTGTCGCTGGAGAGATCACCCGTCGCTAGATAGAAGACAATGTTGGAGCAGGGAGCCGCATCGGGAGTGGATTACCACCGCTGGATTATTTTTCTATTTTTTTATTAATATAGAATTTTTTCATATAGAGTATATATATTAATATAGAGTTAATATTAATATAGAGTTTTTTTTAAAACTATTTACACTTCCTTCGTGAAATGGTAGGGGTACAATGTACCCCATTAATAATTCACATAGGGGGGGCAGGATCTGGGGGTCCCCTTTCTTAAAGGGGTCTTCCAGATTCTGATAAGCCCCCCACCCGCAGACCCCCACAACCACCGGGCAAGGGTTGTGGGGTTGAGGCCCTTGTCCCCATCAACATGGGGACATCCTCCCCATGTTGAGGGCATGTGGCCTGGTACGGTTAAGGAGAGGGGGGGCCGCAATCTGTCCCCCCCTCTTTTCTGCGGCCGGCCAGGTTAACGTGCTGGGATAAGGGGTCTGGTGTGGATTTTTGGGGGAACTCCACGCCATTTTAAAAAAAAAATTGGGGTGGAGTTCCCCTTAAAATCCACACCAGACCTGAACGGTCTGGAATGGATATTTGGGGGGAACCCCACGTAATTTTTTTTAAAATTGATGGCGGGGTTCCCCTTAATATCCATATCAGACCTGAAGGGCCTGTTAATGGAATTTGGGGGGACCCCACGCTATTTTTTTTATTTTTTATGAATGAATCCTCTCTGAATTGCTGAAGCCGACAATTCATTATAGCCGCAAAGCCGGTTTTAAATGACTTTTTTACTTTTAGAAATGACACTTTGTGCAGGGACAGTTCTATGTACGTGAAACATGCACTTTTTCACATGCTGACTTTACACCCTCCCTAGGTACAAAATGTAAATTAATATTACACTTTTATTGTTTCACTTTTAGCATTATTATATTCACTGCAGCCGAAAAGACGGACGTTTTTAAAACTTTTTTTTGCATTGATACATGTCCCCTGGGACAGGACCCAGGTCCCCAAACACTTTTTAGGACAATAACTTGCATATTAACCTTTAAAATTAGCACTTTAGATTTCAAATATTCAAGTCCCATAGACTTTAAGAGGGTTCTAAAGTTCACACGAACATTTGGTGTGTTCGCAAGTTCTGGTGGGAACCGAACAGGGGGGTGTTCGGCTCATCCCTAGTCTGGACATGCGTTAGTCGGACAAAATGAACTCAAATAGTGTGTCTGCATGACCTCCAATCTTGGCTGCAAGGAGTATTTGACACCAGTAGGTGTGGGGCAGAGGTAATTGACTCTCTGTCCGGCTGCCAGCGCTTTAGCTGGGTGGTTTTTAACATTCCGGGGCTTGTATCTGCTGCTGGGAAGTGATCGCCACCTTCTCACCCTGAGCCTCCGAAACTGCCAAAAGGGTGAGGCAGAGATCTTGAACTCTCTGTCCATTGACCAGCGCTTTAGCTGGGGAAGTTCCTTGGAACTCCACAGATACTGCTGTTGGTGATGGACAGAGCATAGTGAAGTGTGGCCCTGATACCAGCTCTTCTGCTGGAGGTTCCTCAGGTTGTTCTTTCTCAGCAGAAAAGTCTATCAAATCCCCTGTCTCTGCAACTGGTGTCTGGTGATAGAGGTTCACCATATCCTGTCCGTGGAATCCAGAAGATGCTATCGGTGCTGGGCAGAGGTTAGCAGTACTCTGCCCTGCTGTCAGCACTTTATCATTGGGGATGGCAATATCCAGATTTTCCACTGCCAATTCTCTGGCATACCGCTGGACAGGCACATTCCTCCATCCAAGATCATCCCATGCAGAAACAGGATCATCAAGGTCAGTCAGCACTTGCTGCATCACCATAAGACCTCTGCATCCATAACTGCGGGGGCACACTGTTACTCTGCCACATTGCCGACTCTTCAGCCAGAATTTCAGCATTGTCCACTTGTATTTTCTGATAGTCCCAGGCAAAGGGAGCCCAGCCCTGACTCTGAGCAGAGTCTAGCACCCGCCTGTAGGCAATCTCCAGCTCCCATTCCTGAATGGCCAGACACTCCAAATCTTCCAGTGCCCAGTGCACTTCCGAAACGTTGAGTAGCCCTTCTCTGAAATCCATGATTTCGTCCAACCGCCAGTCCAAATCACTGCCAAAGTTAGAGTCCCCTGTCAGCTTCACCTACAACAGTCCAAGGCCGCCGTAGCTTAAACCTTCCATTGGGCTTTCATCCGCTATCCGAGGACATGCTTGGTATACATGCCACCAAAGGGCTCTGTAGCTCTCATCCAGCCGCATCTCTGCCCAGACATGCCTGCTTAATTCAGCTGTCTGTTCCTTGTGCGGTTTTTCTCCCAACAACAGCACCCACAATCCATACTGTGACCAGTACCTTTCCCAGTTGGAGGGGAGAACTTTTCCCTGGTGTCATTGCTCACGGGCTTGCGCTTCCTTCCAGAGTTCGCAGCGTACAGAATCCGACCATCCCAGCAGGACCTGCTCTGATACTGGTCCTCTGTGCTGTATCTGCTTCTCTCGTAACCTCCTACCAAATTCCTCTTTCATGGCGGCTGGTATCTGTACCTCTCCTCTCCTGCTATCCAAACCTTAGATTCAGGTGGAGGTTGGATGTCCCCGACTGCAGGAAGCGTCCCAATGCTATATAATGTACAATGTGTGTGTTTCTGTAATATAATTGTGCCAAATACCTTCGTTATAGTGACTCTGCGCATCTGTAACCCGCCAGGGCTCTCTTCCCTTCAATTATGTTACAGAAACACACACATTGTACATTATATACTACTGTAATATAGTGGATTATAGGATTTTACAAGCATTTTAAAGTAGGGCTTATTTTCGGGGTAGGGCTTATATTTCAGCTCTCCTGGAAAATAACGCTAGGTTTTATTTTTGGGATAGGTCTTACTTTCGGGGAAACATGGTAGGAGAAAAAAGTATTTTATTAAAAACAATTCTCCCTAATCCTAGCTCTACTGAAAATCATGGTTCCCCAACAAGCTGCTTAATCTCAACAAAGCAGCCTGGGAAGGATAATAACTCGATAGATACTAGATACAGTAAGTATAGAGTTAAGAAAACTTACATTTACAGATCCAGAGCAAGATTACAGCCTGCATTAAATAAATAGTAAATTCATCAAAGACATTCAGGGCCAGATTCAGAGAGAATTAGATTAGCGTAGAGTAACAGAAATACTCTACGCCGCCGTTTTTTACCTGGCTCTACGTGGAATCCCGGTAGATTTTGTCCAGTAAACAACGGCGGCGTAGAGTATTTCTCCCGGCGCAAGCCATCTACGCGAGTAGGGGGCGTGAAGCATTTAAAATAGGCGCGATCCCGCAGCGATCGAACTGCGAATGCTCCGTTCAGAAATTTCCCGCCGTGCATTGCGCGAAATCACGTCGTTACGTCATTCGTTGTTTGAGTAGCGTCGTTTACGGACATTTCTATTCCCGAACGACTTACGTAAAAAAAAAAAATTTAATTCGACGCGGGAACGACGGCCATACTTAACATGGGCTACGCACCGTTAGACCAGCAAAAAGCTGGTCTAACAGTACGTAAAAATAAAATAGACGTAAGCGATTGCGAAGACCGCTCGTATCTTCGTGGATCGCCGTAAAAACTAATTTGCATATCCCGACGCATGAAAACGACGCAAACTCCTCCCAGCGGCCGCAAAAATATCGCAGCGTAGATCCGAAGGCCCGAAGCCGCCGTATCATGGTTTGAGGATTCAAACTAGTGATAGGGCGCGCAAAATTTGAAATTACTCCTGTCTAACACCAGTTAGACAGGCGTAATTGCTCTGTGAATCTGGGCCTCAGTGTTTAGAAAAAAAAAATAGAGAACATAAGCTGCCCAGCCACACAATTAAGAATCTGTCCATCCACTGCAAAAAAAGTAAAAGCTAATTATTTCAAACCAGCCAAAATAAGAATGACCCAAAAATATTGTAAAAAAAGATTATAGGATATTTTTTTTCTTGTGACAAGGAGTAATGATTTTTCAACCAAAGAAGAGGACTATCATAATAGTTCACCAAAAAAAAGAGATTTAGGAATGAAGGCTAACCTGACTCTTTAATTGGCAAGGTAACAATTATAATAGATCTGTTCTAGAAAGAAGAGCAACAGGAGCAACAATTTATTTCTTTCTATATCTCATTTTCTGAGAATTCAGTAGTATAAAATAACAATAAAACAAGGCAATGAGCCCTACGGGTTAGGAAGCGATACAACAGAACAGTTTCAATAAAAATAATACATACAGACGTTAACTATCATTGAATTTGTAAAAAGAAGAAATTTGGTCAAGCTATAATATTCCTATAATGCAAATTGGAGCTGTAATTTTCTTGAATTTAACGACATTGATCATAGCAAGCTGCTATATCACATTCTTGATGTATACAGCCTTACAATATAAATATAAACATGATAACATAAGTGTCAACATTATCCCTATATAATATATAATCTATATATGTTAAGCCTTAAGCAGGCCAGTGACTTACATTTGCATATCAAACGAGATTTTACTTTTCTTTATTAGAGTAATATATGCCTATGCATTCTGTGCAATTTAAAGTTATGTTAACTGCAAAAAAATCCTTTGTCCAGAGCAACCTTTATTTTATAGTTATTATAAATATATAATTGTATGCAGCCATTGGCAAAACTATTAAATTATAGATAATAGATCAGTGATTTAGAACATTAGTGAAGGAATTAGGGCTGTATGCAAGTTAGATTATGCATCTTGTTGTTGATTTATGCAGAACAACTACCATTTGCTTCCATTCTCTACTGCAGTCATCTCTCCTGCACAGTAATTCCCAGTGTTCCTTTTTGAAAGCCCTTGATACTCAGTTAGCCCCAAGGTATAATGTTTGATAATATAACTACTGCTCCTGTCACTGTGCTTTGTATAAATGCATTATGTGTGGCCCAGAATGGTGAAGATTTATGTACGGGTATGGAAAATAAAAATCAGCATTGATTAAAAGCCCCGGATAGACCATCCAATACCGCCCAAAGAACATCAGTTATTTTGCATTTTGACGTGGCGATTGATAACTCATAAATGCAAGCTGGAATGACAAATGTGGATGGAAACTGCCTTTGACAAAAACGATAACAGTATCAGTCTCATGGGGCGATGAAGGTATAAACAGGAGCTGTTTAAAATATTTAATCATTTTATGAAGGCTGCAAGATGTTGTTTGACCCTGAAGGAGTGTGAATGTCACATGGATCAGAAATTGCAAAGTCTTTGAAGTGAAATAAAAAAAATGGTGTTATTATAGATCCGTCTTGACATCCTATCATTTTTGTGTAGGATTAAAAATATGTATACAAAGCTCCAGATAAAGGACTTCAACAAAAAATGTCTTGGTTGGTAAAATAAAAATGAAAAAAAGAACAGACAAGCTGTTGTGATTTTTTTTCCTTATTATTCGATATCCCAAAGGGCCCTTTTGTTCCTCAGGAAATGATCCAACATCCCATGGATAAAAATAAGTTGCTGTGTTGTTACTGAAGGCTGCATTATAGTGTTAGCAAAAAGTTGTTAGATCTTTTAGCATTTTCAACTCTGAAAAAAATCAACAGTTTTATATCAATGTTTTGCCTTCTTTGGGTTTCCAAGACTTCTTTGTTTTCCACTTTATAGTCTAGAAAATATCTAATACAAAGTTTCCCTTACCAAAGAGTCTATGTGACATTGTGATCTTCAGCGTTTTTAAAATACAGCTTTTTTTTTTTTACTTTAGCTTTGCCTAGACTAAGGAATAGTTAAAACAGTTTTTTTGTTGATTGTTTGTGCCCCACTGTGAAGAT
Source organism: Rana kukunoris (assembly GCA_029574335.1). Lineage (NCBI taxonomy): Eukaryota > Metazoa > Chordata > Amphibia > Anura > Ranidae > Rana > Rana kukunoris. Next base: position 310,288,663 of record CM056053.1, read on the forward strand.
TTTCCTCCACTTTATGTCAAGACACAACAGAAAAACTTGCCAAAGTAAGGAAAATCTACTCACAGCCTGGGTTTTCTCACATGCACCGCAGTCACAGATGTGTGTTAACAAGTGTTATGTCCTGTACACACGATAGGAATTTCTTATGGGCTAAAATCTGATGGAATTTTCTGTCAGAATTCTGTTCAAGCTGTCTTCCATCAGTCTTGCATACACACTGTCACACTAAATTCCGACCGTCCAAAACGCAGCGACGTGAAACACTACGATGAGCCGAGAAAAATTAAGTTCAATGCTTCAGAGAATGCGTCGACTTGATTCTAAGCATGCATGTTTTTTTCTCCGCACAGACAATCAGAATTTCCCATAGGATTTTTTTTCCATCAGAAAAAACTAAAACATGTTCTATTTCCAAACTCCGACGGAAAACAATCCTATGGGACCCACACACAATAGGAATTTCTGATGAAAAAATTTTCATCAGAAATTCTAACCGTGTGTACAGGGTATTACATTGTGTTTCAATTTTCATTGCGCTAAGGCAGCCCACTCTTTTGAATGCTAAAACATCAAAAAACACTGCAAAAAGTGCATGTGCTATTTTATCTTTAAGATACTGCATTTCATATGCACTACTGTGAGCACATCTTTTGGCAAAATTCAATATGGTGGAATTAGGAATAAATATCACTGCATTAAAACAACTCACAAAAAAACATGTTTACAAAGCTTTCATTGACATGTTACTTACTTAGGTGCAACAGCATGAACCTAGCTGGAGACTGTTATTATTGGAAAAAGTGTCCTGCTGAAATAAATGCCCTCTATGCCTGTTCTGGTGACAATTTAAAATTGTGGATTTCCCTTTTAATTTTAATCTTGGTCCAATGGTCATAAGAACAACAAGTCAGGGTGAATCTCCCTAGTAGACACACAGGGCCAGATTCACAGAGCCATTACTCCGGTCTATCTCCTGATAGACCGGAGTAATTTCAAATTACCCGCATCGTATCATTAGTTTGAATCCTCAAACCATGATACAATGGCTTCGGGCTTCGATCCGACAGGCTTACGTCTTCGTATGCCGTCGGATCTACGCTGCAATCTTTTTGTATGCAAATTAGCTTTTTCCGGCGATCCACAAAGTTACGATCATCCGTCGCATTCTCTTACGGCATCTGTAGTCATCTTTTTTGCTGCGTAAAGTTAGGGAAGCAAAAATCTGGTCTATAGTTAGACAGCCCATGTTAAGTATGGCCGTCGTTCCCGCGTCGAATTTCAAATTATTTTTTTGTTTTTGCGTAAGTCGTCCGGGAATAGGAATGTACGTAAACGACGCTACTCAAAAAAACTGACGTAACGACGTAATTTCGCGCAATGCACGGCGGGAAATTTCTGAGTGGAGCATACGCAGTTCGATCGCCGCGGGGACGCGCCTAATTTAAATGCTTCTTGCCCCCTAATCGCGTATTTCGATTTCGCCACGAGAAATACACTACGCCGCCGTACCTTACGGACCGGAATCTACCTGAATTTGTCTTAGAGCCAGGTAAAATAAGGCGGCGTAGTGTATCTCTGATACTCTGCGCCAGGGCAATTGTACCTGAATCTGGCCCACAGACTCCAATGCAAACTTCACAGTTGTTCTAATACACTACATTACTACACTTAAAAGTGGTTGTAAAGTCACTGTGCCTAATGACTAGAATCCCCTCTGTTAATTGAAGCTATTTTGCATGTGTAAAATATTGAAGTAGCGCTTATTACTCTATAAATATGTGCTAAAAAATAATATTCTAAAAATGCAACAAATCTACTGAATATATATTAAATAGTGTAGCACAACATGTGTTCCAACAGATGATCACAGTCCATGTGAATACATTGTATAATAAATAGCATAAAAGTCCATGTTTAAAGTGCATGTGAGATAGTATCCACAGAAAACTCCAAAGAATCAGTCTTTAACACAACAGGACAGTTGAAAATATAAACAAGATGGGGAGAGGAATGGGTAAGGGAGTCCCAATCGGCAGATTAAGTAGGTAACACATACATAATTCTTGTGTCCCCCCCCGATAGTACCAGCCTCTCACCTCATAGATGGACCCCAATGGGTCTAATCGTGCATCAAGCAATGGGTATCCAGCAGACGGTGATTCCTCTTTTCCTTGGTGAATCCTGGACAAAGGACCACTGTGATGTCATATGATGTGATGTCCTGCCCCAATCTGAGGACTACAGCGGGAAAGGCTGAGAGATTCTCCTCTGACATCAGCTGGGAGGAGAGGAGGAGAGCGGCGGGTGGTCACGTGACAGTGGCACTCTGCAATAAGGTATTGAGCTGCATATTTTTTTAAAAACAAAGACACTGTAAAACATTGCTTAATGTAACAAAGGGGATTCCAGATATTATGCACAGTTACTTTACACAGAATAGCAGCAGGAGGGGAGAGGTGGTAGTGTAGAGTGGAGTAGATCAGCACTGACTCAATAGCTGACAGGCAGGGAGGGAGGGGGAAAGGGAGAGACTGCAGGCTGACGAAGGCACATAAACTGACCACAGTATCATGGATCAGCAGCCATGATTACTATGGTTAGCACATACAGGGGGACACAGGAACAATCACAGAGAGGGAGAAATTACTCTGCACAAGCACTTTGCTGTATATTGTGCTTTATGGGAACAGGAAATATATATATATTTGTTTTATTATTATTTTTGTTAGGGTTACAACCACTTTAGGTTCTGTTATTTATTTTTATACACTGCCAAAATTATCCAGTGTATTTGTTTGATATAACTGTTAATATGCTAAATAAACAATCTAGGGATATAAAGTTTTCAGAAGAGATGAAAAATTGTGAGTAGCTATAACAATCTTCCAACATGCTGTAAATTGAGAGTTCTGTCAGAAAAATTCTTGATAGGAAGAACAATCAAAATAGCACTATGTAGGAACATCTACCACCCGTACAAAGAGTCTTAGTCGGCTGTACAACTTGTGTACCTCTCTTTACTCACTCAAAATAGTATAAAGCAAATAAACACACAGACATACTGTGCTTTCCCCAAAATAAGCCCGGGTCTTATATTAATTTTGGCAACAAAAGACACAGTAGAACTTATTTTCAGAGTAGGTCTTACCATGTAATGTGCTGTCTTCTCTCCCTCTCTCTCCCTGCCTGTCAGGAATCCCCAGGAATCCCCAGTGTGAACTGAGTTAAAATGCCTGTAAAATGCATCTTGCAAAAGGCACCCCTACATTATTCTACCATTTGTAAGTAAACCTTCACAATATATGTTTGTAAATGACATTAGACTATTTGCCTGCTATAACAATTGCTGTTTATTGTTATCACAAGCCAGCACACAAGGATATTTGTTAATATTTAGTCTATAAATGTAACAAACGTGTTATACTTACCAGCTCTGTGCAGTGGTTTTGAACAGAGTAACCCTGATCCTCCTCTTCTTGGTTCAGTGCTCCTGGCCTCTCCCTCTGTGCCCCCAGAGCAAGCAGGCTACAATGGGTGCACCTGAGTCGCAGTTCTGCGTGTCCATTCACACAAAGAACCATGGCGCGGCCCAGCCTCGTCTTTCTCCCATTGGCTCACTGACTGTGATTGACTTCCTAAGAAAAAACACTGCGCTAACACGTGAATAAATATATGTGAATTGAACTATTTAAAGAAGCTGCCAGTACCTATTGCTCAAGATACCCAAAGCAAAAAATACATAAAATACAAAAAAGGTACAGCGCTAAAGTAATGAGTGATAATAAACCAATTGAGTGAAAAACTGTGACAATTCAAAAGAAACAGTGTATAGGATGATATAAAACAAACGTTGAAACCAATATTATATAAAAATATAAAAATATAAAAACTTAAGTCCAAAATAATGAAGTGGGTAATGATGTTGAAAAGTGAAGGAAAGTGCACAAAAAAATCTTCTTCCACCAAAGGGGACACCCATGTAGTGAGATGTAGTCTCCTTACCGAATCCCCTAACCGTTGGAACAACGGTCAGTAAGGCACAGGGATGATTATAGTCTTCCCAATCAGACTTTCTCCAGCAGGTGGATGAAGGGGCAGGTCCTCAGCAACAGTCCCCAGCACATGGGATATTAAGGCTTTTAGATGGTAGAGAAATTAACAAAAACACTCCATAGTGAAGTACTGTAGAAACGCGGGATTAATAAAAGTTGGGTTGCACTTACAATTAAGTTGAGTTAAAACGGCATTGAATAAACAGAAAGCAGCGTTTCAGCCGATCAAATCCTATCAGCTGGTCTCCGTGTGTGTGTGTCTCTTCGTATACGTGATGACGTTCCACGCAAATTGCGGACGTTCCTACGTACGTTTCGTCGTTAATTACGTAGTCGGGGATGGGCCAATTGACTTCCTACTGAAAATGATTTGTTACCTCTGTTTGATACATTCAAAAAATACCTGTTGATCTTACAGGATATTTTGTAGGCTTCTTGTACTCACTGAGCTGACTACAAAACTTTGTCCCTCTATGCTATAGAACAGTGATGGCGAACCTTGGCACCCCAGATGTTTTGAAACTGCATTTCCCATGATGCTTATGCACTCTGCAGTGTAGTTGAGCATCATGGGAAATGTAGATCCAAAACATCTGGGGTGCCAAGGTTGACCATCACTGCTATAGAAAGTGGGAGAGAGGCAAGGTTCTATATTGAAATCTTGTTTCTATTCTTCTATACAGAAAGGTGAGGGAGCTTTGTCACCCTAGGACAGAAAGTGTGTTATTGGTGAAATCACCATGTGATAATAAAAGGAAAAAAGTGTTGAAAAAGAAAACTGATGCAGCAAGCACCAGTATAAACTGTTAATCTACATTCAATTTCAGTTTTTGGGTTTAGGAATGTTTTTCTCTGAAACAAGTATGCTTATACAGAGATATAACTCTGTGTTTGCTGATCTACACACTAGTCACACGTCAGAGACTCAAAAGGTTCTAAACCACCAGGTTATCATAATAATGAAGTAACAAGTACATTCAGAAATAAGACCAGCAATGAAAGCATTCATGTCCATACCACTCACCTTTTTATGAATTGAATGAAACATGAGGGCAGTAATACACTGTTGTGTGAAGATAGGGGGTGTTCTCTTTTAAATAAGCCTCTTAATGTGATATTATCTTCACACCATGACCATAATCATGTAACTAATCCAATGGCCTGTATGCAAAAGTGTATACTGGTAAAACCTCATTATACAGTGCCTTGCGAAAGTATTCGGCCCTCTTGAACTTTGCAACCTTTTGCCACATTTCAGGCTTCAAACATAAAGATATAAAACTGTAATTTTTTGTGAAGAATGAACAACAAGTGGGACACAATCATGAAGTGGAACAACATTTATTGGATATTTCAAACTTTTTTAAGAAATAAAAAACTGAAAAATTGGGCGTACAAAGTTATTCAGCCCCCTTAAGTTAATACTTTGTAGCGCCACCTTTTGATGCGATTACAGCTGTAAGTCGCTTGGGGTATGTCTCTATCAGTATTGCACATCGAGAGACTGAAATGTTTGCCCATTCCTCCTTGCAAAACCGCTCGAGCTCAGTGAGGTTGGAGAGCGTTTGTGAACAGCGTTTGTGAACAGCAGTTTTCAGTTCTTTCCACAGATTCTCGATTGGATTCAGGTCTGGACTTTGACTTGGCCATTCTAACACCCGGATATGATTATTTGTGAACCATTCCATTGTAGATTTTGCTTTATGTTTTGGATTATTGTCTTGTTGGAAGACAAATCTCGGTCCCAGTCTCAGGTCTTTTGCAGACTCCATCAGGTTTTCTTCCAGAATGGTCCTGTATTTGGCTCCATCCATCTTCCCATCAATATTAACCATCTTCCCCGTCCCTGCTGAAGAAAAGCAGGCCCAAACCATGATGCTGCCACCACCATGTTTGACAGTGGGGATGGTGTGTTCAGGGTGATGAGCTGTGTTGCTTTTATGCCAAACATAACGTTTTGCATTGTTGCCAAAAAGTTAGATTTTGGTTTCATCTGACCAGAGCACCTTCTTCCACATGGTTGGTGTGTCTCCCAGGTGGCTTGTGGCAATCTTTAAACAACACTTTTTATGGATATCTTTAAGAAATGGCTTTCTTCTTGCCACTCTTCCATAAAGGCCAGATTTGTGCAGTATACAACTGATTGTTGTCCTATGGAGAGAGTCTCCCACCTCAGCTGTAGATCTCTGCAGTTCATCCAGAGTGATCATGGGCCTCTTGGCTGCATCTCTGACCAGTCTTCTCCTTGTATGAGCTGAACGTTTAGAGGGACGCCCAGGTCTTCGTAGATTTGCAGTGGTCTGATACTCCTTCCATTTCAATATTATCGCTTGCACAGTGCTCCTTGGGATGTTTAAAGCTTGGGAAATCTTTTTGTATCCAAATCCGGGTTTAAACTTCTCCACAACAGTATCTCGGACCTGCCTTGTGTGTTCCTTGTTCTTCATGATGCTCTCTGCGCTTTAAACGGACCTCTGAGGCCGCGTACACACGATCAAATCTGTCTGCTGAAACCCGTCTGACGGACCGTTTCAGCAGACAGATTTGATCGTGTGTATGGGCAAACAGATGGATTTGGCCACCCGACAGATTTGAAAGCATGCTTTGAAATCTGTCGGCTGGGAACCCGTCGGAACGATATGTCTGCTGGTTAGTACGCTAACCAGCAGACATATCTGCTCGCACATGCGTCGAATGGATTCGACGCATGCGCAGAAGTGTTTTACTTCCTGGTGCGGTGACGTGGCGGCGTCAACGTCACTGCCACGTCACCGCTACATCAGCGCCACGTCAGCGCGCTGTTTGCTGGCGGGGATTTTGGTTTGATCGTGTGTGCACGATCAAACCAATACATCCCAGCAGACAAATCTGTTCAAATCGGTCTGTCCGACCAATTTGATCAGATGTATTTGCTCGTGTGTACAGGGCCTGAGACTATCACAGTGCAGGTGCATTTATACAGAGAATTGATTACACACAGGTGGATTCTATTTATCATCATTAGTCATTTAGGTCAACATTGGATCATTCAGAGATCCTCACTGAACTTCTGGAGAGAGTTTGCTGCACTGAAAGAAAGTAAAGGGACTGAATAATTTTGCATGCCCAATTTTTCAGTTTTTTATTTGTTAAAAAAGTTTGAAATATCCAATAAATTTTGTTCCACTTCATGATTGTGTCCCACTTGTTGTTGATTCTTCACAAAAAATTACAGTTTTATATCTTTATGTTTGAAGCCTAAAATGTGGCAAACGGTCGCAAAGTTTAAGGGGGCAGAATACTTTTGCAAGGCACTGTATTTACTTTGCTTTTTTTCCCTTTGTTTTCAAATTAAGGAACATCATTGGACACCAAGGTATACGTAGATGCTGTAGAAGTAGTTTAAAGCAGAACATTACGCTATGACCTTTTAACTCTGGCCTAAATTTGTTTATATAATTCGCTTAGTCATCACATTCATAAATAAAAAAGGATGACCACTGTATGCTTGCATATTTAAATGTAGCATTTCCAGCATTTGTTTGAGTACATAGCAGGGAGCATGGCCTTTTGCTCTATATGCTGAGATAGTTTTACATTCCCTAACAGTAGGAATCTTTACATATTCAATATGAAATCTCTTAACTGTGCCATGAAGTTATATTTATTTGCATGTCCTGTGGGAGCTGCTACCTTCATTTGCTCACAATGTCACAGATGCTTGGCTCCTGTTTGTATACGGATTTATGCCACCTCCTTTCAATAGTCATTTGCATGTTTCATTGATTTTAGACAAGTTTATATAATTTAGATCACAATGTGTCTTTTTCTGGAATATCCTCAGAGGCCGTGGAAACAACAGGGGTAATTCCATTGCCCATATTGGAAGTCACACTATCACTTTTGTTTTGATTGTGAAATAGGTAAATTGAAATAGCATTGCAATCACAGTCATTTTCAGGGCTTGTTTGGTGATTTATTATTGCCTAGATGTTTATTGAAGCACTCAACTTCCCAATGGACTAAACTAAACTAATAGTTTTACACATACATTGCATAATAGCCCTAGTGCATTATGTGCTTCTCATTACATTTGTTTAGTACTTCAATAGGTATGTTTTAATCCTATATAGAACCCAGTAATTGATCTACACTGTGAAGACAAATGATTATCTTAATACCTGTTTAATGCTATTTTTTTACAGTTTAACACTGCAAGAAGTATAATGCCCCTAGTGTTTTTTTGTACTGTCTTTTGTGCAAAAGGCATTTAGCAATAAAGCATTTTAGCCAACACTAGAAACCCAGTTTTAAATGAGATTTGTAATGATGTTCATAGTTACTGAATATAATTCATAAAGGAAAATATTAAACTGACATTTGAACCCATCAAAACAATGTATATCATATATCAAAATTTAGGAAGGCCCTATATTTTATTTATTTTTGTTTATACAGCAGGCGGACTTAATTCGGAGCATGCATGGATTTTTGACCGATGGACTTTCACACAGACGATCATTTTTTTCAATCGGTTTTTAATCCATAGGAACATTTTAAACATGTTCTATTTTTTTTCACCGATGGAAAACAAACAGATGGGGCCCACACATGATTGGTTTGTCCGATGAAAATGATCCATCGGTCTGTTTTCATCAGACAAACCAATCGTGTGTACAGGGCTTTAGTCTTTGCAGTAAAAATTAAAGAAGGGATACACAGGAATTTACAAATGAATGCAGTTGTACAACTAATCTGGGTGAATTTAATAATAAAGTTACATAGTTAGTCTGGTTGAAAGAAGACACAAGTCCATTTAGTTCAACCAATAAAAGAGAAAAAAAATCATACAATCTTATATACACAATCCTATACCCACAGTTGATCCAGAGGAAGGTAAAAAAAAAAAAAAAAAAAGCATGATCCAATATGCTCCAGCAGGGGAAACAGATCCTTACTGATCCCACAAGAGGCATTTGGATATTGGATCAACTTTACCTGTAAACGTCGGTATCCAGTTATATTATGTGCATTTAGGAAAGATTTCAGGCCCTTTTTTAAAGTAATCTACTGAGCTGGCCAGAACCAGCTCTTGAGGAAGTCTATTCCACATTTTCACAGCTCTTAAGCCTCATACACACGCACAGATTTCTCGGCAAGAAACAGCGAGAAAACTGCTGGCAGAGCTTTCTTGCCGAGTAAACCGTGCGTGTGTATGAGGCTTTGAGGTTTCTCATCGAGAAAACTGCCCAGAATCTGGATGAGAAAAAAAGAGAACCCGCTCTCTATTTTCTCATCGTGAGATTCTTGGCAATGTTTTCCTGCCTAGAAACCCGAGCGTGTGTATACTTGCCTCTCCATGGAAACCCGCGCATGCTCGAAATGACTTTGATGCGTGCGCGGTAACTTCCAAGGCATAGGTAGGATGAAGCAAGTTGGTGGCGACGGCATCGAATGTGATGAACGCATGCTCGTTGTAGTCGATGACATAACCGCGTTCGTGCCATTCAAAAGAACGGTGGTTCTTTTGAATGGTGTGGCTGAACACTCGGACGGCAAGAGAATCTTGCCAGAAATCTCATCAGTTTTTTTCCTGACGAGAATCTGGGCCGTGTGTACAGGGCTTTTCCTGTGAAAAAACCTTTCCATATTTAGAGATTAAATCTCTTTTCCTCTAGACAAAAAGCGTGCTGATCATGTTGATGATTTCCCCGTGTAGCGTCACCCCCGAAAGGGCCGCTGAATTAATATAGGATCGGCAGATTAAGTTACCCTTGCTTGATCTAGGGGTGCACCAGAAGTCACTTAGTAATAATTGAGTGTCCACACCGTCAATAAAGATTTTCTCAATGCTTTAATTCCAGGCCAACATAGCCAAACATCAATTTGGTTAAAGGAGAATAGGTTGATGTAGACATAGAGATTCTCGATGTCAGGCCTGGATATATCTACAGCAAAATCACCCCTTTGAAAGATACAATTTTGCACGCGTCGCCACTTTAAATGCTGATTGGGAGGAACAGGTCTCTCTCACTGATCCAGCTCTAGGCCTCCCACAGGCCAATGTAGTATAGGTAATTTGTCAACGTCCGAACAGAGCAAATCCTCCCAGCAGTTATCTCAGCATAGATCACCGGGTGACAGCAGAGTGTACCTGTCTATGGCCCGGGCGCCGGATCCTCTCTACAGCAAGTAAGTCACTGGGGTCCCTTTGGTTTCATCCCAGACCGAGACTCAGCAAGGCCTGGAAGCTTGGCCATGGATGCGCACACCCTGAAGGTGGGTGCCACACCCCGACTCCGAGACCCCGCGCAGAAGAAGGAAAAAGAACCCCGAACACATGACCTCCATCACAGATATACCCCTCCCCAGCATGCCCAGCGGGGAAAAACCCCTCCAATTGGCTGCTGGGGAAGACTCTATCCTCCAGAAACCCCTCTGGCTCCCACTGCCGGCCAAAGATGATACTCACATCCCCAGAATGCAGTCCGAGCCAGTGGACCTTTCCAGAATGACACAGGTCATTAACCTGAACCAATCACGACCGGGAGCAAGGTAACTTTCCCAGTCAACTAGTTTTTAGCGTAGTGCCCATGCTACAATCAAGGGGGCGCTAGACCCCCTTTATATCCTCTTCTTAAGAGAGAAAAAAAAACAGCTCCTCTAATCTATCCTCATAGCTGAGCTCCTCCATGCCTCTTATCAATTTGGTTGCCCTTCTCTGTACTTTCTCCATTCCCTTATATTCTTTTTGAGAACTGGTGCCCAAAACTGCATATGCCAGAAGAGGTCTTACTAATAATTTGGACAGGGGTAAATTGATATCTCTCTCTCTCTCCTGTCCATACCCTTTTTAATACAAGAAAGAATTGTCCTCGCTTTTGAAACCACAGCTTGGCATTGCATGCTATTATTAGGTTTATGAACTACCAGAACACCCAGATCCTTCTCTACCACTGATTCCCCCAGTTGCACTCCCCCTAGTATGTATGATGCATGTATATTCTTAGCCCCCAAGTGCATGAATTTACATTTATCAACATATATAAATCCTGAATAATAATAATAATAATAATAATAAAACCTCATGTTCCACATAGTTGTCCAAATAAACAATGCTTTAAGGTTGGCTTGTAAGTTGGAAACATCTTGTAAGGTTGTTATTCCACTGCATAGCTTGGTGTCTTCTGCAAAGACTGAAATGGTACTTTTAATCCCAGACCCTAGATCATGTATAAATATATTAAAAGGTAAGGGTCCCAACACTGAACTTTGGGGTACACCACGGATAACCTTAGACCATTCAAAGTACGAATCATTAAACACTACTCTCTGATTAATGTCTTTTAGCTAGTTTTCTATCCATTCACAAACTTATTTTTTTCAAGCCTGTAGACTTTACCTTACACATTAGCAGTATGTGGGAAACTGGGTCAAGTTTTTTTCCTGCAAGAACCCATCTATGTGGTCTTTTATTAACCACTCTTCCATACCAGGCACTTACCTTCCCGCCCAAGCCAATTTAAAGTAACAAGTCTTTCAGCACTTTGATCCCTTTTTAAATTGCGCGGTCATGCACTGCACCCAAACAAAATGGGTCCTTTTTTATGCCTTTTGGTGCGTATTTGATCACCTCTGCGTTTTTTTTTTTTTGCGATGCAACAAAAAAAAGAGCGAAGATTTTGAAAAAAAAATAAAGTTTTTATTTTTTTCTGTTAATTTTTTTGTAAAATGACGTATTTTGAAACGTCACTTTCATTATGGGCACGATATGGTGGCGCTGATGGGCACCATGGCACTGATGGGCACCATGAGGTAGTTTTGGGCACCGATTTAGCACTGATGGGCACTGATACGAGGTTGGGCACGTTGGGCACCATGGGCGGCACTTTTCCATGGGCGGCACTGATGGGCACTCATAGGCGGCACTGGGCACTCATAGGCAGCACTATGGGCACTCATAGGCGGCACAGGTGGGCACTCATAGGCGGCACGCGGGTTGGGCACTCAAAGGCGGCACAGGTGGGCACTTAAAAGGTGGGCACGTTTTTTGCTACACAGGTGGGTGGAGGTGGGCACTTTTTGTGGGGTGGAAACAAAAACGACGTTTGGCACTGATGGAAAATCACGACACAAAAAATTCAAGCATGTTGGAATTTTTTTTTGGTCGTTTTTTTTAAGACTGATCAAACGAGGCTCCGCCGGAGACTCGTTACCGAGATCGGAGGTGCAGGGTGCCTGACACCCCGCATCACATCGCCGCGCTGCGCGCCCGATCATGAAATCGTGCAGGCCGTTTAGAACGGCCTGTCATGATTTCATAACCACTTCCCGGCCGTAAACGTCGTTTTTTTTCATAGAAGTTAAAGCAAAAAACTTTGACCTTTTTAAATATGGGCACTACATGGGCCTTACACCAATCCAGTGGTACTATTCCAGTTGTTAAAGAGTTCCTAAAAATAGGAATAAATATTTCTGGACCATATCAATGTTGTGCCACTGTGGATCTTTTGGGGCTGTGTCAATCTCATTCCCCATTATGGACATGAGCTACCCCATGTTCCTTTGTATACAACAGAGCTGAAGATAGAATTAATAAATGTGCCTTCTCTTTGTCCCCTGTCGCCCCCACTCCAGAATATTTTGTAAAGGGCCTACATGCTCAGATCTGACCTTTTAACTATTAATATATTTTAATCATTTTGGGGGGGGTTTGTCCTACTATCTTTTGCATGTCTTGGAGAACAGCTCTTGGAGCATTTGCTCTCTTAAAGTTAAGTGTTTTCATATTTCCAGTATGTGTTGTTTGCCTAGTGGGGACCTCTATAAACTGTATCATAAAAGTATTGTAATAGGTTTGTACATTTTTGCCCTTTAACTGTTCCTGCAGTGCCATCACTTCAGTCAATTTCCGGGTAGTTAAAATTCCCCATAATGATTACTGTCCCAGCCCTTGCGGACCTTTATATCTGCAAGGAGCTAAGTCTCTAACTCCTCATTAACATTGGGTCGCCGATAACAAACTCCACCGATTACCTTTGTAGTGTTGCCCATGTGCAGTTCCACCCATAATGCTTCAGCCCCATCACACTCTATCAACTAGGTTCTCATTCACACTCGCTTTGAGATCACTTCTCACATAAAGACATACAACACCACCCTTTTAACTTTCCTCTCAGTCAACAGTGGGCAATGTACACTAATTTGTGGGTATTATGACATAGGGCTTGCAGCAATATTCTGAATAAGTCAGAGCATAAAGTCTTTCAGTATATAAAACAGAAGTGAAAAACACTTCTGACACAGGAGTCAAAATAGTTTTACTTGATAAACAGAGGTATTCAAAAATATGTTAGAAAATTCTACAAAATATAGTGCCTTGAAAATGTATTCATACACCTAGAATTTTTCCACAGTTTATCATGTTACAACCAAAAACGTAAATGTATTTTATTGGGATTTGAAGTGATAGACCAACACAAAATGGGACATACAGTATTTATCGGCATATAACGCACACTTTTTTTCCCCTTAAAATTTGGGGAAAATTATGGGTGCGCTTTATACGCCGATCCACGCTGTCTTTGAGCGCCGCCGACATAGACCGGGCCGACCCGAGTTTACCCGAGTGTACTGTGCACTCGGCTAGACTTGGCCACGCTCGGCTCCGCTCACGGTCACGCCCTGTCCTGCCTCCTAGCCTTTATGCGAGAGGAGCCGAGCTTAGCCAAGTGCGCAGTACACTCGGGTACACTAGGCTTGGTTCGGTCTATGTCGGCGGCGCTCAGAGACAGCACGCTCTGAGCCGAGAGAAGCCGAGAGGACACCTCCAAGGCCACAGACGGACGCCGGACAAGGCCGGTGATGAACGCCGGGCAAGACAGCAGACAGACAGCGACGACGGCCATTCAAAATGTAAGGATTTTTTTTTCTTAAACTTCCCTTCTAGGCTTGGGGTGCACGTTATATGCCGGCGCGCGGTATACCCCGAAAAATACGCTAATTGTGAAGTGGAAGGAAAATGTTAAATAGTTTTCAATTTATTTTACAAATATATATGTGAAAATTGTGACATGCATTTGTATTCAGCCCCCCTGAATTAAATGCTTTGTAGTACCACCTTTTGCTGCAATTACAGCTGCAAGTCTTTTTTGGGATTACTCTACCAGCTTTGTACATCTAGAGAGTGACATTTTTGTCCTTTTGTCTTTGCAAAATAGCTCAAGCTCTGTCAGATTGGATGGAGAGCATCTGTGAACAGCAATTTTCAAGTCTTGCCACAGATTCCAAAGTGGATTTAGGTCAGGACTTGACTGAGCCATTCTAACCCATGAATATGCTTTGATCTAAACCAGGGATCTCCAAACTACGGCCCTCCAGCTGCTGTGGAACTACACTTCCCATGAGGCATTGTAAAACTCTGACATTCGTAGACATGACTAGGCATGATGGGAATTGTAGTTCCTGAACACCTGGAGGGCCGTAGTTTGGAGACTCCTGATCTAAACCATTGCATTGTAGCTCTGACTGTATATTTAGGGTTGTTGTCCTCTCAGAAGGGTAACCTCTAACCCAGTCTGAATTCTTTTGCAAGTTTTCTTTTAAGATTGCCCTGTATTTGGCTCCATCCGTCTTCCCTGTCCCTGCTGAAGAAAAACATCCCCACAACATGATGCTGCCACCATCATGTTTCAAGGTGGGTATGGTGTGCTCAGTGTGATGTGCAGTGTTAATTTTCCACCACACATAGTATTCTGCTTTTAAACCAAGAAGTTTAATTTTGGTCTCATCTGACCAGAGCACCTTCTTCCACACATGGCTTCTCGCACACTGAAAACGGGACTTATTTTGGCTTTGTTTCAACAATGGCTTTGTGGAGTGCACGGCTAATAGTTGTTCTGTGGAAAGATTCTCCAATCTGAGTTGTGGATCTCTGCAGCTCCTCCAGAATTACCATGGGCATCTTTGATTAATTCTCTCCTTGCCCAGACTGTCAGTCAAACCTCTGAGGGCTTCCCATAACAGATGTATATACTGAGATTAAAATACGCACAGGTGGACTTTATTTACCAATTAGGTGACTTCTTAAGGCAATTGTTTCCACTAGATTTTAGTTAGGGTTGTGAGAGTAAAGTGGGCTGAACACAAATGCACACCACATTTTTCAGATATCTATTTGTAAAAAATGCTGAAAACCATTTATAATTTTCGTTCCACTTCACAATTATGTACCATTGTTGGTCTATCAGATAAAATCCCAATAAAATACACATATGGTTTTGGTTGTAACATGAAAAATGTGGGAAATTGTAACGGGTATGAATACTTTTTCAAGGAACTGTAGTGAACTGTAGTGAATGGAACACTAAAATACCTGATATAACTGATAAAGCCAATCTTGAAGTGGTAGTGTAGTATTTAAAGGTACAATTTTCATATATAAGTCAGTCAGGAGCCCCTCTAAAAATACCTATTATCCAGCACTGCCACCAGAATGGACACCCTCTCCTGACACACTCTGCACAGAAAGTTGAGCATCATTGGAATCTGAGGGAAAGTGTATGCTGCCCTGAAGTTCCATTCCACTGTCATTACATCCACCCCATAGCTTTTAGGTGACTGGACTTGGCAACATTTTTGTGACATTTGGTATTTTCTGGAGAGGCAAACAGGTCCACTTCCAGGAGAAAGGCCAATGCTGCTAAGCTCCTGAAAGACTTGCAGTAACAAAGCCCACTCATTGTTGTCCAGCTTTGCTATGGACAGGTAGTCTGCCTGAGTATTGAAATTACCAGGCACATACACTGCTGCTAGCAAAACGTCTCTCAGGAGAGCAGGAGAGCAACACTGCATGTGCCTCTCTGATTGCGGATGTAGGACACTGCTTTTGTGATTCAAAATGGGTGCATCCTGAATCATACTTCTGAAAGCTAGGAGAGCTTGGAAGGGTGCACTCAATTCCAGAATGTTAAAAAACTACAGTTGCAGCATGAAATCTGCATTACCCTGGGCCCAGTAATTGTTGCATAGGGCTCTCTAGCCTGTGTCGGCGGCATCTGATTGGACTATTCGGCCCTGTATTGGGAGCAAGAAGTTGCACCGAAGAAGATTCTGCTGTCTCGATCACCAGTCCAGACACGACTTCATCTGGGATGTGATCTGGATTTTCTGCCCAAGATCCTCCAAACTCCATTGTAACAGGAGTCCAATTTGAAAGGGGAGGAAGTTCCATTAAGCCCATTAGACCATTGGGGTGGTCGAGGACATCATATCAAGAAGTCGCATGCACTCTATCGTTGGCAGGTACAACTTCTTTCGAGCTGCCAACATCGTTTTCAGGATGCAGAACATCTTGTCTTACGATAATGTCACTGATGCCCTTTGAGTATCTATTTTTTCACCTAGATGCACCAGAGTTGGCACAAGGTGGCTTTTCTCTCAATTGATCAGCCATCCAAAGTTCTCCAATGTCAACATGGTTATCTTCTGGTGTGCCATAAGTGTGTCTTTGTCTTGATTTAGGAGCAGAATGTCATCCAAAAAATGATGCCATGCAATCTCAGGTATGCCACCAGGGCAAAAATAATCTTCATCAACACTCTGGGAGAGGTGGTCAGCCCAAGTGGCAGGCATGCAAACTGGTAGCAGAGCTTTTGCACTGTAAACCGCAGAAACCTCTGACAGACCGGGGCAACCGGGATGTGAAAATACGGACCCTTGAGGTCCACTGACAGAAGCCAATCACTCAGCTTAAGAAGATATTATATAAAAAGGTTACTAAAGCGCTGATGTGAATATAAAAATAGAAAATGTGAAGTATTAAATAATAAATACATGATAATTGCTGCAATATTTAAAATGTGTACTGATATCACAAAACAAAGTGCTGAATATAAGAATTAATAATGCGCTAAAATCAACCCCCTAATATTGCACAGTATAATCCTACCAATAAATAAATAAATATAACAAATTGGTCCTGATATATAAAATGAAATAACAAAACGTTTTCCACCACCATAAAGGTAATTCTTGATTGATTTGATTTCAAACACTGATATCTAAATAGTAGCATGAGAGTCTGTGATGAACTCCAGGTGCACTGAATAGTTTCAGCCACAATGTTTCACATCCCGCAATTCTCAAAAGAAATAGGATATTTCTGGATTCAAGATATATTGGATTCAAAATACAAATAAATAGGGGTTTGGGTAATTACACTCACATACAGCCTGCAATTGTTTTGCATATATAGGGCCAGATTCAGCAAGCATTTACGTCAGCGTATCTCCAGATACGCCGCCGTAATTTCAAGAGTGCGCCGTCGTATCTTTACGCCAATTCTCAAAGCGAGATACGCCGAAAAATAGCCTTCCTCCGCCCGATGTAACTTGCCTACGCCGGCGTATCATGGGCGCATAGTTACGCTGGACGCATTCGGCGTTCCCATTAGAAGAATGCAAATGAGGGAGATACGCCGATTCACGAACGTAGATACGCCCGGCCGCTTCATATACGCGATTTGCGTAAGGCTTAGGTCCGGCGTAAAGTTACCCCTGCTATATGAGGCACAGCTAATGCAAAGGTATGGGCCAGGAAACGACGCCGTCGAATTTTAGGTAGTTTACGCCATTTACGTAGTACGGGAATAGGGCTGGGCGTAGGTTACGTTCACACATCGTAGGCATTGCGCGCCAAAGTCACTTAGGGAGTTTTTTCGGCGTGATTCTGAGCATGCGTGCGCATGCCCAGTTCGAGCGTCTATTTATTAGCATCGGGTCATGCTTAATTTAAATACATGACGTTCACCTCCTTCCTACTTTGAATTAGGCGGGCTTATGCCTTCCCATTTACGCTACGCCGCTGTAACTTAGGAAGCAAGTGCTTTGTGAATACAGCACTTGCCTCTCTAAGTTGCGTCAGCGTAGCGTAAAGAAGATAGGCTACGCCGCTCTAAAGATACGCAAATGTATCTGAATCTGGCCCATAGTGGTCAGTTGCACACAGCTTGATTCTCCTCACTCCCCTATCCAGCACAATCAAAGCACTGTGGGGGATGTCACTGGCTCCTCTCGACACGTTGCGTCACTAGGCACGTGACTTTCTCAAGGGACCCTTGAGAAAGTCACGTGTCTAGTGACGCAATGCGTCGGGAGGAGCCAGTGACATCACCCACAGGACCATAAAGACAAATGTATTCTACTCCTTTCCAAGCTTCTGATTGTCAAAAAAAATCATGGCCAAGACCTGAGGAGCTGGGACAGCACAGACAGAAAGGATAAATTAGTTTGCCAAAACTGCAGTCATTCAGAAATGCATGTATAAAAATCTCCCCTACCTTCTTTGCGAGAGCTGTACTTGAGAGGAGGTAGGCATGTTAAAACTGCTGCAAAATATATCAAAGAGCCAGAGTAAGTAAAGAAAAATACAGAAGGCAACACACAGAAATTTAGCTCCCTTAAGCCTGGCTCCACCTCCCCCTCCCCAATTGGCCAAGCAGATCTGCACAAAACCAGAGTGGACCTCAAGTATGTGCTCCACACTGGCCCACATCTCTACCTGGGACGTGCCTGAAAAGTGCAGATGCTCACCCCTAGCAGCAGACACAGAGCACCTCTGCCTGCCACCACAGCACCACAGCAAATAGCTGCCATAGAAGAAATCCAGCCGTCCACCAGCATCCACAGGAGGAATTCTGCAAGTTGCCACAGCACCCCTTAAGCTAGTTGTTTAACCTCCCTGGCGGTATGATTCTTTCTGATTTTAGGTGCTGAAAGCGGTACCATTATTTGCAAGGAAATTTGGCGTTTTATACTGTAGGCTTGTAATTCTTAGGGATAACTCACTTAAATCTGTCCAAACAAGAGTCTAATAGGCATCCCGGGTATGACATTTTTTTAAAAACAAAATTATAAATTATAATTTAATAAATAATTATAAATAATTATAACAAATTTTAATATAATTATAATAAAAAATATTCAATAATGTAATCAACTCAAAAACACTGAAATTTGCTCAGTTGCAGAATTGTCGCTGTCATTATTATTATTTTTTTATGACGAATTTCCCCACAAATCGCTATCGCTCAATTCTGCAAGTGATTATAATTTATTATCGCTGTTTTCTAGCTGATCTAAAACCATTTTTGACATAAAGGGACACTTTTGGTTGCTATGGACAATCTACATTTTGCAGGGAGAAAGAACAGTTTTTATTTTATAAAAGGACATGCAGGGCACAGGGCAGACCACTAGGGACAAGGGGGGTGTGTATATAAGATTACAGTATACTGTATGTATTGTGTTTGTTTACTTTTTTGAATTTGGCGCCGTTCTCCGCCCCCGTGCGTCGTAACGTCGCAGGGAACGTAGATCGATGGCACACGGGGACACTGTGCGAATCGAGCGAGGACGCCGCTCACTCACACAGCATGGATGCATCGCTGGATCCAGGAACAAGGTAAGCCAGCGCACGCTGCAGGCTCTGCATAGCTACCCTGAGCGTGACTCGGGGTTACCGATAATGGCACAAAAGAACCACCCCGAGTCACTTACAGACAAAGAAGAAAAACGAGCATATACAGCAGCAGCACAGCGCTGGTATCACGGCAATCCCGATGTACGTCTCCTTACACCCTACGCGTTACGACATACGTGTCTTCGCGTATGTCGTAACGCGTAGGGTGTAGGGAGACGTACACCGGGATTGCCGTGATACCAGCGCGGTGCTGCTGCTGTATATGCTTGTTTTTCTTCTTTGTCTGTAAGTGCAATTTTTATTATTAAACTCTGTTTTATCAACGTTAATGCACTATTGGAGGTCCTCCTTTCCTGTTTTATGCCCTACCTCTGAGACTTAGGTCATCCTTATCCATATTGTGGACACCAGGAACACCAAGGGGATAACCAGCAGTGGATCTGTTCATTGAGGTCTCTGATTAGCCGCTTGGAGGTGAGAGTTCTGGGAGACCAGAATGTGTGTGTGGTGAAGTGCACATCTTTCACAGAACTAGCGGGCATCCTGGAACACTTGTTACAAGATTGTGGACTCTGTTTGCACTTTCTACTATTTGGCACTATTGATTTTATATGTCACTTGCATCACTCTGCAAACTAATATCCAATATTTGTTTTGGTCTTATGCACTTTGCGCAATTACTTTTCCTTTTCACCTGATGTATAGATGTTAGGCAGCTATGGACAGGAACATTGGATGTCGCTCGACAAGTGTAAGAGACTGTGGTGATGCCATAGGAGCTGGGGCATAAACAGGGAGTCACCATTGCCACAACCAAGTAACGCCAGTTAAACCATTCAGCTGTCAGTCATTCACTTTATAAGTTCTCACCCACTAGAGGGTTTAAATGTAAATATCTATGGATTCTTCCATCTATAAAGGGTCATGATAAATATTAGAAATACCTTCTATTCATTATTCATCACGTTTCACCCATACATGAATGTTACAGTTAGTGCTTAATTATGGAGACTATGTGCTAATGGTACTAAGCCCTAGTGTATAAGTGTTGAGCTTGATTCATAAGGCGCCTTGAATGGACATACATCATTTTTATTAGGCATACTTCAACATGTTTAGGACACACTTTGTCAGACATATGGTTTGAATGTGGTTGTGGTATTCATTTTATACAATGCTTGGAAAGACTGGAGGTATTAGCTGTGTTTCTTTAGACACTGTGTAGAGAGACTGCATGATATTATAGGCACACATGGTACCATTAGGCTATCTTTGAATTACATGTTTGAAGAGACTTGACATTTATGGGATCATTCATCATAGTTGTGAATGCTGTACATTTGAACATCTTCTATGAAGGAACTGAATGTATAGCCAACATGGCAGTCAAATTGTAACCTTTATTACTGGAGGAATAACACCTTGGAAATTAAAACGCACTATTCTGGCAGGTTCTCGTCATAGTATGACGGCTGTGCCTGATATTTATAATTGCTTGTATCAATGACTGAGATCTTCAGGGTTGACATAAAAGGGGTTATAAAGTTAAATCGTTTTTTACCATAAAACGGAACTTCACCCAAAAAGGGGAAGTTTTGTTTCTCCTGCTCCTCTCCCATGTTTAGAAAATCTTTTTTAGGAAGGGGAGCGGGTACCTGATTTTGATTCTCCACCTCCTTCTCCCGTAGCCTCTTGGGAAATGTCACAGCTCCCAGGAGAGTGTGGGACCATTCACATGGTACATCGCCGCTTGAGCATGGACAGAGGGCAGCTGACAGTGAAGCTGCAATGAGTCACAGTCAACTGCCCATAGTTAAGATGCCGGCGTCTTGACCTGAAAACCAGCAAAGAGCTGGGTCAGGTGAGGATGTCACTGGATCTTGGGACAGGTAAGTATGTGTTTTTTTTTTAAAGTCAGGGGCTACAGTATTTGTAGCTGCTGACGTTTACATTTTAGTTTACAGGGTGTGACAAAGTTATGCACCACTTGCTTTGACTAACTTTATTGCACTATTCACTGATATGCTTTGTGTACTATGCATGGTCTTTACTGAGTTACTATGATTATGTTTTTTGAGTTTTCATTAATAGCACTATCCACTGAGTGGCTATTGTGAATTATTATGCTCATGCCATATGTTTGTTTTTTAATGAGATGAGTTATTTGGATGCACAGCAGTGCTTCAGTGATTTTTGACTTGCAATGGTTGGTGTGGGAATACACTGAAAGTATAGGCTGCAGCTGGATATAAATATTTATATTATTTAGGTTTTTAGTGGCAACACTTTAGTATTTTGATTTTTATTTATGTCTGTCTATGGACACGCACAGTGCGGCTCAGGAGCACGCCCACAAATGTTCCTCTGTAGCAAGTGGCTTGCTATGAGGGCACACACAGGAGAGGAGGAGTGGACAGTGCTGGCGGGGGACCCCAGAAGAGGAGGTAAGGAGCCACCTTGTGAAACACCATTGCACAGAGCAAGTATAAGCCTATTTTTTATTTTAGGAGAAAAAGCCTTTACAACCACTTGAAAGATTTACTAGTAATTTGTTAATTATTATTATTTTATTATTATTATTATTATTATTTTACAGGATATTTATAGCACCAACCGTTTGTGCAGCGCTTTACAACATGAGGGCAGACAGTACAGTTACAATACAATTTAATACAGGAGAAATCGCCCACTGTCCCCCCTCCTCTATGTTCTTACAATGGAACATCTAGCCATTGCTCTACGTAACAATCCCTCGGTCCAGGGCATCACAATCGGGCCCACCCATACTAAACTCGCCCTTTTCGCGGATGATCTGCTCTTGTTCGTCACACAACCACATACATCCTTGCCCTAAGTGCTGCAGGAGTTTCAGAAATTTGGAGCAGTTAGCAATTTCAAGGTAAACTACACTAAATTGGAAATCCTTAACATATCTTTGTCCAAGTCAGACCTACGGAGACTATCGACTACCTTTTCCTTCAAAACTGGTTCTACCTCCATCAAGTACCTCGGAATTCAAATTCCAGCGGATCCATCCCAACTCTTCTCTCTGAACTTTACCCCCCTGCTTCTTAGGACCCAAGCAGATTTAATCACTTATGCTAGGTAGAGTGAATGCCCTGAAAATGGATGTTCTCCCTAGGTTCTTATATTTGTTCCAAACCATTCCTATTCATATACCCAATTCGTACTTCAAGAAGCTGCCCAGGATGTTCTCCAAATTCATTTGGAATGCTGCCCGTCCCAGAATACGTTATGAAACATTATCTCTTCCAAAGATTAGGGGGGAGCTGGAGCCCCAGACGCCTCCTTGTACCATAAGGCTGCAGTGCTCACTCGTATACTGGACTGGTTCCATCACTCTTCAACCAAGCTCTGGGTTCAGTTGGAAAGCCACATGAACCCTGTTGAACTCTCCGCTCTCACATGAACCTCACCCACGGTTCGGAGGGGTTCGGGCTCTTTCGGCGACTTTACCCTTCAAACGATCCAGATTTGGGATCGCTTGCGATCTAGGAGGGGCTTGTCGAACCACATGGGGCCTATGACTCCCTTCTTCGGGACCCCGACTTTCCTCCAGCCATGTCCGTAGCAAGATTCGGACCATGGCGAAAGGAGGATCATAGGAGACTTGCCAAGGTCCTTCGAGCAGACCCCACCTTGAGGACTGATACCCTGACCGATCCGACCTCCCGACACCCCACGCGGTGGCTTCTGAGGCAACAGATTACTTCTTACATTCAAACTTTCCCATCCATTCCGGATATCCTTGCTGAACCAATGGAGTTTGAAGCGCTGCTTCTGCAGGCGGAACCTCCAACACATGTGGTATCTCAACTCTACTCCCTGTTGCTCCGTATCTTTTCCCTTGACCCCCCGCCGTTTACCGTGGCCTGAGAGACGGACCTACGTCACTCTATCTCCCTTATTGACTGGAAGAAGTGTTTTGTCCTGACACACAAACTATCCTTGGCCACTAAGACCAAAGAGAAGGGGTTTAAGTTGCTAACTAGATGGTATAGATGCCCAACAACTATCCATCATTTCATTCCGGCAGTGCCTGATACCTGCTGGCAGTGTCTTAAATCCCGGGGAACCATGCTCCACATCTGGTGGGAATGCCCTCCTGTGCAGGAATTCTGGCAGCGGAAATTTCAAACTATACTGCAAACTGATGGTGACCTATACTCACCCTTCCCCTGAGATGGCTCTCTTATCTATACTTCCTGGCAAGTTCAAATCCATCAAAAATGATGTACTACGACACTTCCTGGCGGCGGCCAGAGTGGTGATCCCCTGTCATTGGAGATCAGCAATCATGCCTTCCCTGGGAGACTGGGCTGTTGAAGTGGACCGCATAAGGGACCTTGAGCGTCTGTTGGCGGAGGAGGGTGGTAAAAACGAGCAGTTTTCTCTCACCTGGACTTCATGGTCCAGGTGAGTTCCGATACTCTTCTGAGTTTATCTCTTGGGCCGAGCGTGGCATGGATGATGTGAACCTGATGCCATGATGGAGTGATCCTTGTTTCTTGTCCCTTATTCTTGTCCCCTGTCTCTTTGCCCCCCTTTTGTCTGCCCCTGCCTCTTATCCTTTTTTTGATCTCTAAATACTCTCTTAAGAATTCATAGAGCTAACGTATCATGGCCTCGACCCGCCTATGTTTACTTATCCGTTATGTGACCCCATAGGTCTTATTTTACTTGCAGATTCATATATATTCTCTCCCAATGTACCGCGTGCGGTGCAACACTGAACCCCTCACTAATGTGAGGTTGGTAGATACAATTATTTTTATATCTGGGGATTGCTAAACCGTACGGCCTTATGGTGGTCCACACGCACATGCTCTCATTCCTTTTTTTTTATTTTCTTCTCACATAACTTAGCCATGCTTTTATTATGTCAAACACGATGCTTACTGTTGATGTAATTGCTTTTACTGTATGTAATGCTTGAGACGTTACCTGTCTTTCTGTATCTCTTTTTTTTCTGAATAAAATAAGATTGAATTAATACAGGAGAAATCAGAGGGCCCTGCTCATCAGAGGTTACGATCTATAAGAAAGGGTCAAGTGATACAAAAGGTAAGAATAGTAGGAGATGGTCTAGTGGAGAAGATATACAGTTGTAAAATGGAGGCAGGAGGCTTCTCTGAAGAGAAAGGCCAAAGTTTGAGTCTCACATCAATCTGCAGAATATTATTATTGGTAAGTTTGATATGCCAATAACAGAACAGAACAAAATACCATTAAATAAAGATTGAACAGAAGTGGGTTGTGATATTTTTTATTTAACTAGGAGCCTTCAATGAAGGATTGGAGAAAAGTGGAGGAGGAGAGGAAGTAAGGGTTTACAAAGTGAAAGGTGGGAGGATATTTAGGGCGGTAGGGGTGAGGTGATCTATACAAGATGAGAGGTTGGAGAGGTATTACTAAGCTAACAGCATTTGGAACTTTCCAGGGAAGGAGGGAAAAGCCAGCTAATATCTGTTTGTAAGAGAAATGCTACCAGTAAAATCATGTATTGCAGAATTTTGTGGTAGTCCCCTTTAGAGAGCTGGTTAAATTTACCATATTTTCCTGAATTCCACAGAATCACTACCCTCCCTAATGAAAATTACAGGTGCTGGCTCTGTACAAGCTTGAGAGAAGAAAAAGATCCTCGATGGCCGCACACCATAGAAGGCATCGTTATTGATATGAAAACATAAGTACAATCCAAATGCAGTCACTTCATGTAAAGGGAAAAACAGGGAGAACAGCTAACGCATTTCACACCTTTTGATGGTGCTTAGTCATAGCTATGAATCTCTCAAAATTCCTGGTAATGGTTACTGATAGAAGGGCAAAACAACGTTAGTATTTTTCACTTGGCCTGGTGTGTAAGCATGATGGTAAGTTTATCTTCCTATTGATCCAAGAACCAGGGTATGTTTGTTTCTGTTGCAGAAATTAAGAGTTTGTATGTGAATGAAAGGACATGAAGAAAGGGCCTGTCGCCTGCAATTACCTTTTGAATTATGTAAATGGTCATTTTAAATAGATGAGCATTTTGGAGGAAATGTGGAAAATGGGAAAATTCAAGGATCCTAAAAGGTTCTAATTAGGAAAGGGAGGTCAGTTGACATTTGACTGGCTGTAATCCAAGTCAAAATTTGAAGGAAATGGAATGCAAGGTATTTATCCTGAATAGTTGATATACCAAATGAGCTATTCTGTCTGCCTGGAATTAAGTCAGGGTGGTCCAGTATGGCTAATAATGAAAATGGGGAAGAAAGCAACTCCATATGTAGTGAAAAGCATGTTTGGGCAAAGGTCAGATGGGTATGGAGTTCTAATTGTGGAGCTGTCCGGTTCCATAAAAGGACTATTGAGGGGGATGGGTGAATTGGATTGCTCCATAGACAGCCATTGCTTGGTTTTGGAGTGTCAACAAAGATGACTTGCCTATGGATACTTTGGGATTTATTCACTAAAGGAAAGAAGGCTGTTCACTTTGCAATGGAAGTTTCACTTTGCAAGGGAATCTTTCCCAGAGCTTAGCAAATGAGAAGAAGCCTTCCTGACTTTCAATCACGTGCATGCAAAAAACAGCTCCTTTTTTGTTTTCCAAGCATATGATTGGATATTTTTTGCAAAGTGAAACTTCACCACATTCACTAAGCTCTGGGGAAACTAACCTTGAAAAGTGCAACTTTCCTTATGCATTTACTAAATCAACCCCTTGTCTACACACAGGCTGCTGGGAAATCAGTTTTGATTGGCATTGAGTCTTCCCTTTCAATACAGTTACTATTGCTGGATATATACGGTAGTCATGAAAAAAGTAAGTATACTCCATGGGATTGTAAATGTTTTCAAAATATTTGAACAGCCAAACATTAGATTTTGATTCAAATAGTGCCTACAGATAAAGATGATATACTTGAACAGGAAACACATGAATCTAACATGGTGTATTCATTTCAACATATACTGTAAATTGATAAAAATGCTGATTTGTTATATGGAAAAATAAAGTACATTTACCTTCAAATCAAGGAAATCTGAAATGGGTGTTCAAGAGTAGGTACCAATAAATGGAACCTCTTTAACCCCTTGTCTAACAGTGTACTGTCAAAAAAGGTGCAGTATACCAGGGGTTAGAGCAAGCTCATGGCTGCTGCTACAATCAGGAGCTCGTTATTGATTTTTAGAGCTGGCGAAGGAATCTTAGATAAAAGTGAATTCTTTAATGGGGCTCTGAAGGTGTGCCCTCCTTACCTTACCAGATGCACCTGCAGTGGTTCTCTAGCTTTTCAATTCCTCTGGGAAGCCCGAGATTATGGCAAATGGCTCCTACAAGTGACATAAGGAAGTTGTTAGCCACCTTGTGATAGCAAAAAAAAAAAGTAAAATAAAGAAAGAAAATTTTAAAATTTTAAAAATAATTATAATATACATACAATTTTTAAGCACCCCTGTACAAACCCCTATTCAAATGTATCATGTAGGGCGAGTACATGTATGTAAACATAAATTGTGTCACATATGTGAAGTATCACTATGAATATGGGAATGAAAGCAAACATTTTAAGGCCTTAATTCGCAGTTAACTCTAAACTGATAACCTGTAAAGACTTTTAAAGGATTTAATGTGGACAATTTTGGATACCATATTTTCTTTCGATTTAATGGGTCTGAGAAATTTGTATTGACATGTTTGGTATCTATTTACTCCAATTAACCCCATGTTTTATATTTTATCAGCAAATTGGGTATAATAGTGTGTTTGTTTGCATTAAAATCTATTTTAGTGTATCACTCCTGAAATTATACATTTGATAAACATCTGCACAAATATTGCGTGGCATTCGCCTCCTTCTTGCCCAGGTCAATTTACACTGTACCCTAATGACATTTTTATAATTTTTTTATTTTTTTTAGACAGATAAAGCTTTCTTTTTGTGCCAACAGTGTCACCAGCAAAGCACTCCCACACCATCACACCTCCTCCTCCATACTTCACGGTGGGAACCAGGCATGTATAGTCCATCCGTTCACCTTTTCTGTGTCGCACAAAGACACGGTGGTTGGAACCAAAGATCTCAAATTTGGACTCATCAGACCAAAGCACAGATATTCCACCATTAAGGCCTGATTCACACAGTCTCCTCTTAACAGTTGTTCTAGAGATGTGTCTGCTGCAAAAGGTGGCTACTTTGAAGAACCTAGAATATGACATATATTTTCAGTTGTTTCACACTTTTTTGTTATGTATATAATTCCACATGTGTTAATTCATAGTTTTGATGCCTTCAGTGTGACTCTACAATTTTCATAGTCATGAAAATAAAGAAAACACTTGGAATGAGAGGGTGTGTCCAAACTTTTGGTCTGTACTGTATATAAACAATATTCACACAATATATCTCACTTCAGATCTATTAAAGGAGGAGATGGTCAGAGGCTGCGGACACGGTGCAGGAGGAGATGGTTTAGAGGCTGCGGACATGGTGCAGGGGGAGATATTAGAGGCTGCAGACATGGTGCAGGAGGAGATGTCAGATGTTGTGGACATGGTGCAGAGGGAGATGTCAGGGGCTGGGGGCATGGTGCAGGGGGAGATGGTCAGTGGCTGTGGATATGGTGCAAGAGCAGGCTGCGGACATGGTGCAGGAGGAGATGTCAGAGGCTGCGAACATGGCGCAAAGGGTGATATCAGAGGCTGTGGACATGGTGAAGGAGGAGGTCAGAGGCTGTGAACATGATGCAAGAGGAGATGGTTAGAGGCTGCGGACATGGTACAGGAGGAGATGGTCAGAGGCTGCAGACATGGGACAGGAGGAGATGTCAGAGGCTGCGAACATGGTGCAGGGGGAGATATCAGAGGCTGCAGACATGGTGCAGGAGGAGGTCAGAGACTGCGAACATGGTGCAGGAGGAAATGGTTAGAGGCTGATGACATGGTGCAGGAGGAGATGGTCAGAAGCTTGCGGATATGGTGCAGGGGGAGATGGTTAGAGGCTACAGAATTGGTGCTGGAGAGAAATAACAGGAGGCAGTCAGAGGCTGCAGAAGGGTCTTTTCTGGCCGTTATGAAAGGAGTGTGCCACCGCTGAGACCTCACAGACATCACACTGCTGTTTTTTATTTAAAAAATGGTGCCACCTGGTGCCATTACATCACTGCCAGAAAAAGGCTGAGTGTGCACAGGCTTTCCTAAACGGCAGCGGGACATGCACAGTTGACATTTCAGCCTAGGCCCACAGCCACATATTTGACGGGCATCGCTACCCTAAAAGCAGTGAGATTTCCCAGTATCCCTGTAGTCCAGTTCATCCCTGAGTGGACCACTGCACCGGGTAAGAGACTCGGTGCTATGAGCCCCAGATTCAGGGGCTATAGCCCTAAAAGCCACCCCCTAGCGACGCCACTGCTGATGGCTTATCTAATTTCTTAAGGCCCTAAAATGCCATGACAGTACAAATACCTCCCATTTTTGGAAAGTAAGCAGTCCAAGGTATTTAGTAAGAGGCATGGTGAGTCTTTTGAAGTTATAATTTTTGTAAAAAAAAAATAGAAAATTAAATAAAATAAAAAACATCATCATATGACTGGAGTGACACTGACTGGTGACAGTATAAAAAAATGTTTTAATCATTTATTTCCTTTTTTTACTATTGTTTTATTTTCTTTACATTTTGTTTACATACTGTGACCTAAGCCAGGGGTAGGCAACCTCGGCTCTCCAGCTGTGCTAAAACTACAAATCCCATCATGCCTCTGCCTCTAGGAGTCATATCTGCGATTGTCAGGGTCTTGCAATGCCTCATTGAACTCGTAGTTTCAAAACAGCTGGAGAGCCGAGGTTGCCTACTCCTAACCTAAGCAATACAGTGACACCATGGTGTGTACTGCTGTGGGGAGGTGTTTAGGATTTTTTTTTTTTTTTTGGTATGACTTTTTTATTACAGGGATGCTCTTTTAACATGTGAATAGGGTAATGTTAGATGACTAGTACTAGTAGTCATGTGAAAAAGTAAGCACATACCATGATAATTGGTAAATTTTGCAACATAATTAAGTATGCAAACTTTAGATAGTTATTCAGACAATACCTACAGATACAGTTAAAAACCCAAGAAAATCATTTAGTCAACAAATATATAATTTAATATAATGGTGTACTGTGGAAAAGCTGTATAACTGCCACCAGACATCGACTTAGTAACAATTTTCACCACTTCTTGATCAAAATTCTTCACTGCAGAATGCTTGTGGCTTTCCCTGAATAAACTGCCATTTGTGTCAGGGCTTTAAAGAGGAAGTAAACCCGGTATTTATTTTTTAAAACCCTGCAAGAGAAAGGCATAATGAGCTAGTATGCATAGCATACTAGCTCATTATGAATGACTTACTCGAGATTGAAGCTTCCTCCTCGTTCCCCTCCTCCGCCATCTTGCCTTGATGTCTCTTCCATGTATCGCCGTCGCTGTGACTGGCCGGATGACGTCACTCCTGCGCATGCATGCGGGACCAGCACGATCCCTCGCATGCGCAGGGGACAACTTGATCCTCCGCATGCTCAGGGGACCGGCATAATCCCGCCATGATTCCATTCATGGAGCCGGCTCGCTAGTGGGCCTGCGCTGTTGTCTACGCCGTAGACATCGGTGCCCGTTTTTGGGTAAATATTAGATAATTCATGCACCTACCGGTAAGCCTTAATCTAGGCTTACCTGTAGGTGCAAGTTGTGTAGTTGGGTTTACAACCACTTTAACTAGAGCAGATCATAACTCTCTATATATCTTCTTTTTGAGCTGTTCTTTGAAAGATTTGCTAGAGGGTTTCACATCATTGCCATGTTGAAATATCCATTTTGGGTTTATCTTTGGACAGACTGCCTCACAATCTCATCAATCACGCTTTAATATGATGCAGATTGTATATTTAACTTGATAAATAAAAGCTGCCCAGACCAAGAAGCAGCAAAGCAACCCCAACCCATAACATTTGTACCACCATGCCTCACAGAGATTCTTCTTCTGAAATGCTGTTTTCAGTTTGCAGCAAACATGTCTACTGTTATTGTGACCAATGATCTCTATCCTTGATGGGTCAGTCTTCTGAACAATGGGTTGATTTACTAAAACTGGAGAGAGAAAAATTTGGCGCAGCTCTGCATAGAAACCAATCAGCTTAATTTTTGAATTGAACAAGCTGAATTTAGAAACTGATTGGCTAACATGCACTGCTGCACCAGATTTTGCGCTCAGTTTTAGTAAATCAACCCCACTGTTCCAGAATGCATGATCTTTTTTTTCAATAGCAAACTGAAGTCTTACTCAAACATTTATTTTCTAAAGCAAAGGCTTTTATTTACCACTTCTCTTATGCAGGTTCAATTTGTGCATTTTTTTTTTTTTTGTAGATGAACACACTTTGACCAAAACTGTTTCATGTTTTTTTTATTTTTGGACATGTCTTTTAGCTTTAAATGGTCAGCTTTTATTTTTATTTTTTTTATTTTTTTAATGATGACAGAAATAAATGTCATTGCTTTCCTTTCTTCATTTCCTTGTGTTACAGGTTTATTGTTTGAAACGTATTATTCTCAGTACAAATACAATTAAAAAAAAGTTAGTATCTTGGCTGAATTTGCCTAACCAGTCATGGACAAATTATCAGTTGTTTAAAACCTATGCCACTTGTAGAATATACATATTTATTTTACAGTAGAATAAATAATTTCAAATGTTTTAAAAAAACGATTTTTTAAACTCACAGACATCTTTCTTTATTGATCCCGGCATGATGACACCACATATGTCAATAGCAAAGAAAACACCAGACCCTTGATATATAACGGTTTAAATAATAACATTTCCGAGCTGCCCAACTTAGCCAGTTCTCGATAATCTACCTGAAAGGGCCCAAGCCGGATTGGGTTTCCATGGAAAGGATGGCGACCCCGGGGTTTACCCTAGACTTCCTTCTCTGGAATCATCCCAAAAGTAGACCTCCGATTCTTGCTCCTACATTATCCCACTCTATGGCACTCTGTGACTCTCTACACAAACTGAAACCCCTGATATCCCACTGGCACCCACTGGCCCACATCTTCCACAACCCTCGGTTTCCCCCTGGGCTGGACATTATAGCCTTCAAATGGTGGCTTGACAAAGGCCTTTACAGAATCGGACACTTCTTTAATTCCAATGGGCCCCTCTCTCTAGGTTATTGCACTTCCAAACTTAAAATGCCCCCTTCCGAGAAATTCCAGGTCTACCAGATCTCCCACTTCCTTCGCCAGGTCATAAAAACCAGTGTTGACCCACCATCAGTAACCCCCTATGAACAATGGTGTTCCTCAGCCAGGGACACAAAAGGGGGTATCTCTCTTATTTATTCAGCTTTGGCCGAGCCACTGGAGAAAGCGTCATATATGATCAGTTGGGACCGAGACCTTGACCTCGACTGGACGTTGGAACGTTGGCATTCTAACTTAGCCCGTTCATATAAGGGCATTATGAATACCTCGCTTGTAGAAGCGAACCTTAAGGTCATGACCCGCTGGTACTTGGTTCCCACTCGCCTTGCCAAATTCTATCCACAATCTTCCCCTCTATGTTTTAGGGGCTGCGGACACACGGGCTCCCTACTCCACATAATGTGGGAATGTCCTAGGATTCGGTCCTTTTGGTATAAAACATTCAATCTCATCCGTAAAGTCACAGGGGTGGGGGTAACCCGAGATCCCACGATTGCTTTACTTAACAACCCAATACCTGAAATACCCAGGCACACGCAGGTTCTGATCTTTTTTATCTTACTTGGAGCCAAGATGACTGTTACTAAGGCCTGGAAGTCCCCAACAGTCTCTTTCCTAATGGCCAAAAGGAAAATTTCCTGGATAATGTCGAATGAGAAGATCTCCAACACTATCTTTGATACTATTGATAGATTCAAACTCATTTGGGAACCATGGGCTTCGTATGTTGGAGTCCTTTTATGATTTGACTCTGACGTCAGTTAGAGTATTGCGGTTTTCGGGCCCGAATCCTCTTAACTTGTGACCCTCCGTGTAATTCCTGACCCTTCCGCTCCTTCTCTTTCTTTTTCTCTGCTCCCTTTTCCCCTGTCTCTTCTTTCTCTGCTGTTTCAACTCCTTTAGCTATTCTAATATAACAGTCAAGACTGTTATGGACCATAAGGGTCCTTTAGTTGTGTTTCTTTCTTATCCTTTTTTTATAGTTATGGTTTAAATTGTTATCGTCTGTGTTGTGTGTCTCTCGCGTGCCACTTCCCGGACCCAGGGGGGTTTGGAGTTCTCTCCTCTCTCCTGGGCCTTGGACCACCTTGACCCTTTTGCCTCGATAGTTTTTGGTCAAGTTCTATGCTTTCAGCGGGATAGCCCGCCTATCCGGGATTCAGGTGCTTAACACCGAGCAGGCGCTACATTGGAGGTGGCTCGCGCCACACACCCCCCGCGCAGCACGGTCCCATCTGGGGCGCGGGGGTGAGGTGGAGTGGTTGCCACAGGCTCCATGGTATGTAAAGGTTAGACTTGCTCTTTAGTGTCTCTGTGGTTAAGGTATATTAACATTTTGTACTTGATCTTGTTACTGTTTGCCTTACCTTGGTATTGTTGTAAACTTTCAATAAAAATATGTTTAAAATAAAAATAATAACATTTCCACTTGTATATTCCCTAAAGGTTCTAATTGTTGGCACCGCCACCTACCCTGGAACACCCAATTCTAATTTCTTGGATTTGAGGTGGTGTTAAAAGTATAGGTGTACTCACTTTTTTACATTTAACAAATCTGCTTATTTTAGATCATGATAATGAATAGACTATGTCAAATTTATTCATCAGCATACAGTGATCAATGTTTACCTTCACTGAAAAGGCCTTATTTGCTGCATTTTCTGCAAGTTCCTGTAAAAAATTATAATTGATTTACTGATCAATCTAGACAGAAACACATAGGGATTCTAGAGGCCAGACTCTGTAGATAATATTCTTTATGAAGTTACCTATGCTTATGGGTTCATATAAGAAAACATTTGCTCAAACTTACAACAATTTATTATTTACCATTGTAATTCAATGCCATCATATAAATTACACAAAATAGTTTTCAACTTTCAAAACAATTAAATTGCATTGTAAATTATTCCCCTTTCAAGTGAGTGGATGCTGTTTTACATGCTGTGTCACACAATCTTTTAAAGCTCTTGATGCACAGTAAGCTACAGAAAATACACTTATCATGTAAGAGAATAATTAAACTGAAGACATGCCCAGATTAATCATACGCTAGCAATTTTTATTGCATTAATGCATTAAAGCAAAACCATTGTTTCCCTTTATTGATATCAGTACAATAGATTCAAAAAAGTATAGCTTATTAAAAAGCCTTTATTAAATATTACATTTTATTGTAACGTACAATTTGAAAAATATCACCCAAAAGGTACTCTAAAGCCGCGTACACACGATTGAATTTGTCCGCTGAAACTGGTCCGATGGACCGTTTCAGCAGACAAATCCGATCGTGTGTATGGGCTAGCAGACATGTTTGTCCAACGGACAAATTTCAAAGCATGCTTTAAAATTTGTCCGCCGGAGACATGTCCGTCGGATATGTCCGCTGGTTAGTACACTAACCAGCGGACATATCTGCCCGCACATGCGTCGAATGGATTTGACGCATGCGTGGAAGTTTTTCACTTCCTGGTTCGGTGACGTGGCGGCGTCAACATCACCGCCACGTCACCACGCTGTCTGCCGGCGGGGATTTTGATCCGATGGTGTGTACACGCCATCGGACCAAAATCTGATGAGACATGTCCGCTGCAAACGGTCCGAATTGTTAACATTTACCACATTCAAGTGATACCAATAAAACCAAAATGTGATCTGCTTGAAATTGTTAACCCTCTCTAGGGAGTTTATTGCTACCGGGTCACTTTGCACCTAGTAAACTGCAGACAGAGTGCCCGCATTAAAGATGAGGCTCTGGTTTGCTGTCACTATGGGTTCAAGGGAAATCCTGCATGTTCAAGGTTCATGGTCCATGCAAACTAATACTGAAATTCTCCAAACTGAATTCTTTCAGCTGGCTTAGAAGGCTTAATAAGTAGGCTTCTGTATTAGTCAGTCCTCTCACTTTAAACCGGGTGAGGTCACAGCAGACCAATTGACAATATGCTGTAGCTGTGAGCAGGAAAACATAGGGAGTTCAACTAACAAACTGCATAGGGAGATATTAGTGTAGGGCTTAAAGGAAATGGCAGGTTTTGTTAAAGTAGATATAAACTACTGAATGTCATGTAGGTAAGAAAATGCTGTGTGTGGGTTTTGGGGGAAGGAAATAATTTTCTATATTTTTTCATCCCTTGTTACATATTAATGCTTATGCCTGTCCACGTGCACTACAGTAATAACAGGCTGCATGTGTTTTTTCACAAGGCACATTTCCTAATCACTGCTGGCTGCAATTTTTTTTTCACAGAGCTGTTTTTCAAATGGTGACAAGAGTGGAATGTGCCTGGACAATGTGTATCAGAACAGCAGCTTATAGTTTCCCTAATGATAGCATGTGACAATGTGATTTACAGGTAGGAGATTGTGGGAAACAGGTGCAGTGTTGTCACCCAATAAGACAGTGTTCTCAGACAAAGTGCTTTATATTCATATTACCAGCTGTTATTTGTATAAAAGCTCATATGACATTTTAGTGATGGAGTTTACATCTACATTAACAAACTATACTTGAGTTCTTTAAATTGCAGTGTTGGGGAACATTTTAAAATAATTTTAAAGGACAATATCTAGCTGTAACAACTGATTGATTGCTAGCTTTCAATTGTCAACATCTTGGCTACATTTTTTCTATTCATTTGAAGCTTTTTTTTTTTCTTACATTTTAACTGGGGGCAGAGCCTTTGGAGTCCATTGGAATGACTACTGGTAAGCATGTTATGTTATGGAAGTGGATTGTAGCCACAGGGTGGTACCATGGGTACAATATAGGTAATCAGTGCCATGTCCTGAAAGTTATAGCCTTGTGTTGCATATATATTTTGAATATGGACATTTTAGGCACATAAACTCCAGTCCATCATATTAAAATACATCATTACATTAATCTAAAATTATAAATTTTGTTCAAATATATCAGAAAATTGACAATAAAAAAATACATAAATCAAAAAGAAAGGGCATGAAGATCATACCATAGCTTGACACAATATGTAAATGCTCTCAAATGTTTCCAAAAGCAGGGGGAGTAGCTCTTCTTCTAGAAGTAGTAGCTCTTCTCTGTTTTGAAACCTGTAGAACAATTACTTTTGGAAGGCATTCTTTTCCACAAAGTTAGCACATTTTACACCTCCAACACAGCACCCTAGAGCCTATTCCATAGAGTCTGGCAGATAATGCAACAGACAAAACTTAAGAGAATAGTAATCTAATTTTAGATAACACAAAAGACATAAAGCAGCGCTTAGGGCAAACTCAACACATTTAGGTTACATTCAGCCAGCTCCCGCCAGCTCAACAGGAGATCTCCCCGATGATCTCCGCTGAGCTGGCGGATTACAGGTCCCTCTCTGCTCACTGAGTGGGGAGGGGCTTTTTGAACGCCGATGTCTCCTACGGAGAGATCTGATGAAAACAGACAGCATGTCCGTTTTCATCAGATCTCACCCATTCAGATCCACCATGGACAGATGCCGATGTATCTCCATACGTCTGATTTAACGGATTGGATCAGGTTGGATGGCAGCGGACATGTATCTGCTGACAACTGACGCTCCATAGGCTTGCATGGAGAGGCCGTTCAGGTCCGCCGACAAAACTGACAGGCAGACCTGAATGGTCTGACCGTATGAAAGGGGCCTTAGGGGAAACTCCCTACACATTTATGAAAATATTTATACATTGCAGTAACTTATCAGAACCAAAAATATACACAGTATATTATATACACACTATACTACAGTATAGAAACATTCATGAATATAAAGTATTTGTGTCTTTTTTTGATAGTTTCATATGTAATACTAGTTTAGATAGTTTGGTTTAGGAGTAATTGCATTTTTTTGTCTAAAAGTCTGATTGACAGATAAAAAGGAAGAAAAGGTCAAATACAAAACTTCATGTTATTTATTTTCTGTGAGAAAATATTTCATTCATATTTTTTTTCTATTACATATCCAGCAGTCACTGATAACCAAGTTAGCTTGTAAACAATAAAAAAAAAAATAGTTACAGTAATAGTGGCTTAGGATATGAATAAAATAACTAATAATGTAATAATAAGGATGTGCAGTCTTGGTGACTATGCTAGTTGACCCAGCCATTAAGGTTTAGTAGCCTTAGTACAATTTTTTTTTTTTGTTACATTTTTTTTTCTTTTGTTCGATTTACGGAGGCGTTCAAATTGTTCTCCGTTTTTTTCTGGCAGATTTTTGATCACTTCTTGTTCCTATGACATTCAAGTAAATAGTCTTTGTTAGACAGGAAGAACCACTCCACTTCCTAGTTTAGCAATATTGATTCCTTGATCAGCTTCCTGTGGCAATTATGCTGATATATTTTTCAATATGTAGATCAGAGGCAAAGAGATGATAAAATAAACTGTATTGTTGAAAAAGAAAGCATTGCTTGGTTTGAAAATAAATGTGTCACTTTCTTGAATGTGAAAAGTGCCAGAGGAGTATAAAAGACTGTATTTCACCTACCAAAGTATTTGTAACATATCTGTATTCTAACTGTGTAACTAAATGTTTAATTTTTAAAAGAAAAGAATAAACACAGGTGTCCTTACTTAGCTTCAGTGAGATGTGTCCCTTGTGCTGCTGTGTCCTGTGTTAGCAGAAATCTTCCTCCCTCGATGAACCCCCCATCCCCGCCAGAGCACGGGGGGAGGGGTTAATATAACTAAAGGTGCTGTCACAGGTGCTCATTAAGGGTGTCTGATTATGTAAGCCCTTTCTGCCCAGCTCCTCTATTCATAGAAACCAGTACTACAGCTTCTGTGAATGAAACAAGATCTATAAATGGAGAAAAGGCAGATGGTTGAAAGATCGGTCCACTTCGTCCATAGAAGCTGCAGTACTGGCTTCTATGAATGGAGGAGCTGAGTTAAAAGGGCGAGCATAGTTTGACATTATTGATGAGTGCCTGTGACAGCTTTCTTGTTCAGCACAAGGGACACATCTTACTGTAGGTGCTTTTTCATTTTTGTTTAACTAAACTTAACAGTTACCATATTTCCAAAGTAACCCCAATGGTGCAGGTCAAAATGGTATAGGTTTTATTGTAATAAAACCAAAAAATACAGTTGCCCCAGTTGTAGTCCCTCTAGGACGAAACGTGTAGGGCTTGGTTTTTACCTTTTCCCACATTGCCTTTTATTTGTGATCACTTTTAATGTATTTTTTGGTTTTATTACAATTAAACCAATACCATTTTGACCTGCACCATTGGGGTTGCATTGTTTCTTTTCTCTCCCCCATGGTGCTTGGAGCCACCCAGCTGCTCCCATCCCACTCCTCCAAGGGTCCTACCATTGCCTTCCCATATTCCTTCTGTGAACGGATTATCTTGGAATTAAGCTACCGGCCTGGGACCACATGCACATCGAGGATCGGAATCTTCCACATTCAATCCGAGTGAGCCCACCTGAGAGTGCCTTGGAGTCATACACCTTTTTGATCTGCTGTTCATGACAGACAGGTCCTACTATTCCGGTAAGCGCATTATATCTCCGTTGGAAACTAAGTGCCCTTCTGTGTGTGAGGATCCAGGAAGTCTATGTACATCTACCTAGTGCACCATGTATGGACTTATTTGATGTGTTTTCTTTTATGATTGGTGTATCACAACATCCTTTCATGCAAGGACTTTCTCGCTCTTTTTTGATTTTCACTGGTACCTGCATCAGTACTGTGATTATTGATTTATTTATTTTTTGATATCACTTTTTGTTTTCAGCGCTACATTTATTTCCACATTACTTTTCAATTTTCGTCACATTGTAGTGTAGCTGCTTTAGTTTTGTTTTTTTTGTTTTTTTGTTCACTTGGTTGGCGCAATATTTTTTTGTAATTTGTAGTTCCCATATTTCCACTTGAATTCTTTTACAACCACCACCACATCCCTTACAGTGGCGGAAGCAGGGGGTTTTACATACGCTCACAGTGGCTAGAGCCACCAGGAATGTGTGCACACTTCACAAGCCAAGTTTAAGATTTCCAATGAAAGCGATCCGTCGGCTATACAGCCACCAGATTGCTTATTTTGATCCCCGAATGCATCCCACTGTCACAATTCTTAGGCTCCGCTGTCCCACCTGCAGGCATAAAACCTACATAGTGCTGCCAAATGAAGGGGAGGGAGACCAGTGAACATTTGTTACCTGATCTCCCCTAGCTGGAATGAAACCGGAAGTGATGTGTGAGGCCTCGTACACACGACCGAGGAACTCGTCGGGCGAAACACATCGTTTTCCTCGTCGAGTTCCTTGTTAGGCTTGTCGAGGAACTCGACAAGCTTGCTTTGCGTACACACATTAAAGACCACATCTCCTTGTTCTCAAACACCGTGAATTCAACACATACAATGGCAGGGGCTGCTTTTGCTAATCTCATGTTACTGCGTGTTAGGAAAAAGTTTTGTAAGAGATATTTGCACTTTTCAGTCTGTTACAGCGTGACAAATGTGCTATTTCTATTACTTTTACAGAAGGTGCACGGGTTTCTTAGCATACACACGCTCAAGTTTCTCATCAAAAAGCAGCCCAACGAGGAACAGGACGAGCCAACATAGACTCCCGTCGAGGAAAAAGAGAACGTACTCTCTTTTTTGCTTGTCGAGTTCCTAAACAGTTTCCTCGATGAAAAACATACAGACGACTGGTTTCCTCTGCAAAAAAGCTCTCCCATCGAGTTTCTTGATGGATTCTGCCGAGGAAACCGGTTGTGTGTACGAGGCCTTAATCATCAATTCCCATTTCCCATTTCAGGTGAAAGTTTCCCCTGGCTTTGCACTGGCAACCTGCACTCTGTTGGCTTCAATGGAAGGCAGATGAGACATCTCATTAAAGAAAACCTGTCTTAAAGATATTATATCACATAGGAAACCTTTGTCTCATACGTACAAAAATGTTGCTTGCAATACACGTTGCATATCATTGTGCATGCCGGAGTTAGAGCAATAATTCTAGGCCAACATTTATGGTTAACTCTAAACTGATGACCTGTACAGGCATTTAAAGTGTCATATGGGGTACCAAAGTACACTGTCATTTTGCAGTCATGCACAAATTTAAAGTTTGTGATGTTGGTTATCTATTTTTACAACCATATATTTTATATTTTACCAACAAATTGGGTGATATTGTGTGGTTGTATGCCTTAAAATTAACTTTTTTTACTGAAAATTTGAGTTTGAAAAACCATGTGACATAAAAAATTGGAACTACATTAATTTTATTTACCAGGGTGTCTGCTTTCTGGAAAATATATAGTACTGGGGGGTTTTACCTATTCTTCAGGCCTAAAATTATTTATTAAATGTGTGCATTTAAAAAAAAAAAGAATGTGTTAATGCTGCACCTTACCAAGGTATCTTCACCAAATGGACCAGAAGGTTTTATGAATCATTGAACTATTGACCTCATAATCTTACTTTAAGGCCACGTACACACGATCGAACTTGTCCGCTGAAACTGGTCCGCGGACAAAAGTTTCTAAACATGCTTAGAAACCTGTCCGCTGGAAACCTGTCTGTCGGACATGTTCTATGGTTAGTACACAAAATCAGCAAACAAAAATTCTGCGCATGCTCAGAATCAAGTAGACGCATGCTTGGAAGCATTGAACTTCATTTTTTCATCACGTCGTTGTGTTCTACATCACTGCGTTCTGGTCCGAGGGAATTTTTGTCCGATGGTGTGTACGCACATCAGACCAACAGACCACTTCAGCCTGGTCCGATGAAAACGGTCCGTCGGACAGGTTTCCTCGGACATGTCTCATCGTGTCGATCGGTCAAACCCGATGAAAACAGACTGAAGTTCAGTTTTATCAGTCCAAACCGATCATGTGTGGGCCCCATCGGCTTTAAAATTTAACCGATGGACGCCTGACCGATGGGTCAAAACCGATCGTTAGTATGCAAAGGCATCGTTCAAAAGGCCGCGCATGATCAGAATCAAGTCGACGCATGTTTGGAAGCATTGAACTTCGTTTTTTTCAGCACATCGTGTGTTTTACGTCACCGCGTTCTGACACAATCGTTTTTTTAACCAATGGTTTGTAGGCACATCAGACCGTCAGTCGGCTTTGTCGGTTAACCGATGAAAACGGTCCTTCGGACCATTCTCGTCGGATGGACTGATCGTGTGTACGCGGCCTTATACTTTGTGTCCTACTTAGCTGCAAAGTGTTATGATTTGTGAAAATGTTACTACCTTTTAAATGATATATTTATATCACATGTATATGTACTGTATATTTATGTCTACAGACAGGTAGGAGAACATCTCTTTTTTTGCAGACTTTATAAATTCTTTATAAACTGCAAAATGTGAGAGCATCCACTAAAACTGCACAACCTGTGACCTATGATGTTTACATTTTTATTTGAATTGAATGAGAATAATTACGAATAGATTTGAGAGTGTGAATATTATCCAAGTGGTCCCTGTACGGGCAGTCCCCAGATTACAAACAAGATATGGACTGTAAGTTTGTTCTTAAAGGGGTTGTAAAGGAATTTTTTCTTCCTAAATAACTTACTTTACCTTAGTACAGTCCTCCTTCACTTACCTCATCCTTCGATTTTGCTTTTAAATGTCCTTATTTCTTCTGAGAAATGATCACTTCCTGTTCTTCTGTCTGTAACTCAGTAATGCAAGGCTTTCAGGCAAGTCAGGACACTCCCTAATTTGCAGATAGAGAAAAGAATCTGTGTGTTAGTGGGCGTCCTGACACTCCTGCTCACCCCCTCCCCCCTCAAGAGGTGTTCTCAAGAGGAAGAAAGAGGAAGAGGAAGAAAGCCTCACATTACGGTGGTGAGTTACAGTCAGAAGAACAGGAAGTGAGCATTTCTCAGAAGAAATAAGGACATTTAAAAGCAAAATCGAAGGATGAGGTAAGTAAAGGAGGACTGCACTAAGGTAAAGGAAGCTATTTAGGGGAAAAAAATCATTTACAACCCCTTTAAATGGGTTGTAAAGGTTCGTTTTTTATTTTCTAAATAGGTTCCTATAAGCTAGTGCATTTAGTAAGATGTTCTGGCTGACTAACCACCACTCGGATGATGGCGGCAAACTTACTGAGGAGAAACAGGAAGTAAGAAATTCAGTCAAAGAAAAAAAACGTTTAGAAGGGAAATTGAAGGAAAAGGTAAGTGAACCAACAATGCACTAGCTTAAAGGAATCTATTTAGAAGATAAAAATCGAACCTTTACAACCCCTTTAACCACTTGTCACCCGCCCACCGTCATATGACGGCGGGCGGGTAACTCCATTGTCCTGACTGCACGTCATATGACGTGCAGTCATAGAAGTTGCTAGGGGCTAGGGCCCGTCCCACGATTGCCGTGTAACTGAGCTGGGACACAGAAAACACAGAGCTGCACGTCCCTGTCAGGGAGAGAGGAGACCGATTGTGTCCCTTGTACATAGGGACACAATTGGTCACCTCCCCAGTCACCCCCCCTCCCCCCACAGTTAGAACACAAACTAGGAGAAACATTTAACCCCTTCCCAGCCCCCTAGTGGTTAACCCCTTCCCTGCCAGTTACATTTATACAGTTATCAATGCATATTTATAGCATTGTTCACTGTATAAATGTAAATGGTCCCAAAAATGTGTCAAAAGTGTCCGATGTGTCCGCTATAATGCCCAGTCCCGGAAAAAAATCACAGATCGCCGCCATTCCTATTAAAAAAATAAATTAAAAAAAAATCATAATTATGTCCCGTATTTTGTAGGCAATATAACTTTTGCGCAAACCAGTCACTATACGGTTATTGCGATTTTATTTTTTACATTTTTTTACCAAAAATATGTAGAAGAATACGTATCGGCCTAAACTGAGATAAAAAATGTTTTTTTTTTTTTTAAATGGGATATTTATTATAGCAAAAAGCAAAAAATATTGTGTATTTTTTCAAAATTGTCGCTCTTTTTTTGTTTATAGCGCAAAAAATAAAAACGGCACGGGCGATTAAATACCACCAAAAGAAAGCTCTATTTGTGGGGAACAAAGGACGCCAATTTTGTTTGGGAGCCACGTCGCACGACCGCGCAATTGTCAGTTAAAGCGACGCAGTGCCGGAAGCTAAAATTTTGTCTGGGCAGGAAGGGGGTGTAGGTGCACAGTAGGCAAGTGGTTAAAGGGGTTGTAAAGGTTCATTTTTTATTTTCTAAATAGGTTCCTATAAGCTAGTGCATTGTTGGTTCACTTACCTTTTCTATTGATTTCCCTTCTAAATGTTATTTTTCTTTGTTTTCTTTGTTTGAATTTCTCACTTCCTGTTCCTCCTCAGTAAGCTGTTCAGTAAGATGTTCTGGCTGACTAACCACCGCTCGGATGATGGGGACAAGCTTACTGAGGAGAAACAGGAAGTAAGAAATTCAGTCAAAGAAAAAAATGTTTAGAAAGGAAATTGAAGGAAGAGGTAAGTGAACCAACAATGCACTAGCTTAAAGGAATCTATTTAGAAGATAAAAATCGAACCTTTACAACCCCTTTAAGTTGAATTTGTAAGTCGGAACAGGCACATTTTTAAAGTGTATCTTTTTGGATAGCATAGGAAAGTGTTATTGCCCCTGTAACATTTGTTTTGCTGTCTGTGCCTATGTTCAGAAGATTTCTCCTCACTTCCTGTGCCAATGACAATTGGATTTTGAAAATTTGGGATTATTAGGGAAACATGGAATGGTGATAAAGCATCAGTGGACCACAAAAATCCTCCTGCGCTCTGGTGTATCGCCAAACTGGGTGTATCAGTATGGTATAAAGGCAAAGTCTTAAGTCTTGCAGCCCTCCACAGAACAAAACGGTGTTCATATGGCTAAAATGAAAAAGAAAAAGAAGTAGCGGGTGGAACGCAAACACCCGCACTTCCTGTGACCGTGGAACGCAGCACGCGTGCTATGCGCGCGCATATCTGTGTGCGCGTGCATGCCCGCGCGCATGCGCGAGTACGGCGAAACCGGAAGTGCGGGGTGGAACGCAGAAGGCCCTGCACTTCCTGATTGTGGATGGCGTGCGTTCCAGCCAAACCAGGGCGCCGACGGTG
Organism: Rana kukunoris; assembly: GCA_029574335.1. Lineage (NCBI taxonomy): Eukaryota > Metazoa > Chordata > Amphibia > Anura > Ranidae > Rana > Rana kukunoris. Next base: position 310,332,487 of record CM056053.1, read on the forward strand.
GAGCGGTGGTAGCCCGAGGTGGAAGTGGGTGTCTCCTCGGGCACAGGATTCACCAGGTGGGTACCTTCATGTTGTACCCCTAGGCCCTGCTGTGGCATTAAAGGCCCTGCTATAGGTCCTGGCGAATAAGCCAGGCTGTAGTGGAGCTGCCAGTAGACATATGGCAATTGAGAGTTTGGTGATCCCATTGCACTGCCAGTCTTGTGTCACTTGCTGTGTACCCCATCATATAGGATGGGCACCTAGATCAACTTGCCCCTCTACACAGATGAGCCCATTTGGGCGACTAATGGGGTGGGCGGAGTCCCGTAGGAAAGGCGGGAACAGCCAGCTAGTGACGAATGGCTGCGCCTGTATGCACACATGCACCTATAAAGGGATGTTTTGCAGGAAGAGAGAGCTATCGCAGACCACCTAGGCTTTGAAGAAGGGGGTACGCCCCAGAAACGCGTCAGCCACATTGGTGTTTAGGGTCTGACTGGCAGGTGCTGTGAGGTCCAGGTTCAGCTGTTTTAAATGCGCTTACTACTAAATGTTTGTAAGTAGGACCATTGCTTTTTATTTTGTGTATATTAAAATGTATAAGTGGTAATGCACAAGGTCAAAGCATCAGTGGAGACACCTTTTTCCCATGATAACTCTTACAGAAGAGAATTTCCCTTCCTAGGGGTAGATTTCCTCTCACTTCCTGTTGTCTCCTTCCATTTGTAAGTAGGAGTCATTTGTAAGTTGGATGTTTGTAAGTAGGGGACCACCTGTATGCTGCACTTTACTTTGGTCTTATATGGATGTACATGCCTGGCTCTGTGGCAGGTGGGACCCATCACTTGGCTAACTGGATCATGTTTGCGACCGTAACAAATGTCATTTTTCCCTGAGAATAGTCAAGAATAGTCAATGTTGAAAAGACAAGATTTACATTGTAAAACATAATTTATTACTTGTTATCCATGTCAACGAGAGTCCTACGCCTTTGCAAATGGAGCTAACATGACAATACATCTTTCCCTGTATAACCATCCGGAGCAGGTATTTTTCCTTTGCATAAGTAAGAGAAGACCGTTCAAGTTGACCACTAGAGTTAGATACTGTACGTAAGATGAAGATGCATTAAAATGTGTTGTAGCATTTTGGTAGTAGTTATCAATATGCACTTATCTTGCATAGATATTTTTCTTTTGCATTAGTAACAAAAAAATTATTTGTCTGGAACATTAAATTAAGGTATTTTAGATGTACATGTATGTATTTTTTTTTTAAATGCCTTGTGGCAATATAGCAGCTGATATCAAAATGTGACTCTGCCATGTTTAAAAAAACATACTTTTTAATAGCAAACAACCTCCTGCAAAGTCAACTCTTTTCCTGAAAGTCATAGCTATTTTATAATCTCTGAGTCATTAGATAACAGATAGAACTCCACACTTAGTGGTTTCAAATGTTTATGGTCTGCAATTCATTCTTAATGAGCTCTCTCCATGTCTTTATTCTTCTTCACACCCTCCTGCTGGGAAATGTCTTACTCTGCCTTGGCTTTTGTTAATGATTCCACAATCATTTCAGAGTCATTTCTTCTGCCTCATGTGATTCTGACACTGCAGAAGAGCCAGGCTCTGCAGCCTCACAGTTGGAAATATAACCTTTAATGTATTAATTTCTCTTGCTCAAAACAATTTAACCTCTGTCTTGGTTTTGTGATTGCTAAGTGTTCCAATTAAATGCCTCTTTCATTTTTTTGTCCTGGAGGGCCTGATCTTACCACTATTATGTTTAACATATCCTACCTAGTAAATGATGAGCACTCCAGGACCCCTCAAGTATTCTTCTTCCATATCAATCTATTATCTATCTCAGGAGTGTCTGTCATGCTTCCGAAACAAAAACAGGCTTAATTAAAGCATTCTAAACACTGCATCGTAAGTGAGGAAGTATACAATTATGAACAAGGAAATGGCATGGCAGGGAAGCGATTGCTTTTCATTTTCAATGGCAGTAAGCAGTTTCTTATTTGAAATGTTAAAGCTTGCACATCAGAGTGAGAACGATGTCAAGAGTGTGAAAATTCATCATGCAGACATAATATTATGCTGTTGTCATATGTTCTTTGCTGACAGCTCCTGCATTGTACTGTAAACTTTCCTAATAAGCCTTAAATATTTTGAAAAATTGGTTATGAATTATGAACATACTTGCTAATCCTCTGTCAAGATGGCACGACTAGGAGGGAAAATATCCTGTTTATTTTTAGCCATAAATTTGATAAATGCAGACATACTAAAAGCAAATCAAGTATTCACATGTTCTGTCATTGCATGCAATAAACCAGATCAGCCCAAGTCTTCCATATTTATCAGTAAACACTACATTTTAATCACATAATAGCAAGCAGGAGCTGGTTGTACAATAGTAGCACATCATTCCAGGCCACCTAAGGCAAACAAAAAAAAAGGTAAAATAATTTTTTTGCCAAACTGTATCTTTCAGAGATATAAAAATTAGACATGTGCAGACTGGAATATTTTGTTTCGTTTTTTCGTTTTCGTTTGGAAAATAAATTTATTTAGTTACTCCCGAAAATCGTTTTGATTTATGTCATTTTCGTCGGGAAAGTTTTCGTCCGAAAACGACGATTTTCGATGCTTTGTCGAATTTTCGTTGTTCAATTCGACAAAGCATCGAAAAGCGTCGTTCTGAATACAGTGAATAGGTAGAAATTGAACGACGAAAATTCAACGATTTTCGATGCTTTGTCGAATTTTCGTCGTTCAATCCCTACCTATATTCACTGTATTCACTGAATACAGTGAATAGGTAGGAATTGCACGACAAAAATTCGACAAAGCATCGAAAATCGTTGAATTTTCTACCTATTCACTGTATTCAGAATGACGATTTTCGATGCTTTGTCGAATTGAATGACGGAAATTCGACAAAGCATCGAAAATCGTCGGATCTGAACTAAAACGAAAAAAAAGTATTTTTTATGTTTCTTGCGCTTTCGTTTTCGTTCGTTAAAACAATAACGAAAATACCCGATTTTCAGACGAAAATGAATTCTAACGAAAACGAATGCACATGTCTAATAAAAATATAAAAATAAGCAATGTAATCTATTTGTGGGTTTAGCACATCTACAGTGCCTTGAAAAATATTCATACACCTTGAAATTTTCATTTTTTTTTTCGTATTACAACCAAAAATATAAATGTATTTCATTGGGATTTTATGTGATAGACCAACACAAAGTGGCACACAATTGTGAGGTGGAAGGAGAATGATAAATGGTTTTCAATTTTTTTATAAATAAATATCTAAAAAGTGTGGTGTGCTTTTGTATTCAGCTCCCCTGAGACAATACTTTGTAGATCCACTTTTCGCTGCAACTACAACTGCAAGTCTTTTTGGGGATGTCTCCACCAGCTTTACACATCTAGAGAGTAACATTTTTGCCCATTATTCTTTGCAAAATAGCTCAAGCTCTGTCAGATTGGATGAAGAGGGACTGTGAACAGCAATTTTCAAGTCTTGTCACAGATTCTCGATTTGATTTAGGTCTGGACTTTGACTGGGACATTCAAACACAAGAATATGCGTTGACTTAAACCACTCCATCGTAGCTTACTAGGCCAAAAAGTTCAATTTTGGTCTCATCTGACCAAAGCACCTTCTTCCACATGTTTGCTGTGTCTTCCTCATGGCTTCTCACAAACTGCAAACAGGACTTCTTATGGCTTTCTTTCAACAACGGCTTTCTTCTTGCCACTCTTCCACATAAAGGCCAGATTTGTGGAGTTCACGACTACTAGTATTTTTCCGTGGACAGATTCTCCCACCTGAGCTGTGGATCTCTGCAGCTCCTCCAGAGTTACCATGGGCCTCTTGGCTGCTTCTCTGATTAATGCTCTCCTTGCCCAGTCAGTCAGTTAAGGTGGACGGCCATGTCTTGGTAGGTTTGCAGTTGTGCCATACTTTTCATTTTCAGATGATGGATTGAACAGTTCTCCATGAGATGTTAAAAGCTTGTTTTTTTTTTTTATAACCTAACCCTGCTTTAAACTTCTCTACAACTTTAACCCTGACCTGTCTGGTTTGCTCCTTGACCTTCATGATGCTGTTTGTTCACTAAGGTTCCCTAGCAAACCTCTGAGGACTTCAAATAACAGAAGTATTTATACTGAGATTAAGTTATACACACGTGACCCTTCTTACTAATTAGGTGACTTCTGGAGGAAATTGGTTCCACTAGATTTTAGTTAGGGGTATCAGATTAACCACTTTAGCCCCGGACCATATTGCTGTCCAATGACCAGAGCACTTTTTGTGATTCGGCACTGCGTCGCTTTAACTGCGGTCGTGCGATGTGGCTTCCAAACAAAATTGGCGTCCTTTTTTTCCCACAAATAGAGCTTTCTTTTGGTGGTATTTGATCATCTCTGCGGTTTTTATTTTTTGCGCTATAAACAAAAATAGAGCGACAATTTTGAAAAAAATTCAATATTTTTTACTTTTTGCTATAATAAATATCCCTCAAAAATATATAAAAAAAAAAAATTTTTTTCCTCAGTTTAGGCCGATACATATTCTTCTACATATTTTTCATTAAAAAAATCGCAATAAGCGTTTATTGATTGGTTTGTGCAAAAGTTATAGTGTTTACAAAATAGGGGGTCGTTTTATGGCATTTTTATTAATATTTTTTTTTTACTAGTAATGGCGGCGATCAGCATTTTTTTCAGTACTGCGACATTATGGCGGGCACTTCGGACACTTTTGACACATTTTTGGGGCCATTGGCATTTTTATAGCGATCAATGCTATAAAAATGCATTGTATTACTATAAAAATGCCATTGGCAGTGAAGGGGTTAACACTAGGGGGCAGGGAAGGGGTTAAGTGTGTTCCTGGGTGTGTTCTAACTAGATGGGGGGGTGTCCTCACTAGGGGAAATCACTGATCTTCTTTTCATACATTGTATGAACAGGAGATCAGCGTTTCCCCCGCTAACAGGACCGAGAGCTTTGTGTTTACACACAAAGCTCCCGGTCCCCGCTCTGTAACGAACGAGCACGCGTGCCCCGCGGCGATCGTAACCGCCAGGCACGCGCGCAGGACTCGGGGGCGCACGCGCCCCCTAGCGGCCGCTTTAGAGCGGACGTATAGCTACGGGCTCTCGGCCAGCAGTGCCACCGTCCCTTAGTAATATGACGGCGGGCGGTCGGCTAGTAGTTAAAGGAGGCTGAATACAAATGCATGCCACACCTTTTAGATATTTATTTGTAAAACATTTATAATTTTCCTTCCACTTCACAATTATGTGCCACTTTGTGTTGGTCTATCAAATAAAATCCCAATAAAATACATTTACGTTTTTGGTGGTAGCATGACAAAATGTGGAAAATTTCAAGGGGTATGAATACTTTTTCAAGGCCCTGTATATTGCATTGGGAAATATATATATATATATATATATATATATATATATATATTTTAATACAAACTAATGAATGTTTTATAGAACATTAATACTAAACAAGAACAAGCTTTGAGTTAAAATGAGTTAGCTGACTGAATAGCTCTGGCTGGTTCTCTCTGCTTCATTGTAATCCACAAGTTTTAGAACTTCGTTGCAGGTGAGTACCTTTTTCCTGCAGCGCAGTTGTGTGGCCACACGACTTTCCTTCTTTGGGAGTGGCTTATAATATTCTGATGATGTATGCTCTCTAAAGTATGAGTCTGTGCCTGGCAAACCCTGATTGGGGCTGTGCCAGTCACATGACTAAAAAAAAACTGTTTCAGAAGAGCAATTCAAATTAAATTATACATATTGAAAACTGTTTATGTTAAAAACTGTTTAATAGCTCCCTCTAAATCTTTATTGAACATCAAATGAACATCAAATGTGTATTCTTTATGCATTGACATGGTGTAGGCAGAGTCAATGATGGTTGACACTAGCACAGTATTAGCAATTATATTTGATACAGGTATTAGCAATTAAATTTGATAAATTAAATACTTATTTATATACGTAATTAAGCTTGTTATGAGTTTCTTTGTCAATGTAATCAATCAAGATACTATATCCCTCCCTTAAAGTGTTTAGCAATAGGAAAACATGGAGAAGGAAGATAGATTTACCACTGTTCAAATGGCCACGTGTGTAACAATATAGTCACCTGTGCTGTGCAAATAAGAATAAGAAGAGCTTAGAAAGGAACTGAAATATGAGCAGGCTCAGTGGAGGACACCAGATGGCCTACACTATCTCAGGATGCAATGGGGACACAGAGAAGATGGAAGAAATAGATGAAGGTAGGTTCAACCATGTAAATGTGCACTCTACACAAAACAAATGCTTTAGTGGCTTTGTGAGTATGCATACTCTGTTATATAGCATGTAATGAGAGTTTTTCATAACCTGGGTTTAATGACACTTTAAAGCACCACTAAGTTATATAACTTGCAGCTGTAATACTGTTGTGTAGCTTAAATCTATTAATTTCTATTCATGGCAAAACCTCAAAAATGTTTGTTTTGTGTTGGATAGCACAGAGTTGGATTTTTATGTCTTTAGGTCTTTATTAGGGCAATTTTGCCTCATTTTCTTTTAGGACAGGTGAATAGAAAATATCTACAACAGAAGCTTAGACAAAAACATAATCTTGGTAGAGCATGGAAGTGTCAGAACTGTGCCCTTCTAGTACAGTGACAACTGCTATTACTGGTCCTTATGAAGGATTATGAAGAAGAATCTAACCAGTGGTGTCACAGGCAGAAATATAGACATAACAGAAATTGCAACTCTACTCGAAACTATCTAGAATGAAAAAAACATACTATATAGCTTAGTAGCTATAACAATAATTAGATATCCATAAGTAGCCCTATAACATGGCTTAACATTCATCTAGTTCTTGAAGGACTTTTCCTTGGTACCTTAGTTTTTGGTATCTGGATCCTAGTATTTTATTGTCTGGGGCCCTTCAAAGCCAAAAACAAGTGAAAATAAAAGCATGCATTAGCATTTCATTGCCATTTTTTTTTTACACTCCATTATCCGAATGAAGGTGGCATATTGGGCATAACAATTTACTCGGAGATGACGATGACTTTGCCTTTTTGCCCATTGCTGACTGAGAGATATTTATCTGCTTCCAGCTCAGGGCACTAACTTTATGTGCCCAAGTTCATCATGAATAAACCATGAAGAGTTGCCAATAATTAAATGTTATATACAGGATTGTTTGATGTGATTATTTTCTAATCATCCCGATAACCTGACTTATGCACTGACAATGAGGAATGGGAAGGATGACAAATATCAGAGCTGCCCCTGCTCTGTCTACTACCCCAGCCCCATTCTCAGGCCCATTTTAAAAAGCTCCCAGATATGCACATATAACATTGTCATGCTTAGTGCACTACTATCATATCAAATTCTACACTAGTCCGTAAATCAATGAAGCAGCCTGGGAGAGCTGGAAGGAATTAGGAACCTCTGCCACCTTGTAAGCAAATTGCCCAAAAAGAGCATATTATTTGTTTTGTCAATGTCACAAGAATTATTACACATGTTTGCAAGATTTCATGTCTTTTAGCCTAAAGACTACTTGTTTTTAGTATATCAGTTGCCATATTGTGCAGATATTCTGTGCATTGAAAATTAATCATAGTAATCATCTGTATTTAATATGTATAATAAATTGTATTATGATCAGTTATTTGTAATGGTAAGGCTAGAGATTTGGGGTTATGTTTAAGGGTCAGTTTAACTCCATTTAGGAGACCGAATGAAGTTAAATTTTATGAATCTGTTACTAATGCATTTGAAATTTGAAATTAAGTTTTAGAAGTCTCCAGATTAGGCATGCCATCCAGACCCAGTTTAAGACCCATTTGATAGATAGGATCCAGACTCCCATCCTCACCAAAATAGCCCAAACCAATATAGCGAAATGTTTAATCTCAGAGCTATATGACAAACTAGGAGCTAGGGCTATAAATCAATCAGGCATGCTCAGGAGTAGAGAAAGGTGGGAAACGGACCTGGGGTTAATAACGTCAGAGCAGTGGAGTAGGATTCTAAATAGAGGGGCTCTGGTATCTATTGCCCCAGCACAGAGATTGTCCCACTTATTTCTAATACATTGTGTCTATTACACCCCTAAAAAAATGTTTCAACTAGGTTGGAACCGGAGTGACGAATGCCCTAGATGTAAGGCGACCTTGTCCACATGTTCTGGAGATGCCCTAAGCCCTTCAGGTATTGGACAGAAGTCATTAACAAACTTAATAATACCTTTAAGACCTCTCTAGAGCCAGACGCCAGAACCTGCCTTCTAGGGGACATGGAGGACCATAGAGTTCCACCAGGAACCCTGGAAGGTGTACTGCGAGGCCTATTCCAGGCACGCAAGCTAATCGCACAGAGATGGCAGTCGCACGCCCCCCCCTTCTGTCAGGAATTGGATCAAAACCATTAATACCTTGATTTGGAGTGAGAGAGTGGCCTTTATTAAACAAGGGAACCTCAAAAGGTTCGAAAGAGTGTGGGGACTCTGGTCGAGAGACATAGGATTCCCTTCCTAGAGACAGACTGCCGGTACGACCTGTAACCTCCCCCACCCCTAGAAGATAGTAACCTCTTAACAACTAGACACTAAACACAAGACGGACCAAACTCTGACCCTTTCCATGAAGTGATCTTGCGTTTGTAGCTTGGATGGGTTCCTCCTCCTGTTGCCCCCCCACCTCAATCTTATGGCACTAAGAATAACCTAGACTAACATATCTGCACTATAGGTGGTAAAGTAAAATCACGGCGCAATAGCCACCCGAGGGGGGGGACAGGGAAAGGGCAGGGGGGGGGGAATTAGAGGGGGGGAGGGAGGGAAGAGGGGGGGTGGGAAGGAGTAGGATAATTTATTGTATGTACACAAAGTCTAATGTTGGTATTTGCCTATCTATACACATGTAACATGCACTTTTTGTTTGCTTGTAAGTAAATATGAAAATTTTGTATATTGGAAAATAATAAAGAAAAGTTAAAGATAAAAAAAAAATTAAGGTTAGTGCCTGTTCACACTACCACGACTTGGGATCCGACTTGTGTCGCCCCAAGTCGCGCGACATGAGAAATTACATTAAAATGAATGAGATCACGGTCGGCAAAGGCAGAACAGGCAAAGGCATTCCCCTATTCTGCCTAGTGACACTGTCACTGATGTCTGTTCCCCATGAATGGGAATGGTCATCAGTGATGTGTCACTCATAGCCACACCCCATAACAGTAAGAATCACTCCCAAGTACTGACTTAACCCCTGCAGCACCACCTAGTGGTTAACCCCTTCTCTACCAGTGTAATTTTTACAGTAATCAGTGCATTTTTTTTAGCACTGATCGCTATAAAAATTACAATCGTCCCAAAAATGTGCCAAAAGTGTCCGATGTATCCGCCATAAAGTCACAGTCACAATAAAAATCGCTAATCGCCACCATTACTAGTAAAAAAATAAAATATTAATAAAAATTCCATAAAACTACCCCCTATTTTTTAGCTGCTATTTCTTTTCCGCAAACCAATCAATAAACGCTTATGATTTTTTACCCAAAATATGTAGAAGAATACGTATTTGCCTGAACTAAGAAAAAATATTTTTTATTTATTATAGCAAAAAGTAAAAAAAATATTTATTTATTTTCAAAATTGTCGCTCTATTTTTGTTTATAGCGCAAAAAATAAAAACCGCAGAGGTGATCAAATACCCCCATAAAAGAAAGCTGTATTTGTGGGTTAAAAAATACGTCAGTTTTGATTGGGAGCCATGTCGCACGACAGTGAAATTGTACGTTTAAGCACCGCAGTGCCAAATCGCAAAAAGTGGCCTGGTCTTTGACCAGCAAAATGGTCCGGGGCTTAAGTGGTTAATTGCTTGACGACCAGCCGCCGCAGTTTCGCGGCGGCAGGTCGGCTCAGCTGCGCAAAATCATGTAATATTACGCGATTTCGCATTTCAGCCACTAGGGGAGCGCGCCCCTTGCTCACCTCTGGTGCCTACACGTGTGCCCGGTGGGCCCAACCACCACCAGGCACCCGCGACTACGCATTACAGAGCATGAACTGGGAGCTGTGTGTGTAAATGTATGATCAGCGATCTGTCATTTCCCCTAGAAAAAAATTGATTAGCGCATAATTCATTCAACACTGAGAATCTGGATAATAAATAGTGATCTGTGCAAAAGTGCAAATGCATAAAAATAAATGTCCCAGCGCATAAATAATTCAACATATAAAGTCCATATAGTGAATCACAATCTATGCAGAAAAAGTGCAAATGCATAAAATAAAGTAAACTGTCCCATCCGTGGTGGTGTAGCAGATCCTATAATATGGGTGACTTTTCTTCAGGAAATATATTCACATTGCGCTTACCTTTATAAGGCAAAAATATAGCCTTTCAATGTGTGTTGCTCTGGCTCCCCAGCAGGTGTCACTCCGTCCTTTCAGTAAGGTGGTGTGATGATGTTGTGCAGATCCTATGTTCCAAGGTTGGACGAGGGGGGGGGGGTTCCAGTGTCACTCAAATAAAGAGGAATGGTGCCATGGTGAAGTACGTATGTACGTTTAATAAAAATAATAAGAGAGACTTACATCAAAGTAAAAACAAACAGGTACGATCGAGTTCCGCGTCTGTCATTTCCCCTAGGCCACCCCTTCTTCAGTTAGAACACACCTAGGGAACATAATTAACCCCTTCCTCGCCCCTAGTGTTAACCCCTTCCCTGCCAGTGAAATTTTTACAGTAATCAATGCATTTTTATAGCACTGATCACTATAAAAATGACAATGGTCTAAAAAATGTGTCAAAATTGTTCCAAAAGTCCGCCATAAGGTCGAAGTACCAATAAAAATTGCTGATTGCCGCCATTACTGGTAAAAAAAAATATTAATATTAAAAAATATATATTAATAAAAATGCCATAAAAATATCTCCTATTTTGTAGACGCTAGAACTTTTGCGCAAACCAATCAATAATTCAGGATCACCTATAGAACAAAATAGTCCAAAATGATAAACAGCGCTCTAGCTGTTGGTTTAAATGTCCAACATCATCACAAGCATTCAAATAGTGACGGATTTTCTTGCCAGTGTAGTGAAAACAGGTAGTGGTTGATCCTACACCTCTTCCCAGGAAAGATTACACCACAAGTGGGGCACACTCCCCTTCGGGGTACTCACTCACCAGATTATTAGTAAATGTAGGCAATAAAAGGTATCTTTCCACCAGATAATCCGTCTCTATAGCTGGGACCCGTCAGGATAATGCTCCTCATAAAACACATAAACACAGAACAGGCTCCAAATAGCGTAATCTCGTTTATTAAAGTTAAAAGGTAACAATCCCTCATATGCATGCAGCCCCCGCTTATAATGCACGTACCATTTAGTAGATTGTTACAGGCACAAATGACAGTAACGGTAGCGGTATCCTACTGGTATCCGATTCCCCAGAAGCCAAGCATGTAAACACAGCGTGTAGTCTACAGCGTGCAGATCTACTTCCTGGATGAACCACCCGTGGAACGCACGCGTCACTTCCGGATCGCCGTAAAGTCCCGCCCTGACCGGTTTCGTCCAACTGGCTTCAACAGAGGGCGTGGATGAGCGGTATAGGCATCCCCATTATATGGAACTGCTTCTCCGCTGATTGGACAATGTAGACGGACCAGAGAGCGTCATTGGTCAGTGTCCTTAACCCGAACAGTTAATGGTCAGGCTCAATGGGAGACAGCGCGATATGGGTGCCGATTAAATAAAGGATATTAATCCATAATAGAAGAACTATATATATATATATATCCCGGACTACAGGTAAAATGTAGAGAGTAAACAATAAGGTATACATTACTCGGAGAACACGGGCAGAAAGAGCCAGCGCAACATATAGAGCTACTGGGGTCATGGATACCAGTTAGAGATACTCCATAGACAGCAATTCCATTCTAAAACAACCTGGTGTGTCTCCTAAATATATATTAGCTATACCTTACATGGTCATGCTAAACTTATAATACAGTTATTATTTCTATTAAGGAAAATAAGAAAGAAAAGTGACAAGTAGCAACTGTTTATATATCTCTCTTCGATATAGCTAATGGTGTATAACTGAATTATACACTCTACAGTCCTCTGTAACGAGGGTAGTATATGGTTTAAAGATTATTTATATATAGACAGTAGTCACCCGGATACCCATACATTTTCTCACGACCTATAAGATCAATATGTGGTATTGTTTACATATAGCTGTACTGTGGAACAATATGGACTCAATTAGTAAAATTATACAAAATATATAAAAAATATATAAAAAAATATATATAAAAAAGGGGGGGATATAAAAATGAAAGGAGTAAATACACTCCATATTCATAGAATTGGAAGTAGGTAGACTAGTTAGACATAATGTTATCAGTGTATAAATGTATGCACACATATAGATGTCACTGTGTATAAGTTAAAATCAATCAATTCAAAAATAAATTAAAAGTAATAATATTGATCGTATCGGCCTAAACTAAGGAAAATAAATAGTTTTTTTAGATATTTTTGGGGGATATTTATTATAGCAAAAAGTGAAAAATATTCTTTTTTTTTTTTTAAATTCACACTCTATTTTTGTTTATAGCGCAAAAAATAAAAACCGCAGAGGTGATCAAAATTGTGATCAATTTTGTTTGGGAGCCACGTCGCAGCTTGACACTGGACAGACATTTCAGTTCTGGCAGAATGGGATTACAGTAGATCCAAATAAATGCACACAAATCTGTTTCTACCAGTAAAGACTCCACTTTTATAACATATTAAAATTGACCTAGACTGTTGTGACAGACATAACCGGAACAGGGGATTTTGGAGGGTACTGCAGGGTCGCCTCTTGCCTACTGACTATAGGCTTGATTTTTGAGGGGCTCTATTCTGTTTACAATATTATTTTATTGTTTTATATAGGTATTACAGGGATTTACCCTATACACAACAGATATAAGTTTATATGAAGACCATCTACATATACTTACAGAGTACAATATATATTCTTACAAATCTTCATTAAATATCTTCTTTATAAAGGAAAAATAGAAAGGAGAGAAAGGGAAAAAAAAGGGAAGAAGAAAACAAAAAAAGGGGGGGTACTCCACTTTAGCTTATAGTACCGATCGGCTGTTATTCCAAGCAAAAGAGGGAGAAGAAGAAAAAAAAAAGAATTGAAAGGGAAAAAAATAAAGAAAGGAATTATGTAGACATTGATAATTATAGTCACCCAAACATAGCTAAACAATGGTAGAATTTCCCTTAACCCAATTTAGAAACTCAGCTGACTGTCGAAACTCGGACCAAACGGACCAAGTATGGGAGAACTGTTCTTCTCTTCCCATTTCCCGTGCCATCAGACCTTCCAGATCGCTAATAAAGTCCATTTCAATTGCCCATTCCCCCAGGGAGGGTACTGTCATTGATTTCCAGTGACGTGGGATGACTGCTCTGGCAGCAGCGAGGAAGTGTCTAAGCACATCCTCCTTGGCTTTCTTTAAAGATCCTGGAATCATGGTTAAGAGAGCCACTCTGGGTGATGCATGGATAGTTATATCCACTAGTTTACCATATAGATCAAAGATATGTTTCCAGAACCTTCTCACGGGGGGGACAGTCCCACCAGATATGGATCATATTTCCCTGAGGCCGCGTACACACGAGGGGATATGTCCGCTGAAAACGGTCCGATGGACCGTTTCAGCAGACATCTCCGCTCGTGTGTATGGGCTAGCGGACAGATTTCTCCACCCGACAGATTTCAAAGCATGCTTTGAAATCTATCCGGTGGGAATCTGTCCGCCCGACATGTCTGCTGGTTAGTACACTTACCAGCAGACATGTCGGCTCCCACCGCCGCCGCGCCGCTGCCGAATGGATTCGGCGCATGCGCGGAAGTGTTTTACTTCCTGGTGCGGTGACGTGGCGGTGACGTGGCGGTGACGTGGCGGCGTCAACGTCACCGCCGCGTCACCACTACGTCACCGCGCCGTCCGGCGGCGGGGAATTTGATCCGATGGTGTGTACACGCCATCGGATCAAACTCCCGATCGGACATATCCGATGGAAATGGTCCGCGGACCGTTTTCATCGGATATATCCGATCGTGTGTACGCCGCCTGAGACTCATGGCAATGCCAACAGATATCAGATACATCTTGGTTAATTTGGGGGTAGAGGGACACCTGTACCATCTACTCACCAGTTTATATGCCTTCTCTTGAGTTCTTGTAGCTGTTGACATTTTATTGGTTAAAATGAAGCTTTTTTGCCATTCCAATAAAGTTACAGTCTCTTAAAGTCTTTTTCCCATTTCCGTGTATACGGAGGGAGATCTGAATGGATTGATAGTAAAAGAATAGAGTATACTACAGAGACCGAGTGCAATATTGGTTCCTCTTGCAGGAGTGATTTAAATGCAGTTGGTTTAGCATAGATATCTTGTTTTGATGAGATAGTTTGTAAATAACATAAAGCTTGGTGTCTCTGTAGCCACTGCGAGGAGTTATAGGAAAGCATTGTAGATGAAGAGTCTATCGTTAATAGTGGTTCCGACTGAAGGACTTGAGCAATTCTTCTATGTTTCTGTTTATACCAAGGGCCAAACAAAGTTGAGTGTAAAGCTGGTAGAAAATCTGGCGTTCCAAAAAAGGGAGTCATGGGACTCAATTGTTTTGATATTTTATAGATGGGTATCATACGATCCCATATATGTAGTGTTTGCCTAGTAAGATCTGCTGGAATTGAGAGACCCTTTCGCAAAATAGACAAAGTCCACGGAAGGGCACAGAGATCTATAGGGTTTATGTGGCCTTCCAGTTGTACCCATAACTTGGATGAGGAGTGGTGAAACCAGTCAATAATAGGTGTTAATATAGTTGCTTTATGGTAAATAGAACCCCACCTTTGTTTTTCGGAAGGGATAATGTCCCAAAGCTAATTCTAGACTGGGCTGAATTCCATATAAACTTGGAAAAGAGCAGATGGATTTTACGGAAGTACAAGGCCAGGAGATGGATTGTGATAGTTTGAAACAAGTATAGGAGATGAGGTAATATATCCATCTTAAGGGTATTAATTCTACCGAACCATGAAAGTCTCTTAAGTGCATAAGATGTTAAAGTCATATGAATTTTATGGAGCATCGGGAGAAAATGTAGAGAATATAATTGTGATGTTGAAGCTGGGATATTAATCCCTAGATATCGAATCGACTCTGAACAGATCTTGAAAGAGAAGTTCTTCGATATTCGCTTCATATTTGTTTGCGATAAGCATATATTGAGGAGTTCTGATTTATTACAGTTAACTTTAAAATTGCTGACTTCACTAAATCTCTGGAATTCTAGGAGTATAGAAGGAAAAGAAGTATGTGGTTTTGTTACAAATAAAAGCAAATCATCTGCAAAAAGAGCCAATTTTGCATGAAGAGGGCCTACCTGAATGCCCGTTATATTTTTGTTTTGTCGCAGTGCGTTTGCCAGATGTTCCATCGTAATAACATACAACAGGGGTGATAAGGGACAACCCTGGCGTGTTCCATTAAAAATAGGAAAAGCAGGGGACAAAGATCCATTCACCCTAATTCTAGCTGATGGTGATAGGTATAAGGACATAATTTGTGTTATCATATAAGGACCTATGCCAATCTGTTGAAGAGAGAATCGTAAAAACTTCCAACTAACACGGTCAAATGCCTTTTTGGCAACAGCCGTTAGCAGGCAGAGAGGGATATCTTGAGTACGGGCATAGTCCGCCAGCAGGAGGGCTTTAAGCGTGTTATCTCTAGCTTCTCGACCACTGACAAAGCCAGCCTGGTCTAGATGTATTAATTGAGGCAATAATGGTTGTAGGCGACTAGCTAAAATCTTGGCAAAAATGTTTATGTCGACCCCAATTAAAGATATAGGTCTGTAGTTTGCACATAAAGAAAGGTCCTTATCTGGTTTTGGGATGAGTGAAATATGTGCTTCCATCGTTTGTGTAGGGAAAGTAGACCCATTTACTATGGAATTAAATACCTGAGTTAGAAAGGGAGTAAGAAGAGGAGCAAAATGCTTATAAAATTTATATTAAAAAGTAAAGCCATCAGGGCCTGGACTTTTACCCACCGGGGTGTTAGCGATAGCCTTAGTGACCTCTTCCTCTGTAATTGGGGTTTCTAATTCTTCTATTGCATCTATATAAGATGTCACTTTATGCTCTTCAATAGCAGGTGAACTTAAAGGTTGGTGCAGGGGTATATTATATAGAGACTGGTAGAAATCTCTGAATGTTTTCATAATTAAAGATGGTGAAGATATAATTTCTCCATTTGTCCCTGAAGCTGTGAGATAAAAGTAGGAGTCTGTTGTGGGTTTAAAGAACGAGCCAACGACTTCCCACATTTATCACTAAATTGGTACTGATACAGTGCCAATTTACCCGCATAAGAAAGGGCTGAAGATTCATATAGATTGCGTAAGTTTGTCTGGGCTGAAGCAACCTCCAATAGAGTTTCTGTTGTGTTCAAACACTCATGTTCTATGTCTAAGGTTCTAAGCTTTTGAACCGCCGTTGTAATGGCTGCTAGTCGCTTCCTTTTCAGACAGGCGCCTAGTTGAATAAAAGACCTTCTCAAAACTGCTTTGAGAGCCTCCCATTGAGTGGGGAGTGCAGTAGAGTCTAAGGCATGGTCTGCCAGAAAATTTGAAATTGTTTCCGAAATATAAGTAGAACATATAGAGGGGCTCTATTCTATGTAAGGTGTGTGCCTGTGGTACTTTTGGAGTGGTTTTGCTTCGGATTCGGATCCTGAAACACACAAACTCTGGGAACCTAGGACCTGAATTTTGGGCCCCTGTGTTTTGTTGGGAGTATGAAATCAACAGCTCAAGCAAGTCTTGACTGCTTTAATCCCGTCCTAGTCTGAGAGATTTAATAGCAGAAGATTATAATCAGTTCAAACACCCTGATGCTGGTGTCTCCTGCTGCTTTTTTTAAATCTGTTTTTAAGGTGTCTTTCTCTCATTGTATAATTTTGCCATTGTATGCCTGCTAGGTGTGAATTACCATTGTTATTTGAGTCACTTATTTTTTTTTTGTCGGTCTGCTAATCTTCTTGGAGATGTGATTAGTATTGTGTCCACTTTTTCCTTATTACGGAACTATTGTGGGATGCTTATGTGTTTATGTTTATGTTAGCGGTTTATTAGATGTACTGATGATATTACTTTTTAACCACTTGAGCTCCCGAAGGTGTTACCCCCTTCCTGACCAGGCCATTTTTTGCGATACAGTACTGTGTTATTTTAACTGACAATTGCACGGCCATGCAATGCTGTACCCAAACACAATGTTTGTTCCTTTTTTTCCCACAAATAGAGCTTTCTTTTGGTGGTAATTGATTGCCTTTGTAGTTTTTATTTTGTTTGCTATAAACAAATAAAAGACCGAAAACAATATTTTTTACTTTCTATAAAACATACCCAATAAAAAAAAAAAAAAAAACGAATTTCTTCTAATACTTAGGCTTATATGTATTCTACATATTTTTAGTAAAGAAAAATCCCAATAAGTGTATATTAATTGGTTTGCACAAAAGTTATAGCAGCTAAAAACTATGGGCCTTTTTTTTTTATTGGTAATGGTGTCGATTTGAAACTTATAGTGGGACTGCGATATTGAGGCAGGCAAATTGGACACCTAACTGACACTTTTGACACTTTTTTGGGGCCAGTGACACTGATACAGTGATCAGTGCTTAAAAAAGATGTACTGTCACTGTACTAATGACACTGTAGGGAAGGGGTTAACATTAGGGACAAAAATCAAATGGTTAAATGTATGCCTAGGTTGTGCTTACTAACTGTTGGGGAGGTGCTTTGACTAGGGGAAGGCAGAGATCTGTGTTCCTGCTTAGCACAAACACAGGCTCAAAGCCTTCCCTGCTGACAGAATGACAATCTTCCTTGTTTATAGGGATGAGCCAAACACCCCCTTGTTCGGTTCGCACCAGAACTTGCGAACACTACAAATGTTTGTGTGAACTTTAGAACCCTGTTAAAGTCTATGGGACTTGAACATTTGAAATCTAAAGTGCTCATTTTAAAGGCTAATATGCAAGTTATTGTCCTAAAAAGTGTTTGAGAACCCCGGTCCTGTCCCAGGGGACATGTATCAATGCAAAAAAAGTTTTAAAAACTGCCACTTTTTTGGGAGCAGTGACCCCGCTCCCTCACATGGCCCCGCCCCCTCTGACGCAAGGGGGAAGCCTGGACTTCCCCAGTGACGTAGCAGAGGGTGCGTCAGAGGGGGACGGGGTCACGTGACGGTGGCCCCACCTCACATCCTCGCCATGTTGAGGGCATGTGGCCTGGTACGGTTCAGGAGAGGGGGGCCACACTCTGTCCCCCCCTCTTTTCTGGGGCCGGCCAGGTTAACGTGCTCGGATATGGAGTCTGGTGTGGATTTTTGGGGGAACTCCATGCCATTTTTAAAAAAAAGGGTCTGGAATGGATATTTGGGGGGAACCAAACGTAATTTTTTTTTTTAAATTGATGGCGGGGTTCCCCTTAATATCCATACCAGACCTGAAGGGCCTGGTAATTGAATTTGGGGGGACCTCCGACAATTCATTATAGCCGCAAGTCCGGTTTTAAATGACTTTTTTCCTTTAAGAAATGACAATTTGTGCAGGGACAGTTCTCAGTACGGGAAACATGCAATATTTCACATGCTAACATTACACCCCCCCCCCCAGGTACGAAATTTAAAGTAATATTTTACTTTTATTGTTTCACTTTTAGCATTATTAAATTCACTGCTCCCGAAAAAACTACAGTTTTTAAAACCCAGGTCCCCAAACACCTTTTAGGACAATAATATGCATATTAGCCTTTAAAATTAGCACTTTAGATTTCTCCCATAGATTTTAACAGGGTGTTCCGCAGCTTTTCGAATTTGCCGCGAACACCCCAAATTGTTTGTTGTTCGCCGAACAGGCGAACAGGCAATGATCGAAGCTCATCCCTACTTGTTTACATAGGTAGACTACCGTTCTGCTTGTGTCCCAAATGATTAGTGGGTCCCGGGGAATATCGAGTCTGCTGGACCCGCTCATTGGCTCCCACTGTGTCCAGTCACAGTGAGAGCAAGACACCTGAAGCCAGGTAGTCTATCACAATTGTGAATTCAGGTAGAGGGCCAAGGACTAGCCACCATAATTGCCTACAGGCTCCCGGCAGCTTATCCCTTACCCTGACAACTTCTTTCTTAAAAGAAAACATTTTTTTTTCCTGGAGCCATTACCTAACATTGTCTATCAGTATGCCAACAGTTTATAGGGAGTGAGCATAAACATGTTGAGCAGATAATTGTTTTTTACTTATGTTACAATCTAATCTTATGGTAAACTAAATGTTAGAAAGGCATTTTAATGTGAACCATTGTTTTCTAGTATTGCCTGTTATTAAAGGGTAATGGTAACCTAATAATACAAAGTAAGGGAGTGGCGATGGGGGCTCGTTATGCCCCCAGTGTCGCAAACCTACTGATGGATTGTTGGGAGGAAGAATACGTGTACAACTTTAACATCCCCCAGATCAAACTATATCGAAGATATATTGATGATCTCGTAATCCTCTGGGACGGATCCACTGACTCCTTCCAGGAGTTCTTACACAATCTGAACACCAACAGATATGGCCTTACGTTCACGGGGAAGTGTGACATGGAAAGTATAGACTTCCTAGACCTCCAGATCTTTAAAGTAGGACCCGAATTGCATACAAAAACCTTCTTTAAATCCACGGATCGCAATGGATATATTCCATCTAGCAGCTGCCACCACCCGAAGTGGAAGGCGAACATACCCAAAGGGCAACTCATGCGACTTCGTAGAAACTGCAACTCTATCGCAGATTATAGAAATCAAGCCGATGTAATCATTGAGAGGTTTAAGGAAAAAGGGTATAAAGAAAACAACCTGATGAAACTCAAAGAGGAGGTTCAGAAAATGGATAGGAACAACATGTTAACACCCAAAGATAAGAACAAATCGAGTGCACCAGATGTAGCTTTCATCACTGGGTTCAATTCACAGTATAAGGAGTTTGAACAAATAGTCAAAAAATACTGGCCCATCCTGCACGAAGACCATACCTTGAATAAAATTCTAAAGAAAAAACCTACCTTCATCTACAAACGCGCCCCCTCCTTACGCCACCATCTTGTACATAATGTAATCGACCCGCCCAAACAGATCAATCTTTGCCCTCAGTTGAAGGGCTTTTTCAAATGCCAAAAGTGCTTGCCATGCAGGGTGAGCAAGAAGCAGCCCAGGAAAAAAACGAGTTTTAAGTCAAGGGTAGACTTCAAAGAATATAATATCAAAGAACTCATCACATGCCATTCCACTCACGTAACTTACGTTATTGAATGCCCTTGTCATCTACAATACGTAGGTCGAACCACACGACCTCTCAAAGTCAGAATACGGGAGCACATCAATAGGATTAAAAAGGGATCTACCAAACATAACCTCTCACGCCATTTCAAAAAATTTCATCAGAATGACCCGACGGGCCTTATTTTCTATGGCATAGACCTAGTTAAGGACAACTGGAGGGGTGGGAACAAGACTACAGCCATCTCCCAGAACGAAACTAGTTGGATCTATCGTTTGGGGTCCTTAAGGCCGCATGGACTAAACGTTGATATAGATCTTAACTGTTTCCTAGCAAACCCCTGACTAGTCCACCTGATAGCCCATGGCTTCTAACTGGCACCAAATATGCCCTATACCTAATATTTTAAGCATTATACCGCTTCACCTACTTCCTTACCATCATTCTCTTTTGCAAATGAACCCCATATGGAAACTTACTTAGGGTATCAGACAGGAACCCCAGTGAACACACCGGTAGACTCCTCTACAATGTATACTGTATTTCACTTACACAGTGACACTTGTGTGACAATACCCCTTCATAATATCTCCAATCGGCATCAACAATGCCCTATACCTAATACTTTAGGCATTACACTTCTTTATCTATTTCCTTACAACCATTTTCTTTTGCCTATGAACTCCATATGCAAACTTACTTAGGGTATTAGATAGGAACCCTAGTGCACACATGGGTATACTCCTCCACAATATATACTGTATTTTGTCTATACAGCGACATCTGTGTGACAACACCTCTACATATTATCTCCCTCTGCCCTCCAAACCCCCTATTCCCACTGTAGACACCTGTTTAGGGCATCAGTCAAGAAGCCTAGTGTACATAACACACTTTTCTTCTCTCTTTTTTATATATAGGAGATACACACTGGTGTATTCTCCCACAATTAACTATCATACGAAATTTCCTCACGCAATGAGACTGCCTGTCACAAAACTTCCTCTTATTCCCCTGTGCACATTTATCTTACATCCCTATATGAAAACCTATTAAGGGCATGAGATAATAGCCCTAGTATACACATTCACTTATTTTATCTTATTACATTTTTCTTTTTGACCTTTACATATAGATACACATCGGTGTATTCCTACACAATTATTTAGTATTTTATATACCACTGAGTTCACATCACTGCTATACACTGATGCACAAGTGTGCACACAAGCGTAGTAATTAACACAGATCACGTGTATCACACTTTAGATCATCTCACTGCAGCATATAGCTTGATTCTACTATTTATCCTCTTTATTGTATATGTCACATTATTGAGCACACTTAGTTTTACCAAGTGCGGGTATTAATGTTAAGTTGAATTATGTGCACTATGCAACGCCCTTTTTGGGAGGAACCTTAGAAACTACATTCCATTACTAATGTAAACCAGTTTACGATTAGATCGGGCTAGATACCCCATATCCTAACACATTGAGTCATTTCTCTGTCCCGTATAGAACGTTAGACTCTCATTTTGAATGTTAGTGATATGTATTTCTTGATTATACTTCCTGTTAATATCGCTGCTGTAAGGATGCTAACATGGCAAATAACACAGCCATCTGGCAATAGGCCTCACCCGATAGGACATACCTACCCCTCCTTTGATACCTGATTGGATGACGGTAGTTTCAATCACGCCCCATACATCCGTCAGGCTTAGCTATATGATAGGACGCCTACGTGTCACCTGATTGGCTAACGTCATCGAGCGTCTGTTTGTTGCCATGGTAGCGTCCTCGTTATAAGCAGTAAGATAGGGTATGCGTGTACCCGCTTCAGAAGACGTAATACAACGAAACGTGCGTAAAGCGGACACACGCACATCCACACGCACTTCCGGTTCACCAGCTGATTCTAGCTGGAACGCACGCCGTTCCCACGCTGGTACGATTAGCTATCGGGATTACAGTGCAGTGTATATGCAGGACCTATACTCCGTTTTATATAGGCCGCTGTTACTTATCTAGTTGTGGTTCTTTCTGACTGTCAGCTGTGCGAGCCCAGCAACACAGCCTGCTGTCATATTTTATATTTTTATTTTATTTTTGTATTTCTGCTCATGCTCTGGTGCACACCTGTTGGTAGTGCCAATAAAACTTTTTTATTTTAAACGTACTACTCTATGGGAGCTTTTTTCTTTGCCTTGGAGGAACTCAGAAATAATTGAACTCCAAACCATCAACATCAAGGATATACCTCAGGAACCCAGGAGACATACCAGGAGAAAAGGTCTCGGTACGAAGGAGCAGCTGTCCGATTGACACGCACTCTACCCCAGCAGGGGTGATTGCTTCTGGTGAGTGGGGACCCTTAAGGGGGAGCACCGGGACCACAGCGAGCAACACCTGTTGTACAGTACAAAGACCACCTACCTAGTTAGGTGCACCCTGACCCTCACATCACTTTCACCTACCAGCCTGCATTTTTGCCATATGGACTCCTGCATGTCAATTATTTTATTTTTTATTTTATATATATATAATTTAGACCTTTGGCCTGAATAGTATGCTGTTTGTATGTACCTAGAAGTTGGTGTATAAGGCTTTTTCCTGTTATATTTACACTGTGTTATGTGCAATATGTATAGTGGACTTGATATACTGTAGATCATTATTAAGAACATATGCCACCTAACTACCAGGAGCACCACCGTCTCTAGCGGTTTCTAGAGGGTACCAACACTATTCTTGTACACTTAGATCTACCTTGCCCAGGGTGGCCACCTCTATATCTTACATTTAGGGACAGTTGCCCTAACAGAGCTTATCCGCTCACTAATACAACTTACCAGCAACAGCGCCACGACCCCCAACATCTTGTTTATCTTGTTTAGCCACCATAATTGCCTACAGGCTCCCGGCAGCTTATCCCTTACCCTGACAACTTCTTTCTTAAAAGAAAACATTTTTTTTTCCTGGAGCCATTACCTAACATTGTCTATCAGTATGCCAACAGTTTATAGGGAGTGAGCATAAACATGTTGAGCAGATAATTGTTTTTTACTTATGTTACAATCTAATCTTATGGTAAACTAAATGTTAGAAAGGCATTTTAATGTGAACCATTGTTTTCTAGTATTGCCTGTTATTAAAGGGTAATGGTAACCTAATAATACAAAGTAATTTAATTTACCTGATAGAAGTATACAGTATATTAATAAGATCATCGTTTTTTTTTCCTACCTTGAATTTTTCAGTACTGTTTTTTTTTTCGTATGTTGGTTTATCCTTTCACCTGTGTCTTAGCACTGCAAAAAGAATAGAATAGAATTATGTCCTAAATAATACTGTGATTTTACTCTGTTTGCTAAACAAAACATGGAATGGAGGTCGTCTTTGCATCATTAATCTTTCAGAAAAAGAAAAAAAAAATAGTGAAGGAAGTTTTTCAAGATCATCTCATCCTTCACAATTGAAAAGATGTCTTGTCCTAATCCCTTAATCAATCTAATGGTATGACAGGAGGTCGTATAGTCACATCTAAAATACAGTAGAAAACACATTTATCTGCCTAATCACTTTATAGTGTGTAAAACATTATAATTACCTTGCAGTCCCACTAAAACTGTTCAAGGCAAATTTAAAATGCAAATGGTTTCAATGTGATAAGTAGCAACACTGAATTTGAAATATAAAACAAAGTTGATCATTGAACATTCTTTTTTTTTTTTATTTAATATAACTTTAGAGGGTGTTGCGGTTTTTGGTGGGAAAGGATGATGGCTCTAGTACCTCATAGGAGTAATTAATACTACTCGCTTTTCTGTCAGCTGTGGATGAGTGGTGGAAAGTAAGAATTCAGATTCAGATTCAAATTCAGAATACTTTATTAATCCTAAAGGAACATTACTAAGATACAATTACATTCAACAAGACAATACAAAAATCACAATAAGAAGGCACAACAACAATAAAATTACCTATAACAGGAATTAATACAACATACATCTAAATTAATACTGTACTGTAATCAACCATACCATACTATTAAAATACTGCATAGAATAAATAACAGATTGAAAAAATAACAGAAATCAAACTATTAACATGTAAATTACACCACTTTCTCTCACTTTCTTACCCAAAAATCATTACACATAGTTAACCTAATACCAACATAATATAAAAACTACATAAAATTCTGGATCGTAAACCATATTAAATCCTCACATTCAACACTCACAGAGAATAATTATATAATTTGATGGCCACAGGTAAAAATGATTTTCTGTGGTGCACCATGGTTGTAACAATCTATCACTGAAGATACTCCTCAGACTGACCGAAGAATTATGTAGGGTGGGAGGAGTTGACAAGATTAAAAGGTACTTTGGAAAATACTCTTGTTTTTGTTGTTAAAGACTCCAACTACAATCCAACAACATTACTGGCCTTGCGGATCAGTTTATTGAGTCTGTTGGTGTTGGCTACCCTAAGGCCACGTACACACGATCAAATCTATCTGCTGGAAACAGTCGGCCTGACCGTCCCAGCAGACAGATTCAATCGTGTGTACGGGCGAGCCGACGGATTTGGCCAGCCGACAGATCTGAAAGCATGCTTTCAAATCTGTCGGCTGGGAACCCGTCCGCCCGACATGTCTGCTGGTTAGTACGCTAACCAGCAGACATGTCTTCTCGCACATGCGTTGAATGGTTTCGACGCATGCGCGGAAGTGTTTTATTCCCTGGTGCGGTGACGTGGCGGCGTCAACGTCACCGCCACGTCACCGACACGTCAGCGCGCTGTCTGCTGGCGGGGATTTTGGTTTGATCGTGTGTACACGCGATCAAACCAAAACGGCAGCAGACAGATTTGTTCAAATCGGTCGGCCCGACCGATTTGAACAAATCTATTTGGTCGTGTGTACACGGCCTAAGTCTGCTTCTTCAGCATGCAACTGCATACAGGAGAGCACTGGCCACACAGACTCATAAAATATCTTCAGCATTGTCAAACAGATGTTAAAATACCTCAGTCTCCTCAAAAAATAGAGGTTGCTGGCCCTTCCTATAGAGGATGTCAGTGTTCTTGCTCCAGTCCAGCTTATTACCTATGTGCACACTCTTAGGCCTCGTACACACGATCGGACTTATCCGATGAAAACGGTCCGCGGACCATTTCCATCGGATATGTCCGATCGGGAGTTTGATCCGATGGCGTGTACACACCATCGGATCAAATTCCCCGCCGCCGGACGGCGCGGTGACGTGGCGGTGACGCGGCGGTGACGTTGACGCCGCCACGTCACCGCTACGTCACTGCACCAGGAAGTAAAACACTTCCGCGCATGCGCCGAATCCATTCGGCGGTGGCGCGGCGGCGGTGCGGGACGACATGTCTGCTGGTAAGTGTACTAACCAGCAGACATGTCGGGTGGACAGATTCCCACCGGATAGATTTCAAAGCATGCTTTGAAATCTGTCGGGTGGACAAATCTGTCCGCTAGCCCATACACACGAGCGGAGATGTCTGCTGAAACGGTCCATCGGACCGTTTTCAGCGGACATATCCCCTCGTGTGTACGAGGCCTTATACTTTTAATTCTCTACTACATCCACATCTACTTCTTGGATGGAGATGGGAGACACCAATGCTTTCCTCCTTCTCAAATCCATAACCAGCTCCTTTGGCTTAGTCACATTTAAATATGGATAACTATCCTTACACCATGTGACAAAGTTCTCCACCATCATAGTCCTGTACCCAGTCTCTTTCCCATCCCTGATACATCCCACTATCACAGATTCATCAGAAACTTCTGATGATGGCAAGACTCTGGTAGCTGAATTCAATGGTATAGACAATAAAGAAGTAGGGGGAGAACTGTCCCCTGTGGAACCCCAACATTGCTTACCACCCTATCCGACACACAGACTTGCAAACGCATATATCGGGGTCATCCAGTCAGGTAGTCTACAATACATGACACAAGGGAGACATCAACCTGTATCACTGCTAGCTTATCACCCAGGAGAGCTGGCCTGATAGTATCAAATGCACTGGGAAAGTATAAAAACATGACCCTCACAGGGCCCACTGGCTTTTCCAGGTTTGCATGCATGTGATTTAGCATGAAGATGATAACATCCTCAACACCCAGTCTCAACTGGTAGGCAAACTGCAAAGGGTCAAGATATTTATTAACTATGGGCCGCAACTGTTATAAAACAAGTCTCTCAAGGTTTTTATGATGTGGGAGGTCAAAGACACTGGTCTGTATTCCTTGAAGCCACAAGGACATGGTATCTTTGGCACAGGAACAAGGCAAGTTGTCTTTTACAATACAGGGACCTTTCATAGATCCAGTCTTAGGTTAAAGACACATTGATGGACACCCCCCAGCAGGTCTGTACACTCCTTAGGACCCTCAGGCCACCACACATCGGGCCTGATGATTTTCCTGCCTTGAGTCTCCTCAACTGTCTACTCACCTGATCAGCTGTAAAAGACATTGATATACTATCCTGTGAGGGAGGAGTAGCGTTGTTCTTAAAAAAAGAACTGGTGAAAGTATCCAATAGGGAGAAGCAGAACACATCCTAAAGGTGGAAAGAACATCTAGTATGAAGAGTGGAGGGTACTTGCTTCAATTCTGCTAGTCTACAATGTTGTGTAAATCTGAGGGAGTAAAAGCATGGGTCTCTGAATTGTTACATTTTTTTTAAAAACAGGTTAAGTAAATTTGACTTCACACTTCCCCCAGTACCTCCACCAAATGGTTTGAGACCTGTATTTGTTCTCATGCCCCTCCAGACCTCTTTCATGTTGTTTTGCTGGAGTTATCACTTCAGCTTTCTACTCTATTTCTCCTTAGCCTCTCTAATCTTCATCTTCAGGTCCCTCTCAATTATTTTTAACTCCTCCCCATTAACCACTCTAAAAGCCATCTTATTGGTATTAAGAACATCCTTCATATCCCTTGTTACCCATGATTTATTAATTGAATAACAATTAACAATTCTTGTTGGAACAATAGAATATACACAGAAACAATCTAATGTGGTATGCACTCAGTAAGCCCATTAATGCCCTTTTCATGTGACTCACAGAGTGCATTAGACATGTGCATTTGTTTTTGTCCGAATGCATTTTCGTCCGAATTTCTGGGATTTTCACATTCATTTTAACAAAGATAACGAACGCAAAGAATCCGAAATCCGAAAGATCCAACATAAAAAATGCTTTATTTTCATTTAGTTGGGACAACAGTTTTGATATAGATAGAAGATTCAACATGACGGTGACAATAGCGATCTGTGTCTATCGAACCTGCGTTTTAATGTGCCTAACCTAACTGTATTAGTCCAAGATTATTCAAAATAGAGAGAAAAGATTCAACATTATAGAGACATGAAGATTCGATGAGGCAGCTAAAAACATATTACAAAACAGATTATAGCGCACACATGCAAAAATGACATTTATCCTGCAAGGCTAGTTAAAAACACCTGAACATATAATTCGGGGTACTTTGTCGCAGTAAGTGGGCTTAGCACTATATGACCATATAGTGTGACCAAACCCTCGTATTTTTGAATATGTTCAGGTGTTTTTAACTAGCCTTGCAGGATCAATTTCATTTTTGCATCTGTGCGCTATAATCTGTTTTGTACTGTATTTGGTCTTATAGCAGCACCATCTTAGATGTATAGCATTTTAGGGTGTGCCCCCCAAATATATTTTTATATTTTTGTAGCTAAAAACATATGACTGCCACAAACGGACATTTATGGTCAAATGCTCAGCCCATAGGCTATAGAAGAATTCTAATGTTGGTTGACTAGTAATAATAAGTAATAAATATAATTATTACTAGCCATACAACATTAGAATTCTACCATAGCTTGTGGGTGGAGCATTCGACCTGAAATGTACGATTGTGGCGTTGTACAGTTTAGCTGCTTCGGTGAATCTTCTTAGAACATTTCGACAGTAACCATAAGCCTTCAATGACAGATTCAACCTTAATTAATTCAGATTTTCGGACTAATGCACTTTTTAATGAAACAAAATAAATAAAAATGAATTTCAGGAGTAAGTAAATAAATGTATTTTTTGGACGAAAACGAAATTCCGAAACAAAATATTTCAGTGTGCACATGTCTAGAGTGCATTCCAATATGCCCCCTTAAAAACAGCCCTGCAATGATTCAAGGACTCCTCACACTGACGTTTTACTGATCTAGTGGTCACGGGTTGTCTCTTAACCCGGGACACATAACAAGGATTGAGGTAGAGCAAATTATGATCTGATCTGCCTAAAGGTGGAAAAGGAGAAGAGCTGTATGCATTCTTTACAATAGCATACAGCAGATCCAGGGTCTTATTTCCTCTAGTTCCTCAAAAACTGTGTAAAGTTAAGCTGGATATACACTATACAATTTTCTTTAGGTTTGACCTCATATTATATGGTTGTGGTAAATCTAAAGGTAAAAATCTAAACTCTTTCAAATTGTATGCAATCAGGCAGGCCCTTGCACTACACAGTTGAAGGTAAATATAAAGGAAATCTACCAACAAAAGTTGAAAAGTGTGTCAATGTTTTCTCCATGGTGACATGATTAAAATCATCTGAGATTATGATAAGGGCACTGGGATGTTTCGTTTGAAGTTTTGCAATGTGAATGCATAGCCCTGGCATAGTTTTAAAACACCAATGGTGACAAAATGGTAATGTCCCAAAGCATTGTGCACAGGAACATCACTTTGTAATATGAGTCACTGAGGCAGGAAGAGCTTTTTGTCTTTCTCTCTGTGTCTATCTTAGTGATGTTGTGCGAAAGATAACAGGAGGCTGATATGAGGTCAGATTCATGTACACATGGTACCTGTATGTAAAAGTACAGTTGAAGCCTAATAAAAAAATGTCTTCATGTAGCCTTGGCACACAGGAAATGTTGCAAAGAATGGTGATCCTGTTGTGCTGTGATTACCATTCTGCATGGGATTGAGGATCTCTAAGGGGGTGAGGGGGAAAAACTAGAGTTGAGCTTTATTAACGTTTTAAGAAAATTCTTAGCTGTGTTAAATGGTATCTGTATATATAAATACACAATAAAATTGAATGAAATCCATTTCAATTAATATATCTGATGGAAAGAATTACCAATTTTTGGATACTGTGTACTTACCATTACCTTTTTATTGACATGTTTGGGCATGATGAGCTTTAAATACAAGAAAAAAACGTCAAAACAGGGGACTATTTTATTTAATACTTTCATTAAAAAATGTCCAGGGAGGGTTAATAACTCAGTCATTATGTGTCGAATTAAAGTTGTCTTAAAGAAATTAATTTGTAAGTGATTGATACTGATTGAAAAAAATCCTAAATATCTCTTTTTAGGTAATATACAATTATGTTTCTCAAAATGAATACTGAACACACTTTGGCCATTTTAGATAATTACCAGGAACTTGACATCTATCACATGTAATATGAGCAATGATTGTGCTGATTAAAATTAAGCAGAACCTCAAATTCAACTGGTGTTTGCAAATGTTTCATTTCGGTTTTTGAGTAGCTTTTTGTGGACTGAAATTAGCAGCAATCAGTAATGAAACAAGTATATCATGTAAATCATAATCTATTGAAGGCACTGTTCAAGACTAACACATGCAAAAGAATTTAAAATGATAGGTTTCTGGTTGCCTGCATTATTGTTAAACCGCAGTTGGCAAAATATTTTTTTAATATTGCATTAGGTAGTGAACTTTTTATCATGTCAGTTAGCTCACAGTTAAGCAATCAGTTTTTTTTTAATATTCCTTAGAAATATAATCATAAATACTCACTATTTATTGTGGCTGTCATAAGCATGTAGGGTTTAAACAGATTATATTTTGTATGTTATTTCTAAACAGGATTAAGCACTATTTGTACCTAAATTGTCAGCACACAAAATTACATAGTCAACTACCAAAGGAAAGACCCTATAAAATTATAATTTTGGAATCCACATGCCTCATACAGCCTAAAACACATGGGAGAGTTTGTATTTTTGAGACTCCTCAGCATTAGTTAGTAGTGATGGGCCAAACCCCCCCGGTTTAGTTCACACCAGAACTTCCAAACCTGAACCCTTTTGGACCTGAACCCCAAACCCTATTAAGTCTATGGGACCCGAACTTGAAAAATCAAAAGTCCCCATTTTTAAATGCAAGTTATTGCCCATAAAAGGGTAGGGGGCCAGGTACTGCATGGTGGACATGTAGAAAGGCCAAAAAAATGTTTAAATATAATTTTTAATGATGCTTAACCACTTGCCCACTAGGCACTAAAACCCCCTTCCTAACCAGTCCAATTTTCAGCTTACGGTGCTCTTACATTTTGAATGACATTTACTCAGTCATGCAACACTGTACCCATATGAAACGTGTGTCCTTTTTTTTTTTTTTTACACAAATAGAGCTTTCTATAATCCCCACTGGGTTTTTTATTTTTGTGCTATAAATGAAAAAAGACCCCAAATTTGGTAAAAAAAAAAATACATTTTTCTTAGTTTCTGTTATAAAATGTTGCAAATTAGTAATTTTACTTCATACATTTTGGCCAAAATTTAAACTGCTACATATCTTTGGTAAAAAATAACCAAAATCAGTGTATATTATTTGGTCTGTGTGAAAGTTAGTCTACAAGCTATGGTCCCAATCACTAAAAATTGATCAGACCTGGTGTACTGATGGCCTGATCTCATTTCTTCAGACACAAACAAGCAGTGTTGTAAGTAACGGCGTTAAAATAAGCAACGTTACCTAACGCAGCCCCTAATTGGTAATCTACCTGATTACTCTTCCCCTCACGGTAACGCTGTCCCCATTACTTGGGCGGCGTTGGGCGGCGTTACCGCAATTACATCTACCGCCAATAGATGGCAGCAGAGTAATTGCTTCTGCCAGAGCAATCCACCAACTGATCCTCCATAGGGGGGAGCGAGCTGCCGAGTGCGCTCCTGGCTCAGTCCCTTTCCTCCTGTGTGTTTACTCGCTCCCCCTATGGAGGATTAGTTGGTGGATTCCATCGGCGTGCGCCGTGTGACGTCACACCGGAGGCGAGGTAAGATGATCAGCAGTAATGTGAGCTGTCTTTCTGTATGGCTGGCTGGTACCTTACTGTTACACAGGGTTTGGCTAGAACTAGTGTAAACACTCATTAGGTAAGCATCCTCTTTTTTGTTTAATTATTACCATATTTATTGGCATATAAGAGGGAAGTTTCAGGATTTTTTTTTCAGGATGCAGCCACTGTGCCACCAAACTCAGCCACTGTGCCCATCAAACGCAGCCACTGTGCCACCACATGTAGCCACTGTGCCACCAAACGCAGCCACTGTGCCAATCACACGCAGCCACTGTGCCATCAAACGCAGCCACTGTGCCCATCAAACGCAGCCAATGTGCCACCAAACGCAGCCACTGTGCCACCACATGCAGCCACTGTTCCAATTACACGCAGCCACTGTGCCAATCACGCGCAGCCACTGTGCCCATCAAACACAGCCACTGTGCCAATCAAACGCAGCCACTGTGCCAATCACATGCAGCCACTGTGCCCATCAAACGCAGCCACTGTGCCATTACATGCAGCCACTGTGCCAACACAAGCAGCCACTGTGCCATCAATTGTTGCCACTGTGCCCATCACACGCAGCCACTGTGCCCATTACACGCAGCCACTGTGCCATCAAACGCAGCCACTTTGCCATCAAATGCAGCCACTGTGCCATCAAACGCAGCCACTGTGCATATCTATGGCAGGCTGCAATCTATTGAGTTGGGTTCAAATAAATACCAAATGTTCTAAAATACTGTATATAGTGTTTTTATTCATCAATCAGTTAATAAACATCTTTGATAGTAAAGATGTTATAGAATGTAATTGCATTGTAGAATATAAAAAAAGTCACAGTTACTTTGCTGAGTAACTAATTACTTTTTCAATGTAGTAAATGAGTCACTAACTCTATTACTTTTTCGGAGAAGTAATTTGTAACTGTAACAAATTACTTTTTTAAAGTAAGATGAGAAACACTGCTAACAAGCCAGGAAAGTTACAAATACCCCCAAATGACACCTTTTTGGAATGTAGACATTCCAATGTATTTAGTAAGAGGCATGGTGAGTTTTTTGTCATTTGTAGTTGTCATTTTTTCCCACAATTCTTTGCAAAAGTAAGATTTTTTTTACAAAATTATCATATTAACAGGTTATTTCTCACACACAGCATATGCATACTTGCAACTACACCCCAAAACACATTATACTACTACTGTGTATGGAGATACCACATTTGTGAGACTTTTACACAGCCTGGCCACATACAGAGACCCAACATGCAGATCGCACCATCAGTTGTTCTAGGGACATAAATTACACATTCCAGTTTTTGACTACCCTTTGTTCCCCATTTTGGAAAGCAAATACCCCAACGTATAATCTGAGGCTTAATGAGTTTTTTTAACATGTTATTTTTTTCCACAAGTTTTTGTAAAATGTGGAAAGAAAATGAAAATGATTTTTTACACAAAGTTGTCCATGTATAAGATATTTCTAACATAGGTTGTACATAGCAAAAATTACACCCAAATATACATTCTGCTATTCCTCCTGAGTATGGCGATACCACACATGTGAGACTTTTACACAGACAGGCCACATACATAGGTCCAACATGCAGGGAGCACCATGAGGTGTTCTAAGGGCATACATTTCAAATCTAATTTGACTACCTATTAGAATAGGGCAAAGAGGAGGAGGCCTGTCAGTGATTTGCAAGACTCATCTTGCAATCATCAAACCAGTCCTTCAAAACCCTCTTCCATTCATGGAAACCCTTTCTCTGCAACTCCAAGCAAACTCCCAGGAGATCGCCCGGATTCTACTCTGCTATAGGCCACCTGGCCCAAAATCGCAGTTTCTCCCACTATTGACGGACTTCATCTCTACTTATACCCTTAACAGCAAACACCTTTTGCTGCTCGGGGACTTCAACCTCTGGGCCAACTTCCTGCAAGACCCCGTTGCCGACGCCTGCATCAACCACCTGGAAGGATTAGGGCTACAACAGCTAGTATGTGGGCCCACACATGCTTCAGGTCACACACTCGATGTTATTTTCAGACAAGATCTGGAAATGAAAATCTTGGATAATGAACCGTTGCCATGGACAGATCACCATGCAATTAAATTCATTATTTCCGAATTCCCCCCCTTATCAAAAACATCAAATCCAGTGACAACACACTGGACTAGATGTCAGAAGAAGCTCCACTCGGAACTCTTCAAAGCCATGTTAAGGAAAAAAAAAAAACAATTCAGCCGCATCAAACGGCTGAAGAATCACTGGAGGCCATAAACACAGCCCTGTTACAGTCAGCTGACTTAATAGCGCCAAAACGTAAAACCCACATCCGGAAAAATAACTCCAGCTGGTTCAACAACCAACTGGCGTTGCTGAAGCAAGAGCGCAGAAGGGCGGAAGCAGCCTGGAAAAGAAGCTCTTCAGATGAGAACCTCTTCATCTACAAGGCAATAACAAGAAAATACCACAAAGAAAATCTTCAAAGCCAATAAAAACTATTTTTCTGAGGCTATCAACAGCGCCCTAAACCACCCCCGCGAACTTTTCAAGCTGGTCACTCAGACCATGAATCCAGGCTGTCTTGAAGCCCCCAATTCGGACACACGAGAATTTTGCAATGAATTATCGGATTACTTCATTAATAAAATCGAGGGAATCCGGCAAAGCATTCAGCAAAACAATTCCCCCCGTAGGCCCCCCCCGTAATTATTTACACAACACCTGCAGTAATTCACCACAACCTGGTGAATTCATGCTGGAACCCATCTCTATCCATGCCACTGAAAATATCATCGGTGCTCTGCGTAAAAGCACTGCTCCGAATGATATCATCCCCACTAAACTGCAGAAGGAATGCGCCGACATCCTGGCACCTTCTATCACGCAGCTTATCAACAAATCTTTCAGGGAAGGCATAATGCCCTCCCAGTTGAAAGAGGGCATAATTCGACCCATCTTGAAGAAACCCACCCTGGACCCCAAGGACCCACTGCACCGCCGTCCCTTAACAGGCCTAAATGTACTCTCAAAAGTAATGGAAAAGTAGTGGTACAACAGCTGCAACAGCATCTAGATACCCACAACCTACTTGATCCATTTCAATTGGGATTCCGGCCCGGACACGGGACGGAAACCGCATTGCTCAAAATATGGGACGACGCTCTCGAGGCCGCAGACGATGGAGAATCTTGTCTTCTGGTTCTGTTGGACCTAAGCGCAGCCTTCGATACAGTAGACCACAAGCTGCTATTGACTCGGCTAGCTAAGTAGCCAAAGTCGCAGAAGGCGATTTATCTTGGTTCTCCTCTTTTTTGGAAAACCGATCGCAAATAGTGAAGTTAGGACCTTTCACTTCTGAAAAACGCACATTATCGTGCGGAGTCCCTCAAGGATCCCCTCTGTCGCCGGTGTTATTTAACATCTATCTTTGTCCTCTTTTTGAAATCATCAGCAGCCAAAAACTGCTCTATCACTCATATGCAGACGACACGCAACTGTATTTCCGCATTTGCAATAAAAAGGTTCACCACCTCAATCTAGAGACATGTCTCACTTTGATAGAGGACTGGATGACAAAGAGTTATCTTAAACTCAATGGAGCGAAAACAGAACTTCTCCTGTTTCACGCCAAGCGTATGA
Organism: Rana kukunoris; assembly: GCA_029574335.1. Lineage (NCBI taxonomy): Eukaryota > Metazoa > Chordata > Amphibia > Anura > Ranidae > Rana > Rana kukunoris. The sequence goes on from CM056053.1 coordinate 310,367,754, forward strand.
ATCAACCTGCAACAACCTGGACACCCCCGCCCATTCTGGGCAAAATCATCACCCCTAGCGCCAAAGTCAAAAGTCTCAGGGTCATCTTCGACTCCTACATGACAATGGACGCACAAATAGGGTCAGTAGTCAGCGGATCTCATCATCTGCTGCACCTACTACGTAGACTTATTCCTTTTATTCCCAAAGAAGATATAGCGGTCATGGTGGGAGCAATTGTGAACTCCAGACTGGACTATGCAAATGCCCTCTACCTCGTACTCCCTAAGTACCAAATCGCTCATCTACAAGTCGTTCAGAATACGGCCGCTAGACTTGTGACTGGGAAAAAACCCTGGGAATCAATCTCACCTTCACTGAGAACCCTTCATTGGTTACCAGTAATAGACAGAATCACTTTTAAATCACTCTGTCTAACGCATAGATGTATCCATGGGAATGCCCCCTCATTATTTATGCGAAAAAATAAAAGCTCACAATCCCAATCGCGTTCTGCGATCCACCAACCAAAATCTGCTCCAGATACCGAAAGCCAGATACAAGTCCAAAGGAGAAAGAAGATTCGCGGTCCAAGGTCCCAGACTATGGAACGCTTTACCAACCAGCATTCGGTTGGAGGAGAACCACTTAGCATTCAGGAGAAAGATCAAGACTCATCTCTTTTAATACCAAAAGGGACAGGAACAACAAGCGCCCAGAGGCGATTTAGTTCGCATGTGCCACGCTATATAAGTTTTCATTCATTCATTTATTACACTTTTGTGAGCCACTGATGTGGCAGGGATATGGCAAGGATGAGAATTGATGTGGCATGGATGAACACTGATGTGGCATGAATGTGACACAGATGAGCACTGATGTGGCATGGATGAGCACTGATGTGGCACGGATGAGCACCGATGTGGCATGGATGTGGCATGGATGTGGCAAGGATTGGCACTGATGTGGCATGGATGTGGCATGGATGAGCACGAATGTGGCATGGATGTGGCACGGAGGAGCACTGATGTGGCATGAGTACCATTGAGTTGGGTAATAATGACAACCATTATAAGCGCTTAGACACAGCGGCTTCGCTGCCATTGGCGCTATATAAGTGTAAACATTATTATTATTATTATTATTATGTATTAGCACTGATGTGGCATGGATGTGGCTATTGGTGATCACTGATGTGGCACGTATGAGCACTGATGTGGCATGGATGAGTACTGATGTGGCATGGATGAGCACTGATGTGGCACGGATGAGCAGTGATGTGGCATGGATGTGGCACATATGAGCACTGATGTGGCATGCATGAGGCACAGATGAGCACTGATGTGGCATGGATGGGCAGGGAGGAGCACTGATATGGCATGAATGAGCATGAATGAGGCATGGGTGGGCACGGATGAGGCATGGATGAGCATGAATGAGCCATAGATGGGCACAGATGAGGCAAGGATGAGCATGAATGAGCCATGGATGGGCATGAATGAGCCATGGACGGGCACAGATCAGCACTGTGGGTGCTTCAGATCCAGCCCACAAGCACTGCTGCACCGACTCCCTCCTCTCCTCACACACTATAACGATCGGTGTGAGGAGAGGGGAGGAGCTGAACCAGACATGCTACGGTTTTTTGACAAGTGATCGCTCTGTCGATCACGTGGTAAAGGTTACGCTGTCATTGCTGGACATTCCTGGGTGCGCACCCCAATTTTTAGAAACTTTAATGACTATGAATACTGCTGGATTGACATAAGGTACAGTAAGTGTGGTGCCTATATTTAAAAAGGGATTAAATTCTTTACCAAGTAACTAAAGACCAGTTAGTTTAACTTCTATAGTCAGCAAGATACTTGTGAGTTTAACCACTTCCATACAGGGCACTTACGCACCTTCCCGCCCAAGCCAATTTTCAGCTTTTAGCACTGTCGCAATTTGAATGAGGCCCCATAAACACGAGCAGACAGATTTGTTCAAATCGGTCGGGCAGATCGATTTGAACAAATCTGTCTCCTGGGGACGTATTGGTTTGATCGTGTACACACGATCAAACCAAAATCCCCACCAGCAGACGGCGCGGTGATGTAGCGGTGACGTAGCGGTGACGTTGACGCCGCCACCTCACCGCACCAGGAAGTAAATCACTTCCGCGCATGCGTCAAATCCATTCGACGCGTGTGCGAGAAGACATGTCTGCTGGTTAGCGTACTAACCAGCAGACATGTCGGGCAGATGGGTTCCCAGCCGACAGATTTGAAAGCATTCTTTCAAATCTGTCGGCTGGCCAAATCCGTCTGCTCGCCCGTACACACGATCGAATCTGTCTGCTGGGACGGTAGGGCCGACCGTTTCCAGCAGATAGATTTGATCGTGTGTACGCGGCCTGACAATTGCGCGGTCATGCTACACTGTATCCAAACAAAATTGGCGTCCTTTTTTACCCACAAATAGAGCTTTCTTTTGGTGGTATTTGATCATCTCTGCGCAACAACTAAAAAAATAGCGACATTTTTGAAAAAAAATAAGTTTTTATTTTTTTTTCTGTTCATTTTTTTGTAAATAAGTACGTTTTCTTCTTCAATTATGGGCACTGATATGGTAGCAATGGGGGCCCCCGATAAGGTTCCACTGGTGGGCACCGATAGGCAGCACTGGTGGACACTGATAGGCAGCACTAATGGGCACTGATAGGCGGCGCTGGTATGCGGCACTGATGGGCACTCATAGGCGGCACTGATGGGCACTTATAGGCACACTGGGCACTCATAGGCGGGACTGATGTGCACTCATGGGCAGCACTGATGGGCACTCATGGGCAGCACTGATGGGCACTGATAGGTGGGCACTGGGCATAGATGGGCACTAAGAGGTGGCACTGATGGACACTGGGTGGCACTGGTGGACACTGGGTGGCACTGATGGATACTGGGTGGCACTGAGGGGTGATACTGATGGCATTGCTACAGTCAGTGCCCATATTGCCAGTCAGTGCCCATCAATTGCATTAAAAAATATATATTGTTTTTTTTTTTTACTATTTGTGCTCTATTGAGCACTCCCTGGTGGTCCAGTGTGTGGATCCGAGGGGCGGCTGCGCTGATAATCAGACGCGAGTGAGGAAGAGCCGGTCAGCGGCTCTTCCTGTTTACATCGCGATCAGCCGTGATTGGACATGGCTGATCACGTGGTAAAAAGTCTCTGTGAGAGACACTTTACCTCGATCGGTGTTGCGGGGTGTCAGACTCGCCACGATGCGCGCCCCCAGGGGCGCGCAGTGGCTCAATATCCTGAGGACATCATATGACATCATATGACGTCCAGTCAGGATTTAGCAACCACTTTGCCGCCGTCAATCTGTCATTGGCGGGCGGCAAGTGGTTAAAAAAGTCCACATAGGAGTTTTTTTGCTAGAAAACAATATTTTAAGCAATAGTCAGCATAGATTAAAGGGTCACTAAAGGAAAACATTTTTTGGGCTGAAATGACTGTTTACAGGGTATAGAGACATAAAAGTTAACTGATTCCTTTTAAAAATGATTAAAAATAGATAAAAAATCAATCATATAATCAACCTACTGTTCTAGTTTCGTTTTTGCTGTTATTTCCTGTCTCTCTGATGTACAGAGCCAGAGAGCCAATAGAGGGCAGTGATGGTTTGTCTAAAACCCCTCAGCACCAACCCAGTTTCAGTTTACACACAGTAATCACACCTCCTTAGTGACCACAGTGAGAAAGCTCCCAGCACTGTGGTTATAAGGAAACAGACAACCAGGAAGTGTGGAGATCAGAGCAGAATTACAGCAACATCAAAGCAAAAACGAACATTGAGGACATGAAAACAGCACTGCAGTAAGGTAAAGGAAGCTATTTAGCTAAAAAAAAATCCTTTAGTGACCCTTTAACAAAAGGCCAGAGCTGTCAAAATATATATATATATATATTTTTTTATGATGAAGTAAGCAAAAACATAGCAAAGTGGCTGTGGACATTGTACACTTGGATTTTACAAAAGTGATTGACATAGTTCCCCCACATATAGCTAATGTGTATGTTAAAGTCTACAGGCTTAGAAAATTCATTTTGTAAATGGATTAAAAACCGGCCATATTCAGAGAGTAGTGAATAATTATTTATACTCTAAGTGGTCTAAGATATTTAGTGGTGTACCCCAAGGTTCAGTGCTGGGACCCTTACTTTTTAACCTATTTATAAATGATATAGAGTTTGGGATAAAGAGTAACATTTCAGTTTTTATAGATTACACCATTACCATTGCAGTAAAAAAAGTCAACCTCAATGCACTATTTAATTTGGCAACTATGGCACACAAGGTTTACTGTTGATAAATGTAAAGTTATGCACTTGGGGGCTAAAAACATGCATGCATCATACATACTAGGAGAACAGCTGGTGAGAGTCAATAGTTCTGAAGGATCTGGGTGTTCTAGTATACCATAGCCTTAATAATAGCATGCAATGTAAAGCTGCAGGCCCAGATTCACGTACATCGGCGCATTATCGGTCCGGCGTAGCGCACCGCCATTACGTTAGACTTGCGCCATCTAGCCGCGTAATCCCCCGATTCACGTAGCTTTTGCGCAGGAAATTGCGCAAGCGTAAGGTTTTTTCCAGAGGCGTAAGGAGGAGTAATACAAATTGGGAGGGACGTGGGCGTGTTACATTGAAATGAGCCGTGACCCCATGCAAATGAAGGGCCGGCCGGCTCGCGCATGCGCGCTTTAAGGAGACCATGGTCAGCTCCACTGTGCGCATGCTCACAACTCGGGAGCGGCGCAATCAGTGAAATTGGAAATGGACTAGGGCAACTTTGTGAACTACGCAGACAGCATAAATAGACACACACAAATGCACTTCCTTTGCAAAATACATCCCTTTGTATCCCTCCCTATACAGCAAGGTGCTTTTGTTTGTTTGTGACGTGTCTTTGAGATATTTGGGGACTGTTTTGCAGAGTGATTTTTGTCTTTTATGTGTTTTCTTTGTTGTTATTTTGTTTAAATTATATTTTTGCTGGGCATTTTTTTTTTTTGCTCGTTATTTATTTAATTTTTTTGGTTCTGTTTGTGTATGATTTTGGAATGTGGGGGTGATATTCCTGCGGGAAAAGGGGTGTCACCCTCATTTGTGGTGGAGAAGTGATCCCCAGGTCTGTGTGAATGGTGTATGAATGTACAGTGACATAATTGGAGCCGTGGCGTGGCGTTGCAGCTCACAAGTCCTGCATGGTGGACTGGTGCCAATCCAATGTGATGACGATGTGGTGTGTGTGTGCTAGGGACCACAGTGGTGTGCATGCATGCATTCTCATTGTGCCATGATTAATGTGTGTGTTTAACGTGCAAAGATGCATAATGTGCGCTGGCATGAGATGGGGTCATGAGATGGGGTACCAGTGCATATGCAGAGTCACCTTGAAGGGAAAAGACAGGAGGATGTTAGTCATGCATGTGCCACTTGTGAGGTGTGCATCACGGGAGGGGACAGTCATGCCTGCCACCCATGTCACTCACCAACCAGCCAGCTGTCCCCATACATGTTCTGTTCGCAATCTGTGGGGATGGGGCTCTGATTGTATATGTAGCTGTCATGGGTGTCATGGGTGGTGTCATGTGTTGGGCTGGTGATGTCCTCCTGCAGGGTTGTGGTTAATTCCAGGATGGCATGAGGGGGGAATCTGAAGATGCGATACACCTCAGAATCACTCATGCCAAAGAGGTCTATGCGTGTGCGGTATACCCTCTCCCGTGCCATCCTCCGTGCCATCCTCTGTGCCCTCCTCCTTCTTTGGTCATCTAAATTCACTAGTGCAGCTATGAGCGACGATGCCCCTGGCATGTTGGCAGTCAAATTGTAGTGCAACACGTGTGTGTGGTCTGCTCCTCAGTAACGGTGTAGATGTTTTTTCAAAATTTAGACCAGCTTTTAGGTGCTCTAACTTTAGACAGGACATTTTGCTGTTGCGCACATCGCGTAGCCTGCGCAGCAACTGCGTTTTTTTGTGGATCCCCGCAACTCCCTCATTAGCATATTTGACTAGCAAATCAATGGTGTGTCTAGCGCATTTTTGCGCGGACGGATGCGTCTGTCTAACGAAATTACGCCGGACAAAAAAAAGTAGATTTCTGGCGTAAATCGTTTTCTGAATCGCGCGCATCTAAACGCACGCGCACATTTAGACTTACGCACACGCAACACCAGTTGCGCAGGCGTAATCGCTCTGTGAATCTGGGCCGCAGTTTCTAAAGTTAGCAAAATACTTTTTTGTATTAAAGAATTTGAAACTCCATAGAGAGAGCGAGACATAGTTTTACCCCTGTACAAGTCATTACCTAGACCTCCTCTGGAATATGCAGTTTAGCTTTGGACACCTGTTCACAAAAAGGAAATCATAGAACTGGACAGAAAACATCAACAAAACTTGCTAAACTTAGTAGCACGTTGACACTACAGAATGTAGGAGATATTGAGAAAAAATGGGGAAACTGTACCGAAGCTTCAACAACAGAGGCTGGTTGGGTGTAATGAATGAATGAATGAAAAAAACTTATATAGCGCGGCACATGTGAACTATATCGCCTCTGGGCGCTTGAACCTGTATAAAAGTTATAACAACTACCATACAAAAAGTACTAGATCAGGGAACAGCCACAGAGTGAATTGGCAGTGTAAATGGTTATGGTAGTGAGAGGGTTAAACTATATCCACAGTAATGGTAATGAGATAGAAAAAAAAGAAAGCCAGCAGCAGTGAATTCAAAGTTTTTGGGGTCCACTGTCAGTTAATGCAGAGTGGCAAAATGGCTGTGTATCAGCATGTGTGCTGTGTCTAGGACCAGAGGAGTGTCACTCTGGCAGTCAGGAGGTGGGAAGGCATCTCTGGTTCCTATGACAAGCAGTTCCTCTTTTGTCATAGGAGAAACTGTTCCTTTGACAAATATGTACATTAACCCTTGCCCTGATAGGCTCCAGAAATGTTGTATTCTTCCTGATGCTCTGGGTTGTGGGTGGCCCCTTGGAATCATCATGTACAATGAAGGGCTTTTAACCCTGCATTATATGTAGGAGAAGCAGAACTACTGTATGATTGCAACCAGGTATGCTTTGGAGAGGAGGCTTTAAAGGAGTGGCCGCACAAATTGAGGCAGCTTCCAGGAAAGAGGAGTAAAGTTATGCCCTGTACACACAACCGTTTTTCTCGTCAAGAAAAAAAACTTTGTTTTTCCCAACTGGATTCCTCTCAAGTCTGCCTTGTATATAGACGTTCAGGCCAAATACCGCCATTTCAAAGCACAGTGATGTAAACCACGTACGACCGGACTATAAAGGGGAAGTTCCATTCAAACGACACCACCCTTTGGGCTGCTTTTGCTGATCCTCGTGTTAGTAAAAGTTTGGTGAGAGACGATTCACGCTTTTCAGTCTTCATGCTTTTCAGTCTGTTACAGCGTGACGAATGTGCTATCTCCATTACAAACGCTAGTTTTACCAGAACAAGCGATCCCATCTCATACTTGATTCTGAGCATGCCCGTTTTTTTTTTTCCTTCGGGAAAGCATACACACGACCAGTTTTCCTGTTGGGAAAAAGTCAGCTGGGAATCCCGGCGGGAAAAAAAAAAACATGCCCCTGTCGGAAAAACTACGATGGAGCATACACACAACCGGGATTCCCGGCCAAAAGCTCTCATGGCAGTTTTCCTGCTGGGAAAACCAGTCATGTGTACGAGGCATAAGTGTTACTTCTTTCTATATCCCTAGATTTCATAAGCAGTTGACCCTTGAATCTTGGGGGGGGGGGCTCCACTGCAAGGTACATTTTTTTTATTGTTCCTTGAGTTGCACTTTAATGCATTGTATTATCTCAGCATTTTTTAGTACACAGATACATTATTAATGTTGGAGGAGGGCCTCCATTGGGATTATTTTGCTTTTTGAATTCCAAATCGTAAGAAATGCAATGATTTAAATTATGTTTTAGACTCTTGTTCTATTGGGTTTTCTTCTTAGCATAAAACAGTTTAGAGAGGGTGAGGTGAGTGTTATAGTATTTTCAGCATTATGTGCACAATTTTTTTTTTTTTTTTACTGTAAATAGGTTAGCTGCCATAAAATGATATCTCTCTTCAATGCTATAAAAAAAAACCTCTATATTGAATGTAAAATTCTATTTGAAACAATTTAAGTTTGCATCATTCATGTTTTCAGTGTTTAATAAATCTGTGGCATGAACAATGCAAGAAACAAAAGAGAAACCATTTCAGAAGTATTAAGACCATTAACCTTTAAACAGATGGATAACTCCAAACAGCCCTGTAAAATTAATAGAGCATAGAGTGCAGGTCTCTAAACTCCATTGGATACATGTTTCATAGTTCATCTTAAAGCTTTTTCCTCTTCTTCAGACTTCCAGTGAACATGTATATGATACGTTTATCTTAGTCAATAACTTTATACCGTTTTTTTGTGTTTTATATCCATTTGAGTTTTCCTGAAAAATAGGAGATCATTTTCCTAATAGACAGTTTATAGATAACTGTAAAATGTATATTTCCCACTCGAATGTAGCCCTCATTTGGGGGGGGGGGCATGGGAAATGGCCCTAACCAAACATGATATTGTGCTTAACCTTATATTGCTTCCTGATGACATCACCCTTCACGTTTCATGCTTCCTGACGAAGTCACGCTTCACGTTTCACGCTTCCTGACGATGTCATCACGACGAAACGACCTGAATTATCTCACTTTTTTATGGACATTTCTTGATCTACTACCCATTCTGACTGCTGTTCATGTCATGCACTTAGTTCACTTTGAAGTTTACCATGCACTTTACTATTGTTGATTATGAATTGTAAAGCACTTTATTTATACGCTACCTAACCATAGTGTGCAGCCTATTATTATTATTATGCACTTTGTCCACGTTTTTTATGCACTTTATTATTGCTGATTATGAATTGTAAAGCACTTTTTGCACTTTATTTATACACTATTTAAAGTGGTTGTAAACCCTTAGGCCCCATACACACGAGCAGACAGATTTGTTCAAATCGATCGGACAGACCGATTTGAACAAATCTGTCTGCTGGGGACGTATTGGTTTGACCATGTACACACGATCAAACCAAAATCCCCGCAGGCAGACAGCACGCTGACGTGGCGGTGACGTTGACGCCGCCACGTCACCGCACCAGGAAGTAAAACACTTCCGCGCATGCGTCGAAACCATTCGACGCGTGTGCGAGAAGACATGTCTGCTGGTTAGCGTACTAACCAGCAGACATGTCGGGCGGACGGGTTCCCAGCCGACAGATTTTAAAGCATGCTTTCAAATCTGTCGGCTGGCCAAATCCGTCTGCTCGCAACACAGTCCTCCAAGTGTTGGGACATGGTAAAATCTATTGCAATGTCCCAGGCCAGGCAAGCCTTAAACTGTGCGGGTGTGCGGGAGTGTGGAGTTAGCGGCCACCAAAGAAGCTGATCAGACCGATCTGTATCTGATCAGCTGCATTGGTCTAATGGACCCCAGATCTCTCCATAAAGAGGACCTTTTACAGCACATGCTTTCACAAGGGATATTTTTCATCCCTTGTGATAGCAATAAAATGAATACAAAAAATAAAAGACAGTGTAGAAAAAAAGTTTTGTATAAAATAAATAATAATAATAAAAAATTAAAGCACCCCTGTCATCCCCGTGCTTATGCGCAAACACAAACACAAACATTACTACCGCACCCATATGTAAACAGTGATCGCACCACACATGTAAGGTATTGTTGCGAATGTCAGAGTGAGAGCAATAATTCTAGCACCAGACTGTCTGTGTATATCTAAACTGGCAACCTGTAAAGGCATTTAAAGCATTGCCTATGGAGAATTTCAAGTACCGTAGTTTGCCGCCATACCATGAGCGGACGCAATTTTAAAGCGTGACATGTTAGGTATACAACAAGTGATATTGTTTGCGCTGTGGTGGTGATTCCTAAAGGGTGATGGGAAAGGGGAAGTGAAGTAGTAAACTAGGTGAATACAATAAGTGACAAAAATGTATAAATATATAGAAAAAATTCTATAAAACACAATGTGAACAAAGTAACAGTAAATAACAGTGACCGTGTCATCTAGAAAGAAGTGTGGTGGACATAGTAGAATGCATGGTCAAACTCAGTCCTGCAGACAAAACCAAATAAAAGAAGAGAGTCCAACTTAATCATGCAACTCGGTGCAGCAAGTGAAATCTGGTGTGAAGTCAAAAGGAGATGTTCCAGCAGCCAAATGAGTGAAGGTGCAATGGAGGATTCCAAAACGTGCAGCCCACACCTCTAGTGATCCTATCAGCTTACCTCAAGGCTATCTGATATAGCCAGAAAGATAGGGCATCAAACTCTTGATGAATGGAAGCCTCAAATCCGATGGTGCATGGAAGGGGAAAGTACAAAAAAACAAACATAGAGTAGTCCTGTCACCACTGGAGGGATTCCTGCTAGCAATCAAAAGATGTGCACTTACACAGAGTGGTGAAAGGGGGTGCCTATCTCCACGAGCAGCGAGCTCGTCAGGTGCTGCTCTGCTGCCGCTGTTTGGCTAGATGTTGATCCGCCGATACTCAAACGATGGTGTTTGAAACAAAAATAGGAGGGCACATCGCATAATACCGCAAAATAAAGATTTAATAAACAAAGCACAAAATAAAAACTCACATAAAGTCAGCTGAGGCGGTCATACATCCACGAGCAGCGAGCTCGTCTACCGTCCGTCAGGTGTAAAGGGTCCAGTGCTCCAATCCCGACGCGTATTCGTCACACCACGTGACTTCATCAGGTATCTGTTTACTTAGCATAACATCATCTTTTATATTTTACAAAAACAGTAGGTATTATATTGTGTAATAAAATTCATTAAAGTGTATTTTGTCCAAACAAAAAAATTGCAACACCCATCATTTTATTCTATAGGGCCTTTGCGAGTAAAACTCAGAATTGGCCCAGGTGGGAAGTGGTCCAACTATTGGAACATAGGAATACTTGCAGAAGAGTCTCTTCTTCTTATCTGGTGAAAATTCAACATCAGTGGCTACCCCTCTATGAATAAGGCCATGTGGCTCAGTCCTCTGTTTATTAAAGAAAAATTAAAATTAAAGAAAGCTAGGAACCTGAAAAATAGATGGATGGTGCCACTCAACATACAGGCAGGGTATGTAACACAGCAAATAACCATAGAAATTAAAAAACTAAAGGTTGTGTACACCCATAGGCTACCTCTTCACATTTATTAATCATATGCAAAAATAGTACAAATAAAAACAGCACAGATCATGCAACAAACTCTTTTCAGTCCTATCCCTCCCACCTCCCTCCCAGAAAACCCTACAAACCCCACCGATTCCCTCACCCCCTAGACCTATGAACTGCCTCACTGGGATTTCCCCAAGGAGCTGAGAATGTGTGCCAATGCCGCTAACCCCTCACAGAGATGAAACAAACCCCTGGTGACTACACATGCAAAGATAGTTACTTCAACAATGGGGATAAATGGGGATAAATACATCCACCCAAGCAGCTGAGAGGAGAGCACTGCACCTTAATGCCACTTTTGGGTGTACACAATTTTTTGTTTCCATCAGTTCCCTGTTTCTCTCTTCACTTTCTCAGTCTTCATTAGGAACTAAATGAATTGCACATGTCTACTAGATTATTGTGTATTTTTGACTTAAGTAAATCAACCCCACTCATTAAACTCTTTTTATTTTTCTTGCATGTGATTGAGTATTCTTAAATATATAATAAAGTGAAGCTTTGCCACATTCACTAAGCTCTTGGGAAGATTCTGTTGCATTTGCCTTTAAGAAATAACCCCAGAATGTCTCTTCTGTATTAAAAAGCCTGCCTACTTAATTAATGCAATTTGTTTTGGTAGCATAAACATATAGGGATGTACCAGATACAACACTACCTGTTTCAGTGGACCTAACAACCACATTTCCATACTGCAGTCACACAATTATATGCAAACTAGAGCCAATTTAGCCAGGAGCCACTTGTCACCTGCCAGTCATCAGCTTCTTTACTGTTTTTCCATTTCTTTTGAAACTGCTCTCACATATTTGTGTAGTTTGTTTTTATTTGGCAGGTGGGCTAAAATGAGAATAATGTGAATGTACATGCATTTTTACTGTTTATTAAAAAAAAAACTCTTAGTACGCTGAGCAGATCAGTTAAGCTTGGTCTGCAAAGCTGCCAACAATATTTTACATATCAAAAGCATTGTTGTATTTATGTTTATTTTTTGTCTGGAATGCATTTGATCTTAACCCGTTATTGCCATAGGTTAAATCATTTTGCTGCCAAAACAAACTACACATATTATTACTACTTCATGCTATTTAAATTCAGATGTTTGGCATTAATGGGGGAAATTGAATTGTCTGTACAAAGGATTTCTTCCTAGAATGTAAATTAGGTATGCAACAAAGGGCTATTGTGCATACATAATTATAATTTTTGTGAACTTGCTACTAAATCACAAAAATAATGGTTGGTAATTGGTAATATATTTTACCTAGCACAAAATAATATTGCACATTTAACAACACTTGATATATGCAGGTTATAGCACCTGATCAGTTACAAGTCTGGTTTATTTCACAAGTAAAGAGGCAAGGATATTGTTTAGAAGCGAAAGACAGATGACTGAACCCACAGAAAGTATTATAAAAAAATAATTATTTCTGTCTTGTTTAAATCTTTGATGAACAGCAAGTCATAGTCATTTCCAATCCAGATCATGTTATGTTAACTTTTTTTTTCTTGTATGTGATAATTCCTCTGAACCCCTTAAACTAAGACTGCATTAGGAAGAAAATAGGTGCTGTATCAAAACTTGCCACCGGTCTACTGCTTTATTCCATTTGTCAATAATTGATCATTAGCTTTTTAGGAAATTATGTATCAATCAAATCTCTTGCTAGTTACACATTTTGCTTAGCTTTTTTGCTTTAATGACACATAAAACGTGTATTCTGTGTAAACACAGAAATAATGAAAATATAACAAAACAAATGAAATGTAAAAAGTATAGTAAATGATGAGGTTCTAAGAAATAGTATGTAAAAGACAAGAATTCTTAAACCTGAAAACACAAAGAACCACTCACATAGAGGCATATATTTTGTAGAAATTGGAATCTGTGTTCCAGGTCTGATATATGTTCCCAGCTTGTAGGTTTGGTGCTTGCACTTGCATTTTGCCTTGATCTGCTGAGCATTGTAAGTTGGGGCTGTAGCACCCCAGTGGCCACTTTAAGCTAACTTTTCAGGAAAATAAATAGCAGCTATAGGAGAATTACAGATCTGTCAATAACCCAATATCAAAAAATTCTAGACACCTACACAGGGCTGAACTGGAATGTGTATAGCCACCAAAGGATAATAATTATATGATAAATAAATTGTGAATTTAAAGAACATAATCTTTTTACATTTTCCCCTTATAGAAGACACTCTGACAGGGATTTCCTAGCAAAATATCAAGTGAAGCAATGAATTAAAAAATACTTTTAGCATATAACTAATGATTAGAAGAGTTTGGCACACCCTGTTCAAGACTCACGGGTGCTTATCATGAAGCTAATACTGTATCACCAGTTTCTTGTGAAAAAAAAAAACACTGTATCACCAGAGACATATCTGGCCATTCCCTACCTCTGCTCACTTGATTGTCCTAATGCTGTCATCAGGGGGGTAGGGTTCAAGGTCAAAAATAACTGAAAGAGCCTCAGCAAGAGCCTAAGCTGTACAGTGCCACTGAAAAGGTCCCAAAGTGGGTTTTAAAAATCAGCAGCTACAAAATTGCCAAATTGGTCTGCTTTAAAGGAAACTTGTGAAATAGAAATATGGAAGCTGCCATTACTGATGGCGGATACTACACTGATACTACACTTTATGTGCAGGTCCTGGAACTGTCATCCTGATCTTGATTTTATTATCTAATGAGTGATTAACCAGGAACAAACATGCAGGGTGGACGTTCAGAATTGGCAGAATGCTTGGCCTAGGTGAGTGACTCATTAGTTAAATCAGGATCAGAATGTTAACGTCATAGCTTGCACATTTAAATAATGAAATCTTCCATTTTTCTTTTTTTTCACAGGCCCACTTTAATCTAATCTACCATCATGTATAAAAAAAATGGTTCAACGAAAAATGGATAGTCTGTTTTTCTACATAGAAATTTTAGGAAATTTGCTTTCAATTGCCAGCACAACACAGTATTTCTGCTCTGCTGCATAGTCCTAAAAAATGCAGTGTAAATTCTAACATCGTTATGCTTTGCTTCCTTAAAAAAAGTTGAAAACATAAAATAATTGGATATTTTTATAAATATGATGCCTGATCAAAAAACAAAACTCTAATGTAGGTTTGGAGAAAATTTAAGTTCAAAGTGTAATGCCGCATAGCTGCCAACCTCAGATATGCCAATTCCTCTGAGACTTTTTCATTAGCAGAAAGCTGTGGAATAAACTTGAAGCGTGATGTGATGATCTCTTGCCTTGATACCTCATAGACCACTGCTAATTATGAAGCTGCTTGACAAGCAAACAGTGCTCCATATTTATAATAAAACAGTAGACAAAATCCGCCAATTTGTAATTTTAATGTTAGATGTAACCTCATGTTTTCCTGCAAAAGCGTAAAAAAACTGTAGTAAATAAATTAATGAGAACAATATTTTAGAGCCTGCAGAAAAAAACATTCATACAGTAAGATACAGAAATGGCTCACAAACCAATTAGCCTTAATATTTACCCCATTGCATGATTTCCTTACATCAAAGCCTGCCTATTTCTATACCCTTATTTAGGGTTCTACCAACTGACTGCAATTAAAGCTACTCTGATGACAAATAAAAACAAATGCTCTGGCATTGGGCTACATATTTACAAAATCAAATTTAAGCGTAGTTGCATTGGGAAAGGGAATTTTTATGTGTGACAGTAAATGAGAGTGGAGCACGAAGAACTCTTGCATAATTATACTTTATCATTAGAGCATATCTTTTTACTTCCAACTTAAAAAGCAAACCCAAGCTATGCAAAACTAGCTTCTTGTCTATTTGTTTAATCATCTGATGGATTATATGATTTCTAGAGTGATTTCATGAGCCTTAAAATTCCTATGCTTTATCAAAACAGCATGTTTATATTAACAGAAGGGGCTGGTTTATTCAAAGTCAGAATGTTACCTTACGCCACATCAAATTAGGATAAAGTAAGAAAGATCAATTTTTGATACAGATAGAACAAATATGAAGAAAAAGGAGCGTGCGTGTTACGATCTGGCCGTCTGATCTTCTGCAAATTACACTCTATATGTATGTTGCAAAATCAGCAAGATTTAGATGTTCCTGTCTGAGATGAATTTCCAGGTGAGAAGAAGCAATATTTTGATAACTGAATACTAAAATCTTTCCAATCATTTAACATTTATACAAGCCAACACTTTTATATTTTTAGTTTTGAATAGAGTAGGGAGGGGCCAATTCCTCTACTTCCTGTGTCATGATGGGAGATCTTTCGAAGGTAAGGGAGATCTCCGTTTAGACAGTTGTCCCCCAAAAGTGTCCCTATTAGAAGAGTCTTCCTCTATTTCTGTTCTGGTGACAACTAAGTTGCAGTAACAATGGTCATAGTAAAAACAGAGGTTACATTACCATAGCAGGGACACAGATAGCTATGAAACTTCACAAGGAATCTAACCCCCTACCACTCTATACAAGCAAAAACAATGTGGCTTTAGATATATTGCATATTGTTTGAATGGGGACTATTAAACCATGTTTTTTCTCAAAACATGAACTGGATATTTCCAGATTAGGTAGTGTTATCATAACCAATGATATGATACAGTAAGATGATTTTTTGTATGTACTTTATATGTTGAGTTAATGCAGTCATATTATCCCAGCATAGCTAGCTACACATATCAGCCTTCCCATTGCAAAAGTGAAGGGAGAGCACTCCACTCTAAAAGGAGTGCAATATTAATTGGATTGAATTTCAACATACTTTACTAATGGCAGCACAAAAAGCAGGTATCAATATTTTTGCATATAATATGTGTATTGTGGTGCTTTGCAATTTATTTGCTTCTCAATGCACATACAGTATACATGACTTCCAGTACACCTTCACTATAGCGCACCCCAATACTTAAAGTGGTTGTTAACCCACTTCCATAACTTTATCTAAGCCCCTCTGTGTTCTAATAACAAGTGCTCCTATCTGTGTGTTTTAATAAAAAAAAAAGTCTCCTTTACATTATATCAAAGCAGTTCCCCACGATCATGTTACTGGCCATGTCTCCTCTCTGACGGCTGACAGATGCAGTGGGCGTGGCCAAGATTCCCCCACTGACGTCAGTCAAGATGCGAGGAGAGGAGAAGAGAAAGAGCTGGCTGTCACATGATCGCAGGGGAACCACTGTGATATACTGTAAAGGAGGCAATTTTTTTAGTAAAGCACACAGACAGTGGCAATTTTAGAACATAGAGGGGTTTATATAACATTTTAAAAGTTATGAGAGCAACATGAGCGAAGGGGGCTAGCACTGACAGAGGGGCAGGCAGGAAAGGCAGGAAAGGGTGGGGGAGGGGGAGGGGGAGGAGGACTGTGGAGCTCATAGGAGGACAGGAGGGCTGTGGATGATAGAGGTACGTAAACTGACCATGGTGTCAGGGCTCAGCAGCCATGATACACTGTGGTCAGTTTACAGAGGGTAGAGTATAGCCATGCAGGATCAGCCAGGTAGTACAGGTGTTACAGAGGGCCAAATGACACAGCACACGCACTGTGCTGTATAACATGCTTTAAAGGGACAGGATCCAGTGTTTTGGGGGGTTAACAAATGCTTTAAATGTATATACTTGTTGTATTGCGGTGTGCTACATTTTGGAAATTACGTGCTATGGTGTAAATGGCCCCTTCTAGGATGGGCAAATTAACCTGATGCCGCGTACACAGGATCACTTTTTGTGATGTAAAAAAACGTTGTTTTATCTCACGAAACAAAACAACGTTTTTCAAACTTCATTTTAAAAAACGACGTTGCCTACACACCATTGTTTTCTGAAAATGCTCTTGCAAAGCGCGGTTACGTACACCACGTTCGACGGCACTCTGTTCCATTGAAGCTCCCGTCTCATAACTTGCTTCTGATCATGCGCGGGTATAAAAACTTTGTTTTAAACGTCGTTTTGCCCACACACGATCATTTTTTGTGAAACAAAAGACGACATTCTGAAAAACGACATAAAAAATTGAAGCATGTTCGAATTTTTTTTGGTCGTTTTTCAGAAGACATAAAACAACGTTTTGCCCACACACGATCATTTTAAATGACGTTTTTTAAAATGTTGTTTTATTTCATCACAAAAAACGACCGTGTGTACGCGGCATAACACAAACATTTCCCAGTGTAGGGAAACACACTTGCGATTTTACATTTCAAAAACAATTTAAAATGTTTTCCAAACATTTATAATGGTAATAATTTGTAGCTGTTTCTGTAGATTCAAAATACTTTCCAGTTTGTGGCTTCGTATGTTTTAAAAAGCAGCTCTATACTAGTAGTAGTAAACTGAAGGTTATGGTAATGGACACAGAAGGAGAAAACAACATCAGGAGAATATTTACTAGGATATTGAGCATCAGGCCATTAAGCACAATATGGCTGTTTGGTGTAATTCCTCTTTAAGGTTAGGTTTCTTCATTTTTGTTATCCAATTCTCTGCAAAAATCATTTATCATGTTCTTTGAATTTTATACTTCTCTTTTTAATAAATGAGACTGGGTACTGTTTTATCATATGTATAATAACACTCCTCCCATCCCTGTAAGGTTAGATAAACTAATTTAAATCTTTTCAACAATAAATTAAGTATTTCCAATAGATTTTTTTTTATAATTTATAACATGCTGTATGTATACATGCGCTAAAGATTGTACTGTTAAAAAGATAATGCATACTCTGCTATATCAGCTTTTATTTTAGTAAAAACACAATGAACAATTTATTACAAGTTAAAAAAAATATATTATGCTATTGTGTTCTGACAAGGGAATGCCAGCCCCACTAGAACACTCTGGTCAGCCATATCAGCCATTGGCTGAGAGCGCTGATAAGGAGCCAAATAGTAGATCATGCCCCTTCAACAGAAGCCAGACACATTTCTGCTGGATCGGCTACAGTACACATGAGCTGAATGCCGCCCGGTTTCTATCTATGCCGTCCAAGATTCGGCCTGTGTGTACTATTCAGAATAACATAAAGCAGGGGTAGGCAACCTCGGCACTCCAGCTGTGGTGAAACTATAAATCCCATCATGCCTCTGCCTCTAGGAGTCATTCCTATGATTGTCAGGGTCTAGCAATGTCTCATGGGACTTTTAGTTTCATGATAGCTGAACGGCCGAGGTTGCCTACCCCTGCTTTATGTTATTCTGAACAAGAGACCTAAGGGTTCCTGAATGCTTGCATTTTTAATAACCTGAATTAGCCAATGAAAGTACTACCTAAACTACAAATGTTCTGCATTGATCAATGACATTTTATCAGTACCCATCAGTACACACATTAATTTATCATCAATGTCTTTGTGACATTTTATATTATACTTTTATTTTTAAGATAGGTTTTTATTAAGGCAGTAATATACATTACAATCAAAAGATGGAAATTCTTAATTTTTCAGAAAGCAAAACCTTGGTATTTTGGTAGATGGAGTGTTCCTTGTTAGCTATGCAATTAGTAAACAGTTGTTGATGTAACATACTTAGGAAGAATAAATTGAGGCAGTTAATGACTTTAGAGTTCTGAGAAAATTCCATTGATGTGTACATGTTCTATAGTTCTTATTCTTTATGGTGACAATAGAATTTAAAGAGGGTGGGGACATCTCAGCTTTTTTTTATTTCCCATCAAATATACAAACAGCATATATATATATATATATATATATATATATATATATATATATATATAGATAGATAGATAGATAGATAATATATGGATGTATACAGAATATACTTGTATATAGTATATACTAAACATATTGACAATTTATATATAAATTACTTCCTTTTGGTTGACTTGTTTGTGCCAAATGCATGTTTGTTGCATTGGTGGATATTGGTGCTTCTCACATTAGTGCCAAACAATGTATATCATTTAATACAATTTTTTTCTGCACGCCCCGCTGTGTTTATTAACATGCCTGAGGAACTTTTGTCACACTGCCGTCCACTCCTTTTACTGTATATTAATTGAACTATATTGATAAATAGTATGATAAACTGATGGGAACTATTTTCCTCGAAAAATATTGATGCTGTTACATTTCATAAATGTGGAGTGCACATTTTACACCTTTTTAAAATTGTTATTGGTGTTTTGTTATTTTGTAAATTAGAAATTACATGGCTATTAAACAGTTGATTAGATTTACTTTAGAAAGAACTGCAAACGTATGAGAAACACTAAGACATAAATAAACACGCATTCATAATTTATTCAAATGCAAATGGTAGAAAATAAAAACTATTCACCTGATTTCTTTAAAAAAACAATACAGCAAAATGTGGACAGCAGATTGCCTGTAAATTTCTTACTTTTTTTCATTTGTTACTATTTAATATAATTAAATTGTATCATAGAAGCAACATTTGCATTGATTTTTTGTCTTAATCAATATAATAATACTGTTGCTTTAAAGCCAAATATTGATCCAGCTCCCTAACACTTGACTTGATACATATTTTCTATTGACAACATCAGATTTATATTCCATGTTTTCAATTAGTACACATGGGAAAGTTTAATGATGTCTGCATTTGCCAAAACCATTTCATTGTTGTTCCCATGAATATGTTATCATTCTAGATCAGTGTTCTCAAAGGTAATAACTTTGGTGATAGCTGATATTTGAGTGCAAACTAGTTGTTGGAATCTAATATGTAATCCTCTTGCTGCATCTGTTTGTCAATAGTATATACATCTAAAGAGAGTGTAATTAGTGTACAATGTATACAATCTTTTATGCTTGCTTGTTATTAGACAATGGTTACATTTGCTATTTCTTATTTGTTGTCTTTGTTCTAGTATTCGTGTTTTCTTTAACTTTCTGCTGGTGGGAATATAATTGTACTTATGCATGAAATGCAGTCTTAAGAATAACTTCAACAGCAATGGCTATATATATATATTTTTAAAGGAATCTGCTTTAAAAAAGAGCAGAGCCCTGGGCCCTGGGATGTGCAAATCTTGCATCTCCCCAATCTGCCACTATATTGTTAAATGTTCCTAACATAAAGTGCCCCCAACACTTAAAGTTATATTACACCCTCAGTGTTTTTCAGTGCTTTCAGCAGCCGATTTAATCACTTACTAAATATGCGTTTTCTTTATCTTTTAATCACTCCCTATGTTTCTTTTGGATAATAATAAACTTTATTTTATATAGCACCTTTAACTACTTTCCGACCGGTCACAGTACTGCGCCACAAAATATTGGTAAATTGCTGCATTTCGGGGTTTTGGGCATGTACATGCTCCTGCAAACCTACTCCCCTGTGATTTGACACAGTGGGAGTTCATCAACAGATCCTGCCCAATGATTAATGGTTGGGACCCTGCTGATCAGCTGTGTCAAACCGGAGTGTAGAGCTCTGCTTTGGAAAACAACACAGAGCTCGATACAGAGGGAACTATTGCTTTGTTACCAGTCAAAATAAATAGATCTGTAGTACAAAACAGCAAACGGTAAACAAATTAACACTTTCTAGGCACACAATTAACCCCTTGATTCACCCTAGATGTTAACCTCTGCCCATGTCATTAGTACAGTGCCAGTGTGTATTTTTACCACCGATAACTGTATTAGTATCACTGGTTATGTCAGTGTCAGTTAAACCGTGCCCACAAGGGGAGCTGTGGTGGCTCAACGTGATTGGCACTGCGCTGACAAGCCATTCACCTCTGCAGCCAAGGGTTCGGATCCCGGGCTCGGCTACATGTGAATTGAGTTTGGTGGTCTCAGCCCGGCTCCCGGTGGGTGTGCTATGCAAGGTACGCCTGTGCTTAGTACGCCCACCCCCCCCCCCCCACAAAAAACCACCACACTTGCACGCACACAAAATTGGTTTAAAACACATGCACTTTGGCCATGCGGTCTCTTAAAATAAAGAGAGGCGAAGGACCTACGGGGCTGGCTGGGTGGGCTAGGCCCCCTCACTCCCTCATAGGGGGAGTCCCTCTGCCCCATTGGGGTCCCGTTGGGCCCCAGTTGGGCTCCCAAGAGGAGCAGGTAGGGCGGGGTGAGTGGGAGGCCCCCCTTCACACCCGCCATTGCCACCAGGGGCATGGAGAAGGATGGCGATTGCCTCCGGGGGGAGGGTCTGCCTACTCCCAACTCCTGCAGTCCGGCTCCTCTCTCTGGAGTTCACGCACAAAAATACACTTTAAAAAAAAAAAAAAAAAAAAGCGGTAAAACACTGCTAGAAAAAAAAAAAAAAAAAAAAAAAAAAAACCGTGCCCACAAAGTGCCAGTCAGTGTCAGATGGATAGATTGTCAGATTGGTAGAATGCATGAAGGTAAAAAACCTTGAGCCTTTAAAACAGGGATCCTTAAACTATGGCCCTCCAGCTGTTGTAAAACTACACGTCCCATGTGGCATTGTAACACACTGACATTCACAGACATAACTAGGCATGATAGGAATTGTAGTTCCTGAACAACTGAATGGCCGTACTTTGAAAACCCATGCTTTAGAACGACTTTAAGCACAGAGGGCCAGATACACGTACATCGGCGCATTTTTGGACCGCGTAGTGCAACTCCTTTAAGTTAGACTGGCTTAATTTCGAGGCGCAAGTACCGTATCCTCGTAGTATTTTCGGCCAAATTCGCACCGGTGCAATGTAAATTCCGAGGCGTAAGGCGGTGTAATTCAAAGTGGGAAGGACGTGGGCGTGTTCCATTGAAATGAGCCGTGACCCCATGCAAATGAAGGGCCGGCCAGACTGGGCATGTGCACATGAAGCAGACTATGGTCAGCACCTCTCTGAGCATGCTCAGAACTCGGCACGGCGCAATCAGTTAGATAAGAACTAGGCTCGTCAGACTTAGTGAGCTATGAACAGTGCTTAAATAGACAGAGAGAAATGCCCTTCCATTGCAAAAGTACATCCCATTTTTTCCCTTCCTGAAGCAAGGTGCTTTTATTCCGTTGTCTGTTGCTGTTTGGAGGTTTGTGTCGTGTCGGTGTATATATATATATATATATATATATATATATATATATATATATATATATATAATATTAAATAAGATAATTATAATAATATTAAAATTAGTAAATTTATATTAGTTAAAAAAATAAAAATATATATTTATTATATTAATTATTATACAATATATACTAAACAGAAAAAAATGTATATAAAATATATATATTTACCCATTAGGGTGAAAAGAGCCACTGGCAAGGAAATGGAGTGTTGCCAGTACTTTGCCCAGTGGCGGTCGGCAGATCCTCTCCCGTGTAAGAACAGGGGAGTCCGTGCTATGGTGAATAAAGTAGCTGTTGCCTCCCAGTAGGATCCCTATGTGGGGAGCTAATATAAATATGAAAAGTAGAAAGGGAAATGGCGCTGCTAAATTAATACCTTTGTTGGGTATATCCGTGGGGTGAGCCCAATGGTAATAGGCCCCCCTTTTGGCTGGAATTAGGGTGCAATTGGAGAGATACCCTGTGTTAATAGGAGGGTAGATGTTGGTTCCTCAGCTTCCACTAATTTCAGTGAAATTGAGTAAAGGTGGATTAATTAGGTCAGGAGCCTGTGCAGGCCAGCAGGCCCAAAGATTGCTAAAGTAAAATGATCCTATGCTGCTATAAGGATGCCAGTTGTGACCGATGCACCCTAAACCATATAAAACAAAGAAAAAAATGTGTCTCTAAAGTCTAATAGGTAGGAATCCCTACTAGTGTGGTTACTAGTGTAATCAACCACACTAGTAGGGATTCCAGAAAGTCCAACGTATTATCTATAATAAAGTCTGATATAAGTTAAGCCTTGTTATTTTTTTTTCTATTTCTATTTTAATCAGATTTTATTTTAAAAAACATTATAACAAAATTACAAACAAAACAAATACTAAAACGACAAAAAAAAACTAACACAAATTTAAACAACAATCATTTTTCTTTCCCTTCCTTCTTACTTCCCATTAAGCAGATACTGTATATCAGCATCAACAACAGTATTTTTTTTAGTTTGTTTAGCATCTACTCCCTCAAAATATATTCGAGAGAGGAAAGAGAAGAAGACAACCTAAAAAAAAAAAAAAAAAAGAAGTAAGAAGCAACCGTACACTCATATAATTAATAGTACATTTTGTTTGACCACTTATCTACGTCAAGTATTTGGAAAAAGAGGAGGCGGACACTCTAAGGCGGCGTACAGACGATCGGATATATCCGATGAAAACGGTCCGCGGACCATTTCCATCGGATATGTCCGATCGGGAGTTTGATCCGATGGCGTGTACACACCATCGGATCAAATTCCCCGCCGCCGGACGGCGCGGTGACGTAGTGGTGACGCGGCGGTGACGTTGACGCCGCCGCGTCACCGCCACGTCACCGCACCAGGAAGTAAAACACTTCCGCGCATGCGCCGAATCCATTCGGCAGCGGCGCGAAGGCGGTGGGGGCCGACATGTCTGCTGGTAAGTGTACTAACCAGCAGACATGTCGGGCGGACAGATTCCCACCGGATAGATTTCAAAGCATGCTTTGAAATCTGTTGGGTGGAGAAATCTGTCCGCTAGCCCATACACACGAGCGGAGATGTCTGCTGAAACGGTCCATCGGACCGTTTTCAGCGGACATATCCCCTCGTGTGTACGCGGCCTTAAAGGCCAGAAAGCAGAAATGCATAACACATCTTCCCCACTCTCCATTTTCAGCCCTAATTGAAACATGAGGCGTCTATCCATTGTTTCCATATTTTCTGAAATTTCCATAGATTTTTACCATTTTGATTTGGCCCTAGATGGTGTATGTTAGATTTTCTGTTTTTATTAGTGCTGCTGCTCATGACAAAGTTGGGGCCACTCTGTGTCACATGTACACTTTCATCAAATGATTTAATTTAAATGTGACTTAAAAGTGAGGCGTGGTGAGCACGCTGACGCTTAATTGCCACACTGCAACTCAAAACGAGGCTGGGGTCGCACTGTGTCATCTGTCTGCTCTTATCAAATCATAATGAGATTTTAAAACGAGGGTTAGAACGCACGCCAATACCATATTGGAACACCTGGGATTGGAATGCTATATGGATAAAGGGGGCCTTGAGAGGTAAGGAAGTCCTCCTCTTCTTCCTGCTGTTCTGCTTCAACTGCCCTGTCCATGATTCCATGATGTGTGTGCTCCAACAATAACACTAAAGGGACAGTGTCACTGATGCATGCATTGTCACTTCTCACCATCATTGTGGCCTTCTCAAATGGTGACAGGACAGTGCATGCATCCTTGATCAGTAGCAACTGGTGTGGCGAAAAGAAGCCAAGCTCCACTGGCCCTGTCCTGGTGCCATACTTGCACCAGTACTGATTGATGGCCCTCTGCTGTGTGTGTAGCTGGTGCAGCATTGCCAATGTTGAGTTCCACCTGGTGGGCATGTCACAAATTAAGCGTTTGGTGGGCAACTTTCATTCCCGTTGAATGTCAGCCAGCCAAGCACTGGCATTGTATGACTGGCGGAAATGACCACATACTTTTCTGGCCTGCCTCAGGAGATCCTGTTATCCTGGGTACCTACTCAAGAACCGCTGCACCACCAAACATGGAACATGTAAAAGAAAAGGGGAGGAGGCGCCTCTCTAAGTATAGTATTAAAACAGTAACTGTTATTGCACAAAATTAAAAACACTTACAAGATATAAGTGGGCTTTTCATTCCACAGAGACAGTCCTGACCCCCTTCCTCCCGCCCCTGCTGGTGACATAATTTCCTCTTCCCGTCCAAGCTGGAGAGCATGGAGCTAACTACTTCCTGTTTTTTTCTGAATGTACAGCGATTCAGCACATCACACCAAAATCTTTCCCAGCTACCCCTGTGGGACGCAGTAGAACTGCCAGAACTACATACTAATCATAAGATTGACTCCCACTTACATTTTGTAAGTGTTTTTATTCTTGTGCAAAAGAAAAGGATTCGCCCTGGGACTTTAAATGAAGTGGGTAACGTTTCCGCCAGTAAAAATAACAATTATTGTATTCAAGTAAAATTGTTTAAATGCGTAAAGTAAAATTTTTCTTGTGCAATACATTTTACTGTTTTAAAAATACACTTAGAGAGGTGCCTCCCCCCCTTGTTTCTTTTATATGTTTTGCAGAGTTGCCAGACACACTCAGAGAATGGCTGCCTCTTTTTAAATCACCCCCTTACCATGGTTCAACCTTGTTTTCACCTAAAGACTGACTAATCAAATTTACATTATTACAAACTAAGGGCATTACATCCTGGAGCACTAGATATCCAATTTTCCTTCACTTAAACATGGAACATGGGTCAAGTGTCCCTGTCGGAGGGCAAAAAAAAGGTTGGTGCCATTGTCGCATACATTAATTAGTGCCTGAAGCTGGCGTGGCGTCAACCACTTCTAAGCCTGCCCCTGCAGAGCTGACAGAATCTCTGCCCCAGTGTGGCTCCTGTCCCCTAGGCAGACCAACTCAAGCACTGCATGGCATCTTTTAGCCTGAATGCCTACAAAGCACTGCTGGTTCAAAGGACAAATCTGCAGAAGAGGCAATAGAGGAAGAGGAGGGTTGGAGGAGAGAGCTGTGGCATAATCACCACTAACATTTTCGAGGCGTTGCGGTGGAACAAGCTCCAACAATACTAAACCCTGTCCTGCATCCTTCCCAGCTGTCAGCAGAGTTACCCAGTGCGCCATGAAGGAAAGGTAACATCCCTGTCTATGCCTGCTGGACCATGAGTCAGTGGTAATATGAACCTTACTGCTGACTGTCCTGTCCAACGAGACCAAAACATTGCCTTCCACATGCCGGTAGAGAGCCGGAATGGCCTTCCATGGAAAGAAATGGAGTTTTGTAACCTGCCACTGAGGTACAGCACATTCCACAAATTCACAAAAGGGGCCAAAATCTACCAGCTATTTGCCCTAGCTAGCATTTAGACGCTAAGCATGTGGATGGCTGGGACCAAATTTCTTTTTAAAGGTCCAAGAACTTATGTAGGGAAATTTGCTTGCTAAAATCAGATGGTGGTGTACCACACTTCTGGTGGTTTACACAATACAGTGCAGATGTAGTACAGTTTCTATTAAAGTACAGGCGGTGTACACAGTATCTGACACAGTGTGTACAGTTTCTAATACACTTCATGCGGTGTACACAGTATCTAATACAGTGTAGGGCAGTGTTGCAAAACAAAAAGAGGGCAAACAGCCTCTGTGACTACAGTCAACAGTGCTGGTCGTGGACATGGTGCATCTTGTACTGACTGTACTTGGGTGTCTAATAGAAGAGAGGAGGAGGAGGCACAACTCCAATGAGGCAAGATGTCCTCTAGGGGGCAGCTTAAGGGCTGCCATCCTATTGCATCACACCGCAGAACTCCACGGGTGCAGGGCGCTGCAAACTCCCTGCTGACTTTTAAAAGTTCCTTGTTGTGGGCCTTTTTCAACACATGTGCAGCAGATTGCATCATTGCTGTTTGCAACCTATGTCTGAAGCAGATCAAGAGTGGCCAGGAAAGCAGTCGCTTGGGCACCACATGCCTAAACAGGCATATGATGACCTGCCATGCAGTCCGTTGGCAACAGCACTTGAAAGACCCACATCAAAGATAAAGGCAATCTTCTCCTTGCTCCTGGCCGTGGGGCACACTTGTCCTTTTTTTCTGCTGATGGCTTTGTTATTGAGCCAGAACATGCAGAAGATTTGGTGGAGTGCATAACAAAGGCGTCCTCGTCCTCCTCATCCTCTGTCACCCAGGCTCAGAGTAGTTTGCCTTCCAATGCTGCTGCCAGAGTGGCCTATTCCACTTGCTCCTTGTCCACAGTCACTCCTTCCATATTCCTACCATCATGCACAGAGGAGTCCCCATAATTATTCGACCACAGTATCAGGTACATGCTGCTGGAGGATGCGTGGTGATTTTAAGGCTCCGATGTTGGTTCCCAGGTTGAGGAAGGGAGTAACGTGAGCCTAAAGAGAGAGGATGCCCCAGAAGGACAAGAAACTGGCAGGCAAACGGGCGAACATACGATGCTCGAGTCGAACTTATGTTCTACCCGAACATCGAGCACATCCCTACTCATTACAATGGATCATCATTTTTACTTTTACCAGAAGTGGCTTACTCTCAGATCATCGACTATATATGCTGAACCATTTGGAGCGCCCTTAGGGGTGCCCAATTTTCATGCACTTCATGTTTGCTGATAGGCTGTATCCAGCTGTCAATGGTTTGGCACTTAATACACCTCTATGCTGATGTATTCACATATATTATTGTACATTCTTTATTTTTGTATATTTTTACTGTTCATCCTTATATTTAACCACTTGCCTAAAGGGTAGTTTTACCCCCTTCCTGCCTAGGTCAATTTTCAGCTTTTAGTTGAATGACTAATGTTGCAGCCATGCAACACTGTACCAAAACCAAATTTGTATCCACTGGGTTTTTGCTAAACAAACAAAAAAGACCGAACATTTGGAAAAAAATATTTTTTTTGTAAATAAGTAATTTTTGTCCTTCACTGATGTGCACTGATGAGGCTGCACTGACGGGTACTGAGGAGGAGGCACTAATATGCAGCACATATATAGGCACTGATATGCAGCACTGATGGACACTGATAGGCGGCGCAGGACACTAATGGGCAGCACTAATGGGCGATGATAGATGGCACTGATGTGCACTGACAGGCAGCACTGGTGGGCACTGATTGGCAGCACTGGTGGGAATTGATTGGCATCACTAGTGGGCACTGTTTGGAACCACTGGTGGGCACTGATTGGCAGCACTGGTAGGCACTGTTGGGGCATCACTGATCATCAGGACACTGATGATCAGTGCCCTGATTGTCAGTGCAGATATCACCGCTGAGTAATGCCGCTTACCGGCTCTTCTCCACACGCTGTCAGCGTGGGCAGAGGAATGCCAATAACCGGCATTTCCTGTTTACACTGTAATCAGTTGTGATTGGACACAGCTGATCACATGGTAAAGAGCCTACGCCAGTGATGGCGAACCTTGGCACTCCAGGTGTTTTGAAACTACATTTCCCATGATGCTCATGCACTTTGCAGTGTAGATTAGCATCATGGGAAATGTAGTTCCAAAACATCTGGGGTGCCAAGGTTCGCCATCACTGGCCTACGCCATAGACTCTTTACCGTGATACCGTGATCAGTGAAATGACGGATGAGCACTTTTATTCTGGAAGGATGTCAAATGACGCCCCTAGGACACAGCACACCACCGATCTCCTCATGTGCGCATGCGCCACAAGAATGGGAGGACATTATATGACATCCTCCCAGAATGAAAGTGCCCCCGTCTGTCTGTCAATTTACTATACGGCGGGCATAAAGCAGTTAGTAAACTTTTTTCGGAATCCATTTGTGCACTCTAAATGCTTATCCCATTGGGAATCAACCCAAAAAAATTATACATAACTGGTACTATACACCCATCAAACTGGCATGCATATATCCTTCTCCATCTCTAAAATGCTGGGGATCTTATGGCCATACTGGATCCACGCATATCTAGTGGAACTGCTCAGGACTAGCTAACCTCTGAAAAGACATTAATAGTTTTGATCACTGAAATCCCTATCAACCTCTCATCAGAAGTGGCCTTGCTGGGGTTAGGACTTGAAGACTGGCCTACTATTTTCATCCAGTAATCACACATGTCCTTATAGCAGTTAGACTTGCTATTGCACACAAATGATATAGCGACTCTTCCCCTACTATTCAACAGCTTATCAATATTTTGAATGACCATCTACTTATGGAACTTATGTTCGCCAAAGCCCATCTTACCACAGCAAAATGTTATGGTAGCTGTTGGCTAAAGGGCCCCAGGATCACCCCAGTAGTATAACTATAATGTCACCGTCCTACCTTCTTTAATTCTCTTCAGCTATAGTTTACCTAAAGTCTCCTATTTCCAGGAAGAAGTACTTGATTGTGCTCATCTTGAATTTATTGTAATTGCTACACACACAATCTGATGGTTTCTTTCTTTACTCTATTAATTTAGCAAATCCTGTAACTTTTGAAACTCTGTATGGCATTGTTAACCCTTTGCTCTTTCAGTCCGGTATTTGTTAGACTTATGTAAATGTATGCACCATAGTTGCTTCTAGTTGACGACCACTTTATGTCCCCAACTTGCCTACTTTTGTAAACGCAATAACCAAAAAATTTAAATAAAATTTAAATGCCTATGTGTCCATCCACACATAGCATTTAGAAGTAATCAAAGTTCCTCTCCTAAGTGCAGAAGAATTGTGTACAGCAAAGGAGTTTTTGGGTATAAAAAATGTCAAATGTACCTAAACGAGCCTAATGCCGCGGACACACAATCGTTTTTCGGCATTAAAAAAAAACATTGGCCCAGATTCACAGAGCGATTACGCCTGTCTAACTGGTGTTAGACAGGAGTAATTTCAAATTTTGCGCGCTGTATCACTAGTTTGAATCCTCAAACCATGATACGGCGGCGTTGGGCTTCGATCTGACAGGCTTACGTCTTCGTACGCCTTCGGATCTACGCTGCGATCTTTTTGCGGCCGCTGGGAGGAGTTTGCGTTGTTTTCAGCGTCGGGGTATGCAAATGAGCTTTTTACGGAGATCCACGAAGTTACGAGCGTCGTTCGCAATCGCGTACGTCATTTTTTCGCTACGTAAAGTTAAACCAGCTTTTAGCTGGTCTAACGTTACGCGGCCCATGTTAAGTATGGCCGTCGTTCCCGCGTCGACTTTCACATTTTTTTTTATTTTTTGCGTAAGTCGTCCGGGAATAGGAATGTCCGTAAACGACGCTACTCAAAAAAAAATGACGTAACAACGTGATTTCGCGCAATGCACGGCGGAGCATGCGCAGTTCGATCGCAGCGGGGACGCGCTTAATTTAAATGCCTCACACCCCCTATTCGCGTATTTTGATTCCGCCGGGAGAAATACACTACGCCGTCGTACCTTACGGGCCAAAATCTCTCTGAATTCCTCCTAGAGCCAGATAAAGTACGGCGGCGTAGAGTATCTCTGATACTCTGCGGAAATCTAATTCTTTCTGAATCTGGCCTATTGTTTTTCAGCATGTAGAAAAAACTAAGTTTTTCCAACTTCATCATTAAAAACGATGTTGCCCACACACCATCGTTTTTAAAAAATGATGAGCAAAGCGCGGTGACGTACAACACGTACAACGGCACTCTAAAGGGGAAGTTCCATTCAAGCTCCCGTCTCATAACTAGCTTCTGAGCATGCGCGGGTTTAAAACGTAATTTTTAACATCGTTTTAGCCCACACCTGATCATTTTATACAACCCAAAAAACTACATTTTTTAAAACATTGTTAAAAAATGCAGAATGCTCGGATTTTTTATTGTCATTTTTTAGAAGATGAAAAACGATGTGAAGCCCACACACGATCATTTTAAATGACGTTTTTAAAAACGTCGTTTTTTTTCATGCCGAAAAACGATCGTGTGTACGGGGCATAAGAGCTTGCTGCTTTCAGCACTTCAGCATTCATGTCAGTGGCCAGAATAAGTTATAATTCTGGCCAATAAAATTAACTAACATTGTTAGAAAAAATAATAATATCTTTTAATCCTTTTTATGTCATGAGTCCCATGAGAGAAAGGTGAAGGAAGGGTCACAATGACTTCATCTGTTTCCCAACTTTTAATGAATCACCTATACTATAAACAAACTATTTGCAAAGCTAGAAACCAAAAAAACAAAGATATTTACAGTTTGGATTGGTAGATAAAAGGACCTGATATCACTTAGGCCGCGTACACACGAGGGGATATGTCCGCTGAAAACGGTCCGATGGATCGTTTCAGCAGACAGCTCCGCTCATGTGTATGGGCTAGCGGACAGATTTCTCCACCCGACAGATTTCAAAGCAAGCTTTGAAATCTATCCGGTGGGAATCTGTCCGCCCGACATGTCTGCTGGTTAGTACACTTACCAGCAGACATGTCGGCCCCCACCGCCGCCGCGCCGCTGCCGAATGGATTCGGCGCATGCGCGGAAGTGTTTTACTTCCTGGTGCGGTGACGTGGCGGTGACGCGGCGGCGTCAACGTCACCGCCGCGTCACCGCCACGTCACCGCGCCGTCCGGCGGCGGGGAATTTGATCCGATGGTGTGTACACGCCATCGGATCAAACTCCCGATCGGACATATCCGATGGAAATGGTCCGCGGACCGTTTTCATCGGATATGTCCGATCGTGTGTATGGGGCCTAAGATATGTCGACAAGATAAACACTGATTGTTCTCTAGCTGACTATTGTGACTATCCCAAGATTTGTTTATCCAACTGAACTGGCTAACTAGTCAATCAGACTGGGCACAGTCCATGTTGGGCAACTCAAAGAACTATCTGATTTTTCCTTACTCAGAAATATTATAAAGTTTCCATTAACGGTTGTAAATTACATATATATATATATATATATATATATATATATATATATATATATATATATATTGTGACCCTGTCTATTTAAATACATGCATGTAGTATGTGTTTTTACCTAAATGAATAAGTACTCATAGTATCAACAAGCGTACGGTAACACATTTATCCATATTTAATAACTGTATATGATATTGAACAGTAAAATTATAACCTCACATTGTACTGGTTACCAGAGTTCCTAAATATTATATTTATATTAGCAACACTGTATAGTTAGATGCACATTATGAAGATGGACACTTTCTACAAAATATTACTTAGAAAAATATTTCAAGTTGAATATTCCTGTTCTAGGATGACCCTTGGTGGTTAAAAGAAGCAGAGACGATTCAAACAAAAAGGATTTCCTGAAAGGTAGATTATTAGCTACCTCAACCAATGCAAATGGAGTCACACCTTGTGAGCCAGGTTAGTATAATTTGTAGGAGCCTATTGTCAAAAATGGTATATAAGATCAAGATAGATGCCATGGCAAAACCCTCAATCAGACACACAGACACAAACTTCATTCATCAACCCATGATGATTTCTTGACACCTTAAAGTTTGAAACTCTGAAGTTGCAAGGAGTAATTTTTCTCTTTTAAGCAGAAGCCATCTGGAAAACCACAGCAGCCATTTTAAAACTCTAGTAACCATAATTTCAGGCCAGTAGCCATTTTGGAAAGAGTAATTATGTTGTATTGATTTTTACCTTGTTGATATCTTAAATATTGATTTATTGATTGTTATATACAGTTGGATAACTATTTCTCTCGAGTGGATAACTGCATTGTAGATTTTTCTCTAGGCTTCAATTTTTTATTATAATTTTTATAGTTTCCACCCTATTGACATAGCAAACGTCTAATTTTATTTCAAGTTATTAATCACTTACCTGCAGTATAGTAATGATTGAATTGGTGAAATATCAGACATTCTGTCTAATCGTCACTTTACTTGGTTATTGATTCTTCAGGGAAGTTTTATCCTTTCTGTGTCCTTTAAATATATATATATATATACAGTATATATATATATATATATATATATATATATATACACATGTCTGGTGAATAAATATGTGTTCATATTGATTGATCCTGTATCTTAAAAATATTATCGTTTGAAAATTACTCATTTATAAATACCGTGCAGGGAAGTTATTCTCATAAGCATGACAACATTGAACGCGTCTAAGCATGTGTAAGTGTGGATGAAAAACTGCAGATTAGGCACATGTTTAAGGCTGATTTTTCCTGTCAGGGGAAACAGCGTTTACAATAAACCATTAATGTGCATGAGATCTAACACTGCCGCTGCAATGATTAAGCACAGGAGTGTGAAACGTGTCTGCTGAGGTTCCGTGGGTTGAGTGTGTGTGGCATGTCTTTTATTCCCATGTTTGTACAATAAAGGAGCTGTTTTTACTTTCTGGAAGAACCCCTATCTTCTCCTCTATTTATTATTATTTGTTTTATTTTATTTTTTATTTATTATTTATCTATTACTATTTATTACCTATGTACTTTTCTATTTATTATTTACTTATTTATTTTTGAATGTCTAGCCTGCTTAGTGCATCCATATGAGAGCTAAGAAAATCATTGGCTATTTAAATACAGACACTAATTGTGTTTTTTAAAGCCACAAATGTGGTAAATTAACCTTTAATTGCCATGTTAACAAGTGTGTGCCACCTTCTGTGTCCATACCAAATCCAAACATTCCAGGGTATGTAAACTTTTTATCAGGGCCATTTGGGTGATTTCTGTAATCATTATAATTTTAAAAGGATTCAAAAAACTATGTGATAATAAATGGCTTCATGTGATTGCTATCCTTAAAAAAAAGACAGCTTTTTGGCATGATCAGTCATATTTTGCAGTGATCATATATGTACTGATCACTGCATTTAGTGTCAGTGTGACAGTTAGTGTGACAGCCAGTTAGTGTTAGGTCCAGGGTAGCCCCGTAACCCCCCCAATCAAGTTTTAACCCCTTGATCACCACCCTAGTTAACCTTTTCACCCCCTATTACCAGCGTCACTAAGCGATCATTTTTCTGATCGCTGTATTAGTGTCGCTGTTGCCGCTAGGTAGCTAAAAAAAAATTATTGCAATTTTTTTTTACTAAAGACATGTGGCTGAATACATTTTGGCCTAAATGTTTGACTAAAATTTAGTTAATTCAATTTTTCTTATAACAAAAAGTAAAAAATATTGTTTTTTTTTTCAAAAATGTCGCTCTATTTTTGTTTATAGCGCAAAAAATAAAAATCGCAGAGGCAATCAAATGGCATCAAAAGAAAGCTCTATTTGTGGGAAGAAAAGGACGCAAATTTTGTTTAGGAGCCACGTCGCACAACGGCGCAATTGTCTGTTAAAGCGACGCAGTGCCGAATTGTAAAAACGCCTCTGGGCATTTAACAGCATATTGGTCCGGGGCTTAAGTGATTAATGCCAACATTTCTGCCAGGGTATGCCAACTTTTTTGCACAACTGTATGTGTTAGGTGGTCATAAATGGGTTAACCTTTTTATGCAGGCCAGAGCTTTAAACGGGCTGGGACACCAGGAGGCAATAGGTTGGGCTCCTAATCTTTCTACATTGTGATTGGCTGCACAGTGCTGACATCATTAAGAGCCCTCCCCACCGGCTTCCAAATGCCAGTAGTTGACAATGAGCTGTAAGTGGAAAATTGCCCCAATTGGTCATCTGGAGGAAATTTGTTGATAATGTAGTCATAATATGGGAGGGAGATGAGAACTAAAAAATTCCATAATACATAACTTATAATAGCTATAGAATAAAGATACCCAGTACCAATGCCTCTAATTAAATACATTTTCTGGCTGCCACTATTTTTAAACATGAAGGGAAACTATGTACTCAAACTTATTTTAAAAAAATAGACAGAGATGGATATTTACCACCACGAGTTGCCATCAGCACAGATGGATCTCTGCTATACAATGGGCCATTCTAACACATGAATATGCTTTGATCTAAACCAGCCCTCAAAATTTCCACTCGCCTACTAGCATTTGGCGAGTGGATTTAAGCTGGGGGCGAGTGATGACAGGGCTGCATGACCAATCTCCCTCCAATCTGTGCCTACACAAATGCCGCGTACACACAATCACTTTTTGTGATGAAAAAAAATGACATTTTTAAAAATGTCATTTAAAATGATCGTGTGTGGGCATTTTATGTCTTCTGAAAAATGACCAAAAAAAATTCGAACATGCTCGAATTTTTTATGTCATTTTTCAAAATGTCATTTTTTGTGTCATAAAAAATGATCGTGTGTGGGCAAAACTACGTAAAAAATGACGTTTTAAACCCGCACATGCCCAGAAGCAAGTTAGGAGACGGGAGGTAAAACTACCATTCATAATGGAGTAAGCACATTCATCACGCTGTAACAGACAAAAAAGCAGGAATCGTCTTTTACTAACAAGTAACCAGCTAAAAGCAGCCTCAAGGCAAATAGAACTTCCCCTTTAGAGTGCCGTCATTTTGTTCATCATTTTCCAAAAATGATGGTGTGTACGCAACATCATTTTTAAAAATGAAGTTTGAAAAATGTAGTTTTTTTTCATGATGAAAAATTACATTTTTTTTCATCACAAAAAGTGATCGTGTGTACGGGGCATTAGAGTCCCGATGAGATTGGCTGCCGAAGAGGAAAGGTGCATGCTCGGGAAAAGTAGTCTGGTGAGCCGCACAAATGCAGAACAGTACACAGGTGCTCTCCTTACAATTCTCAGTAAGCCATGGGACCTCCTCTCCTCACTGCCAGCCTGAATAAAAGGAGGAAGTGGGGACATGCAAGCGTAGAGCCACACACACAGGCTCCTGATGATGAGATGAATAGGAGAGGGAGAGAGAGAGAGAGAGAGAGAGAGAGTTGCAGAGGAGACAGCAAGAGAATGGGGAAAAGACCCAGTTCTAGTGCCCTGTCCTTCTGGTTTGCCCCCAGTGCCCTGTCCCTCTGGTCTGCCCCCAGTGCCCTGTCCCTCTGGTCTGCCCCCAGTGCCCTGTCTTATTTTGTTAAAGTTGTTGTTGGTAATATTTAATTTTGTAACTTGATTCTGCATAAAACATTTAACAGTGTCTTTCCATGAGATAATCTACGAGGACGTGTTTACGGGTGCAATTAGGCGCAGGGCTGTGTATGAATTAGGTGGGGCAACTGGTGGCGAGTAACTCTTGAGGCCTGGCTAGTAGCTCAGGACTTGACATTTTGAGCCCTGATCTAAACCATTGCATTGTAGCTCTGGCTGTATGTTTAGGGTCATTTTCCTGCTGGAAGGTGAACTTCCTCCCCAGTCTGAAGTCTTTTGCTGACTCTAAAGCCCCCTACACACGGCAGAGAACCTCGACGGGCGGAACACATCGTTCCGCCCGTCGAGGTTCTCTGCTGGCCGTCAGAATCGGTGACCCGCCCGTCGGGAAAGGCAACCAGCCATTCATCCCGACGGGCCGTCGAGCAAATAGAGAACCTGTTCTCTATTTGCTCGACGGGTTTCCCGACGGGCGGGGCTCGCCGAGAGCGTACACACGGCCAAATTTCTCGGCAGAATGCGGCTCCCAGCGAGGTTCTCGCTGGTTTCTGCCGAGAACCTCGGCCGTGTGTACGGGGCTTAACAGGTTTTCTTCTAAGATTGCCCTGTATTTGGCTCCATCCATCTTCCCATCAACTCTGACCAGCTTACCTATCCCTGCTGGATGGTGTATTTAGGGTAATGTGCAGTGTTAGTTTTCCACCGTTTTGCTTTTAGGCCAAAAAGTTCAATTTTGGTCTCATCTGACCAGAGCACCTTCTTCCACATATTTTGCTGTGTCTGCCACATGGCTTCTTGCAAACTGAAAAAGAGACAGATGTTTATGACTAGTACTTCTGATATTTCTTTCTTCTACATACAGAGCCTTATGGAAATGTTCCATAAGTTGTCTGGTACAACCCAAAATGTAAATGTATTTTATTTTGATTTTATGTGACAAACCAACACAAAGTGGCACTTAATTGTGGAAGGAAAATGATAAAATGGTTTTTAACATTTTTTACAAATAAATATGTGAAAAGTGTGGCATGCATTTGTATTCAGCCCCTTTACTCTGATACCCCTAACTAAAATCGAGTGGAATCAATTGCCTTCAGAGGTCACCTAATTAGTAAATAAAGTCCACCTGTGTGTAATTTAAGCTCAGTAAAAATACAGCTGTTCTGTGAAGCGCTTAGAGATTTGTTAGAGAACCTTAGTGAAAAGCAAATCATGAAGGCCAAAGAACACACCAGACAGGTCAGGGATAAAGTTGTGGTGAAGTTCAAAGCAGGGTTAGGTTATAAAAAAAATACGCCAAGATTTAAACATCTCACAGAGCACTGTTCAATCCATCATCCAAAAATGAAAAGAGTATGGCACAACTGCAAACCACCAAGACATGGCCTTCCACCTAAACTGACAGGCAAGGAGAGCATAAATTTAGAAAAGCAGCCAAGAGGCCCATGGTAACTCTGGAGGAACTGCAGAGATCCACAGCTCAGGTGGTATAATCTGTCTACATGACAACAATAAGTCATGCACTCCACCAATCTGGCCTTTATGGAAGAGTGGCAAGAAGAAAGCCATTGTTTAAAGAAAGCCATAAGAAGTCTATTTTTCAGTTTGCAAGAAGCCATGTGGGGGACAAAGCAAACATGTGGAAGAAGGTGCTCTGATCAGATGAGACCAATATTCTACTTTTTGGCCTAAAAGCAAAATGCTATGTGTAGTGGAAAAGTAACACTGCACATCACCCTGAATACACATCCCCATTGTGAAACATGGTGGTGGCAGCATCACATTGTGGGGATGTTTTTCTTCAGCAGGGATAGGGAAACTAGTCAGAGTTGATGGGAAGATGGATGGAGCCAAATACAGGGCAATCTTAGAAGAAAACCTGTTAGAGTCAGAAAAAGACTTCAGACTGGGGAGGAAATTAACCTTCCAGCAGGAAAATGACCCTAAACATACAGCCAGGGCTACAATGCAATGGTTTAGATTAAAGCATATTCATGTGTTAGAATATTCCAGACCACACCTATTCTCCTGCTCTCCAGGATTGAGTCTGAAAGAGTGACTCCTCCCCAGGGCTTGAACTGACTCCAGTAGTAATCGGCGTGCGTCCTAAGAGTAGGACGTACGGCTCCTGGAGCCAGATAGGCAGGGTTCTCCTCCCCCAGCATCAGCCTCCACTGTCAGATCCGCTCCGACCTCGAGCCGCCCCTGGATCCCCTGGTTTCTCTCTCCCTCTGGAGCCCCCACCTGCCAGAAACCAGACAGGCAGACGGTGACAGACACTGCTAGGCAAGCCTGCACTATCCCTCCATTCCTCCTGCAATCCACCGCTTGGCTTCCCCCTGCTTCACCTGACCCCCCTGGCTTCCCTCCGTCACCCTTCTCCAGCAGGTAAGCCTTTCACTGAGGCTGCAGACGGCCGTCCTTTTGAGGACAGCAGCTGCTGCCACTTAAAAGCCCCTGCTATCTCCCTATCCACATCTCCCCTCCTATACCCCCTCACTACCCATCCGCCACCTGCCCTGCAATCCTTGGCAATTTTCAGCCATTTCTGGCATTTCTGGCTTCCAGGCCGGCGTTTTTCGATACATCCGCGCCGGCCTGGAAGCAATCGCGGCAGCCGCAATTTAGGAAAGGCCGCGGCTTCACCCGCGGCCTAGTGGCGCGCCGCTTCTCACCCCCTCCAACCGCCACCAAAGTCCGAAAACGGACTTGAACCCCACCCCATACCCCCAGGAAAGTTACCTCACACCCCGGTCTAGTAATCCTGGCCCCAAATAGTAGCACCGATCCACCCAATCTGGAAGCTTTACCAGTCTGGATCCTGCTACCGATCGGCAGGCCATTTTTGCTGCACCCAGCCCCAAATCTTAATCACCACTACAACTTGATCCAGGGGTTACCCGATCGCCTCTTACAGGGGTCAGGAAGGAATTTTTTCCCTGCCGGAGCATATTGGCCGAGCGCCGCCAGGGTTTTTTGCCTTCCTCTGGACCAAGCCAGGAGAGAGGAGTTTAGCCAATTCCTCTCCCCACTGCCCTAAAATCCCCCCCCTCCCCCCCCCCCTGGTGTATTGGCGAACATGGCATGTAGGCAATATTCTGCCGAGACCATTTGGAGTTTGAGGCAATGCGCCGCAATACTGCCAGCCATCACCAGAAAGACCCTAAGAACTGAGCGACTATGGAGAACCAATCATAGATCGACGGTTAGACATTTCAGACATTTACCCCAGGTCAAGCACATATCATGTGCTCTGATCAATACTAGATCGGCAGTAAAACACCGACTAGAAATCCGCGACTTCATTCAACAAAAGGATCTAGACTGTCTTTTTATTACAGAGAGCTGGCTCACAGCCGACTGTAACACCATTCTAGGAGAATTGGTGCCAGAAAATTACCGTATCATAACGGAAAACAGAATAGGGCAAAGAGGAGGCGGCCTGGCGGTGATCCACAAGACTCATCTTACGATCACCAAACCAGTCCGCCAAAACCCTCTTCCATTCATGGAAACCCTTACTCTGCAACTGCAAGCAAGTTCAAAGGAGACCGTCCACATTCTGCTCTGCTATAGGCCACCCGGCCCAAAATCGCAGCTGCTCTCATCATGGACGGATTTCTTCTCCACTTATACCCTCAACAGTAAACAACTTTTGCTGTTAGGGGATTTCAATCTCTGGGCCAATTCCTCACAAGACCCCATTGCCGACGCCTGTATTGACCACCTGGAAGGATTAGGATTGCAGCAACTAGTATGTGGGCCTACACATGCTTCAGGTCACACACTCGATCTTATTTTCAGACAAGCTCTGGAAATAAAAATTAGGGAAAATGAAAAATTGCCATGGACAGACCACCAGGCAATTATATTCAGTATTTCCACCATCCCCCCCGCAACAAAAACATCGAATCCAGTGGCAACACACTGGACTAGATGTCAGAAGAAGCTCCACTCGGAACTCTTCAAAACGACTTTAAGGAAAAAAATAGAAACAACCCAGCCGCAGCAAACGGCCGTTGAAACATTGAAAGCCATAAACTCGGCCATGCTACAGTCAGCCGACTTGGTAGCGCCGAAACGAATAACCCGCATTCGGAAAAACAACCGCAGCTGGTTTAACAACCAGCTGTCGTTACTGAAGCAAGAACGCAGAAGGGCAGAATCTGCCTGGAAAAGCTGTTCTTCTGAGCTAAACCTATCCATCTACAAGGCGACCACAAGAAAATACCACAAAGGAATTTTCCAAGCCAAGAAGAATTATTTTTCGGAGGCTATCAACGGTGCCCAAAACCGCCCCCGCGAACTCTTCAAGATGGTCACCCAGACCATGAAACCAGGATGCATTGAAGCCCCCAGTTCGGACACACAAGAATTTTGCAATGAGCTATCGGATTATTTCGTTAATAAAATCGAGGCAATCCGTGAAAGCATTCAGCAAAATTTTTCTCCCCTCAGCCCCCCCTGTAGCCTCTCACACAGCACCCATAGTAATTCTCCGATATCAGGTAAGTTCACCCTGGAACCCATCTCCATCGAGTCCACTAAGAATGTCATTTGTACTCTGCGCAATGGCGCAGCACCAAATGACATTATCCCCACAAAACTGCTGAAGGAATGCGCCGACATCCTGGCTCCTCCCATCACGCAGCTTATCAACCAGTCTTTCTTGGAAGGCATAGTGCCCTCACAGTTGAAAGAGGGTGTAATCCAACCCATCCTGAAGAAACCCTCCCTGGACCCCAAGGACCCACTCCACCGCCGTCCCATAACAAGCCTCAACGTATTCTCTAAGATAATGGAAAAAGTAGTGGTACAACAGCTGCAACTGCATCTAGATACCCACAAGCTACTTGATCCATTGCAATCAGGCTTCCGTCCCGGACATGGGACGGAAACAGCATTACTGAAAGTATGGGACGATGTTCTCAAGGCCGCAGACGAAGGAGAATCTTGTCTCCTGGTTCTGTTGGACCTAAGTGCAGCTTTTGACACTGTAGACCACAATCTGTTACTGACTCGGCTTTCTGAAGTAGCCAGGGTCGCAGAAGGCGATTTATCTTGGTTCTCCTCTTTTTTGGAAAACCGATCGCAAACAGTGAATCTAGGACCTTTTACGTCTGAAAAACGCACAGTAACATGCGGAGTCCCTCAAGGATCGCCTCTGTCACCAGTGCTATTCAACATCTACCTTCGTCCTCTTTTTGAGATTATTAGCAGCCAAAATCTGCTTTATCACTCTTATGCAGATGACACGCAACTGTATTTCCGCATCTGCAATAGACAGGATCACCACCTCAATCTAGAGACATGCCTCTCTTTGATAGAGGACTGGATGACAAAGAGTTATCTTAAACTCAATGGAGCGAAAACAGAACTTCTTCTGTTTCACGCCAAGCGAAGGAATCAACCCTCAACAGCGTGGACCCCCCCGCCTATTTTGGGCAAGCTCATCACCCCTAGCGCCAAAGTCAAAAGCCTAGGGGTCATTTTTGACTCCTTTATGACAATGGACGCACAAATAGGGTCAGTGGTCAGCGGATCTCACCATCTACTGCGCCTACTACGCAGACTCACTCCGTTCATCCCTAAAGAAGATTTAGCGGTCGTGGTGGGAGCAGTTGTAAACTCCAGGTTGGATTATGCAAATGCCCTTTACCTCGGTCTCCCCAAATACCAAATCGCTCGTCTGCAAGTCGTTCAGAATACGGCCGCCAGACTTGTGACTGGGAAAAAACCCTGGGAATCTATCTCACCTTCACTGAGAGCCCTTCATTGGCTGCCAGTTAAAGACAGAATCGCTTTTAAAGCTCTCTGTCTTACGCATAGATGTGTCCATGAGAATGCCCCCCTTTACTTATGCGAATTAATAAAAGCGCATAATCCAAATCGCGTTTTGCGATCCACGAATCAGAACCTGCTCCAGGTTCCGAAAGCCAACTTCAAGTCCAAAGGAGAAAGAAGATTTGCGATCCAGGGTCCCAGACTATGGAACGCTTTACCAACCAGCATTCGGTTGGAGGAGAACCACCTAGCATTTAGGAAAAAGGTCAAGACTTTTCTCTTTTGATATCAAAGGAGACAGGAACAACAAGCGCCCAGAGGCGATTCAGTTCGCATGTGCCGCGCTATATAAGTTTTCATTCATTCATTCATTCATTCAATTGAGAATCTGTGGCAAGACTTGAAAATTGCTGTTCACATATTTTGCAAATGGACAAAAATGTCACTCTCTAGATGTACAAAGCTAATAGAGACATCCCCAAAAAGACTTGCAGCTGTAAATGCAGCAAAAGGTGGTTCTACAAAGTATTGACTCAGGGGGCTGAATACAAAGACATGCCACATTTTTCACAGATTTGTAAACAAAAAATGAAAACCATTTATAATTTTCATTCCAATTCACATTTATCCGTCACTTTGTGTTGGTTTATCACACAAAATCTCAATAAAATACATTTACATTTTTGGTTGTAACATGACAAAATGTGGAACATTTCAAGAGGTATGAATACTTTTTTAAAGACACTGTAGATACAATGGGGTAGATTCACGTACCTTGGCGCATCTTTATGCGGGCGTAGCGTATCTTCTTTACGCTACGGCGGCGCAACGTTGAGAGGCAAGCACGGAATTCACAAAGCAAATGCTGCCAACGTTAAGCCGGCGTAGTGTATAGTCGTTGGCGTAAGCCGACATAAGTCAAAGTAGGTGGAAGTTGGCGTGATATATTTAAATGAAGCGTGACCCCATGCAAATGATGGGCTGAGCTTCAAAAAACAAACGTATCTTGGACGCATCCCAGTGCGCATGTTCACAGTCACGTCGAAATAACTGCCTGAGATACGTCAAAACACTGCCTATGACGTGAACGTAACCTACGCACAGCCCTATTCACGTTCTACGTAAATGACGTAAAAATCGACGGCGGTCGTTACCTGGTCCATACCTTTGCATGAGTTGTGCCTCCAATATCGGGAATAACTTTACGCCGGACGTAACCCTTACGCAAAACGCTTAAAGCATGCGCCGGGCGCAAGTACGTTTGTGAATCGGCGTATCTTACTAATTTTCATATTTAAAATGGGTACACTGAATGCGTCCACCGTAACTATGCGCCCACAATATGCCAGTGTAGGCAAGTTACATGGGCGACTTAAGCGCACATTTGTACTTATGACGGCGTATCTCCAGATATGTCGGCGTAAGTCCTGCGTGAATCCAGGCCAATATGATTACATATTATGATTTTCTGATTATCATTACAAAGCACATCAATATATATGGAGCTGAAGGCTTTACTTGCTAACTAGACTGTTAGTTCTGAATCAGAAGTCCTTTGAGTCTGAGAGCAAGACATTCCTTAGATGCACCAATCTCAAGCTAAACTGAGTTTTTAGCCACAATTGGCATTATATTTGGTACCAATGATTGAGTACTAACTTGGACAAGTCAACAACAATGTAGCAAACATGTTGTTAAAATGAAATTTTACATTACCCCTATGTTACACAATTCCTCAATTCC
Source organism: Rana kukunoris (assembly GCA_029574335.1). Taxonomy (NCBI): domain Eukaryota; kingdom Metazoa; phylum Chordata; class Amphibia; order Anura; family Ranidae; genus Rana; species Rana kukunoris. Next base: position 310,411,159 of record CM056053.1, read on the forward strand.
TAACAGCATTGCAGCACAAGGGAAGGGTTACAAAATAAATAGATAATATGCAAGTGTAGGAAATAAATCAGAATGCTTCACTGACAATATAAATTCCCCTTTTTTACTAAGATAAAATTAAAGTCATTCATTTAGTTATAGTAAAATTACAAATTTTATTCATAGAGCTTATATTAAATGTCAAATGTCAGACTAGACAGACTACATACATTAAATCAGTGTTTAAAGGACAAAAAAACCCCACAAAGGACGTTTAATATATTACAAAGCTAGTGTATCAGTTAAAAACACCTATTACTTAAAGTGAACTTTGCAGTAAAATACAAGGTCAGTCTGTACTGCCTGGGCCACCCCCCCCCCCACAAGTCACCTACAATTAGTGGGTGTAATTGCACTTGTAAATTAAAGTTTGGCCTAACCTCACCCCAGTCTTTCACCCACAGTGCCTAGATGAGGAAGACACACTGGGTTGATTTACTAAAACTAGAACAAGCTGAAGTTAGAAGTTTATTGGACACCATGCACAGCTGCACCCGATTTTGCTCTCTCCAGTTTTAGCAAATCAATCCCACTCTTTTTTAGGTAGATCTTGGCAATACAGAGCAGCAACAATTTAGCAAAAATACCTTGAGTATATTCTCATGGGGTTTTGCTCACTCTGCATTCCTCATGAATCTTCCATAAAGGACAGTGATGTCACCCCTAGTGATATAGAAGATAGAAGTAAGATATATAATTCTAACTTTTTTTTTAGGTACATTTACACCTACTAACAGTAAAGAATAGAAAAACAACAAGGGTGCAATCAGCGCAAAAATCTAGACCATAAATAACATAAATAAAAATTAATAAAAATTGTGTGATAATAAGTATAGTGAAAATTCACCGGAATGCTAGCTGGACACTAAAAGGACATTCACAAATCCAAAAGTGATACAATATACATAGAGAATAGTGCAGCGCAAACCAATAATTAACCACTTAACGCCTGCTCACTGTATATATACGTCCTATTTTTAAACATGGATATCTCGGTAACGGCAGCAGCTGCTGCCACAACCGAGATATCCATCTTTACAGTGGGCGGGCCTGCACACGATAACGGTGGTCTCCGCGGTGGATTTGCCACAAGATCGCCATTATTGGTGGCGGGAGAGGGCCCCCCCTCCCGCCGCTCTCCCGCACCCTCTGCCGCTTACCGTAGCCGTCGGCAGTGGCGGAGGCAATCGGGTCTGCTCATCTGCTTTCCGGGGATGCGAGTGAGGGAAAAATGTCCCTCATCCATTCCCATAGCTCTGCTGGGCGGAAGTGACGTCAAAACGTCAGTCCCGCCCAGCGTCTTAAAGAGACAATTTCTTTGTTTACCTTTACCTTTTTTTCTTTTTCTTTTTTTTCTTTTTTCTTCTTTTTCATTTAAGCCTAAATATGAGATCTGAGGTCTTTTGGACCCCAGATCTCATATTTAAGAGGACCTGTCATGCTTTTTTCCATTACAAGGGATGTTTACATTCCTTGTAATAGGAATAAAAGTGATATATTTTTTTTTATTATTTCAGTGTTACAAATGATAAAATAAATAAAAATAAATCTAAAACCAAAAAACAAAAATTTAAAGCACCCCGTCCTGACGAGCTCGCGCACAGAAGCGAATGCATACGCGAGTAGCGCCCGCATATGAAAACGGCGTTCAAACCACACAAGTGAGGTATCGCCGCGATCGTTAGAGCAAGAGCCAATAATTCTAGCCCGAGACCTCCTCTGTATCTCAAAAAATGCAACCTTTGGAATTTTTTAAACGTCACCTATTGAGATTTTTAAGGGTAAAAGTTTGACGCAGTGCCATGAGCGGGCGCAATTTGTAAGCGTGACATGTTGGGTATCATTTTACTCGGCGTAACATTATCTTTCACAATATGTAAAAAAATTGGGCCAAATTTATTGTTGTCTTATTTTTTAATTCAAAAAAGTGAATTTTTTCCAAAAAAAGTGCGCTTGTAAGACCGCTGCGCAAATACGGTGTAACAAAAAGTATTGCAATGACTGCCATTTTATTCTCTAGGGTGTTAGAAAAACAACTATATCATGTTTGGGGGTTTTAAGTAATTTTCTAGCAAAAAAAAATGTTTTAGTCTCGTAAACACGAAATCTGAAAAACACCCTCAGTTCTTAAGTGGTTAAGTACTGATAAATAATCAATATAGTCCAAAGGAATTAAATCCGTCAATCCAATTCTTCGAAATAATTCACCAAGTGACAGTAGGCACACCAAACTAATAAGTGATCCCTCCACCAGTAGAAGATGGGTACTCTCACCTCAGCAATAGACCACTGTGTTACCAGATGGTCAAATAAGCAGGTAAAAACAACACGGGAAACCCGGGAGCAAGAAGGTGATTCAATTCCTCATAATATCAGCCATAAGCATGGCCCGGAACATGTAAGGAGAAATCAATAATCTGAGAACTTCCGCTGGGTTCAAATGTTTTAATAAAATAAAGAGCATTCACAGGCTACTCACATTTAGGCTGTGTACATGAGGCATAAAAGATACAAAATAGGACATCAGGGAGTTCTTAGGACGGCAGCGAGCAATGCACGATAAGGCTCCTGTCCCCCGGACGCGTTGCATTGTCACAACTTCCTCAGCAGGCTGCCCTGTGCAAATCCACTGCACAGAGCAGGTAAGTATAACATGTTATAAGTATAACATGTCCTAATACCCCAACACTTAGTAATTGCATATGTCCATCTTTCATTTTCATTTGTTGTGTCTCCAACACCCCTTCTCAACAACTAAGGCCTAGCCTGTTAAACCTATCTTATTTGTAAACCTTGAATGTATTTCAGCGATCAGGGGCTTTGTAAGGATGTCTGCCGTCATATCCTCGGTCGGGCAATAAATTAACTCAAGAAGACCTTGCTCTTGAAGATCCCTAAGAAAGTGAAACTTCTCAATGTGCTTGGTTCTTGAATTAACTCCTTCCGTATGTGCAAGTCCAATGCATCCTTGATTGTCCTCATAGATTTCTGTTAGCCCTAAATGTGGTTGACCTAAATTTGTTAATAGCTGTTTCAGCCATATAACTTCTTTGCTTGCCTGCGCTGCAGCAATGTATTCTGCTTCAGTAGATGACAGTGAAACAGAGAGTTGCTTTTTACTAGTCCAACTGATGACGCCTCCTGACAGGAAAAATAAGTAGCCACTGATAGATTTTCTGTCACTGGTGTCTCATGCCCAGTCAGCATCCACATATCCTGTTAAGGTGCTTTCATTGCTTGCTGGTAACTTGAGCTTGTAGTGCGACGTCCCTTTAAGATAGCGAATGATTCGTTTTACAGCACTCCAGTTTTTTTGATTTGGTATTGAAACCTTTCTGCATAGGATTCCAACTGTTGCTGCAATGTCTGGTCTTGTAGCAGTGGTAAGGTACAGCAATTTCCCTATTGCTTTCCTGTATTGAGTTTTAGTAGGTAATGGGTTATCTTGACAATTCATCTCCTTTAGGCTGGGTTCACACTTGTGCGGTGAGAATTTCAGCTCTTTTATCTCTGCAGACAGATAAGAGAAGTGTTCAGCAGATTAGCTCAGTTTTTGCTGTGAATTTGGAGACCTGGGGGAAGTTCTGAGTGAGAGGAGAGTGGGGGAGAAGTGTATTGAGCTGAATGAGAGAAATTCCTGAAGAGAACTGAACACATCTGCGAATCAGCTGCGTACCCATAGAAGCTAATGGGACTGAATTCGCACCTGAGCCGCACCGCAAGGCCTCCACAACGCATACGGATTTCCGGCAATGCGCAGTGCGAATGCATCGCACATATGTGAACCAGCCTCATTGAAAACAATGTATTTAAAAATGTTCTGCGTATTAGATGCGGTTTAAGCCGCAACCAATTCGCATAGGTGTGAACCCGGCCTTAGGTAGTTGGTTTTCATGGGAGATTTCACTGGTTTGGCGTCTTCCATTCCAAAAGTTTCAATTATTTCTTGTATTTTGTGTCTTTGATTCAGAAGAAAGTTGCCATCTTCCTCTCTCTTGATCTGGATGGCGAGGTAATTCTTTATGCTGCCGAGGTCTTTGGTGTCAAAGTGCTGATTTAATTTTTCCAATATTTCTGCTTCATACCCTTCTTGCTCAAAACAAATCAGGATATCATCCACATAAAAAAGGATATATAGCCATCTGTTTGCCAATCTCTGTGTGTATAGGCAGGGGTCTGATTTGCTCCTTTGAAAGTTTTGATGTGTAAGCACTTCATTTATTTTTATATTCCACGCTCTGTCTGCTTGCTTTAGGCCATATATACTCCTGCGAAGTTTGCATACTAGGTCTGACCTTTGTTCATCTTTGAATCATGGCGGCTTTTCCATGTAGATTTCTTCTGTTAAATCTAGGGTTGTCCCGATACCGATACTAGTATCGGTATCGGGTCCGATACCGAGTATTTGCGGGAGTGCTTGTACTCCCGCAAATACTCCCGCGATGCCTAATGCCGGATACTTTTTTTTTTTTTTTTTGGTCGGCGGAGTGGGCGGAAAGGGGGCGGGAACCGATGGGGCGGAGAGAGGCAGAGAGTGAGGGGGCGGTTTGCGGAGAGAGGCGATGGAGGCGGAGAGGAGGCGGAGAGAAGCGAGAAGAAAGCGGAAGCGAGGAAGGCGGACTGGAGGCGGAGAGGAGGCGGAGAGGAAGCGAAGAAAGAAAGCGGAGAGCAGAGCAGTCCCCAGGTATGTATAAAATCACACTGGATCATTGGAGAGCTGCTTCTGCTGCCCGCTGCCGCTGCCGCCGCCGTCTAGCTGTTCGGCGCTTAAGCCAGGGAACATAACAGCTTTCATTTGAATAGCTGCTGTTCCCTGCCGCGCGTCGTCATGCCCCCCCCCCTTGTCGGGCGCTTTTCCCAGGATTGGACAGGTGATCTGTCTATCAAAGTGCCCGGGACAAGGGGGAGGGGCCCATGACGACGCGCGGCAGGGAACAGCAGCTATTCAAATGAAAGCTGTTATGTTCTGCTGAGCGCCGAACAATAGACGGCGGGGGAGACATAACTGCATATGATGGGGGAGACATGGCTTCATATGGGGGGCAGACATGACTGCATATGAGGGGGGAATTATGGCTGCATTTGGGGGGAGACATGGCTGCATATGGGGGGGGACTGCATATGAGGGGGAGACATGGCTTCATATGGGGGAGACATGACTGCATATGAGGGGGGAGTTATGGCTGCATTTGGGGGGAGACATGGCTGCATATGGGGGGGGACTGCATATGAGGGGGAGACATGGCTTCATATGGGGGGCAGACATGACTGCATATGAGGGGGGAGTTATGGCTGCATTTGGGGGGGAGACATGGCTGCATATGGGGGGGAGTCATGACTGCATATGGGGGGGAGTCATGACTGCATATGAGGGGGAGACATGGCTTCATATGGGGGGGGAGACATGACTGCATATGAGGGGGGAGTTATGGCTGCATTTGGGGGGAGACATGGCTGCATATGGGGGGGACACAAGGCTGCATTTGGGGCGCATTGCTGCATTTAAAAAAAAGTATCGGTATTCGGAATCGGCGAGTACATAAAAAAAAGTATCGGTACTTGTACTCGGTCCTAAAAAAGAGGCATCGGGACAACCCTAGTTAAATCGCCATGTAGAAACGCGGTTTTCACATCAAAATGTTTCACTTGCATTTTCCTTATGACGGCTACTGTCAGCAAAGTCCGTATTGTAGTGTGCTTGACTACTGGTGCAAATGTCTAATCATAGTCCTCTCCGTATTTTTGAGAATAGCCTTTGGCTACTAGTCTCGCTTTGTATCGTTCAATTGTGCCATCTGCATTGTATTTCACTTTAAAAGTCCATTTACAGCCTATGGCTTTCCTTCCGGGTGGTAGTTCTGTAAGTGTCCATGTTTTAGTGTCATGCATGGATTTTATCTCTTCTTTAGCAGCCTTTATTCATTTAGTTGCTTCTTGTTCTGAAAGTTGATATATGTTTTCCCAGTTTACAGGTTCATTGATACTGGCAGTACTTGCTTTGTATTAGAGACGTATAGGTGTTTTACCTTTGTTTTCTCTTGTTGAACGTCTCGGTTTTGTGTCTGAGCCTTCTTGTGTCTGCTCTTCAGTACTGGTTGAGTCTACACTCACTTTAACTGTTTGTTCGGAAGTTACAGAGATGGGCTGGTCAATGTCAGTTTTCTCTTCTATTCTTGCTTCTACTGTTGTCATTACATTGTCTCTTAAATCTTCAATAAAAGTTACACTGTTGCTATTGGTAACCTTGGCTGTTTTGGAATTTAGGATTCTGTAACCCTTAACATTGTCACTGTATCCAACAAAGATACCTTTAAACGCTCTGTTTTGGAGTTTGGTACGTTTTTCTTCAGGTATGTAGATGAATGCTTTGCATCCAAAAACTCTTAGGTGTTTTACACTTGGCTTCTCATTGTACCATAGCTCATATGGGGTTTTCTCTACTGTTCTGGAAAGAAGTGTGTTCTGCAAATATTTAGCTGTCATGGCTGCCTCACCCCAGTATTTTTGTGGTAGTCCAGAGTCTGTCAGCATACATCTGATCATTTCAGTCAGAGTTCTGTTCTTTCTTTCAGCTACTACATTTTGTTCTGAAGTATACGGGACTGTCTTTTGATGTTCTATTCCATGCCTTTTTAAGTACTCTTGTATCTTACCTCCTGCAAATTCACCTCCATTATCGCTCCGAATTATGAGAGGCTTCCTCTGAAACTTGTTACTTGTCTTTGTTATATAGTCTTGTAATTTGTCGAAAACGTCACTTTTGTGTTGCATTAGGTAGGTGACTGTATATCTTGAGAAGTCGTCTATGAAAGTCACTATGTACCTGTTGACTCCAGGTGTTGTTGGGTTTAGGGGACCACACACGTCACTGTGAACTAAGTCAAGTGGTCTTGAGGCTCTCTTCTGGCTGACTTTGGGAAGTGTTTCTCTCGTAGCTTTGGATTTAATGCAACATTCACATTTAACAGTGACTGGACAAGGGGATACTATTAGATCCCTTGTCAGATTCCTCCTCTTTAGTTTCTGTATGCATTCTGTGTGTCTGTGACCTAGACATCTGTGCCATATATGTATACAGTCAATGTGCTTGTGTGTACATAGTCTCACCTTTTCCTTCACTGTGTCAAGGTGATATAGATGATCATCCAGCTCGGCGCTTGCTGTTGTCTGTTTGCCGTTTAGAATGGAACACTTGTCACCTTGGAATTTCACAGTGAGTCCTCTGGCTGTTAGACGCTTCACAGATAAGAGTCCTCCTAGATTAGGAACATAAAGCACATCTTTCACTGGTATGGTTAAATTGTGTCCCGCATCATCAGGGCATACAAGGGTTTCGTGCCCACATCCTTCTGCATTTATGTGCTTCCATCTGCAAGGTAAATCGTTTCTTTGTTGTTCGGATCAAGTTCTGTGAAGAAACTTCTATCACGCGTCATGTGACTGGTTGCTCCTGAATCGATGCACCAGTCTTGGCATTTATTGTTGCCTGTCACTTTAAATGTGGCATTCCAGTTGCCTTCCTTTGGGTCATTGATTGTGGTTTTGACCTTTTGTTTAGCATAAGAGGGACGTTGTCTCATGTGTTTATGTGTCCCTGTTTGTGGCATCTGAAGCACACTCTGGTTTCTTTCCTGTGTAACCTTGCATCTGTAGCTTTTAGAGCGTTACTGGTGTCGGATTCTATGGATGTATGCGTTAATTACTTTTTTCTCTGATACTCATCTATGAACCTGTTTTTTTACAAATGCTACCGTCAGATCTGTCTCAGGTCGTGTCTCCAGTGCATTGATTAGTGTATGTATCGGGCAAACTGCATAACAACATGGCTGCAATGTGACTGTCTGTTATATTCCCCCCGCTTGGTCTGAGTTGCGCAATCACTTCCAGCATTGCATTTATATGCTCCTGCATGTCCTGTTCTCTGCCAAGTCTCATTTTGTAAAGTTTCCCGCAGCATAAACAGCTTGTTGTTTAAACTGGATCTTTCATGCAGTCTTTTCAGTACATCCCACATTCTTTTCGCTGTGTTCCATTGCGTATATGAATGAGATGATCATCCTCTACTAGTAAACTTATTGTGGCACATGCTTGTCTGTTTTTCTTGTCCCAGTCCTGATTATTATCCTGTGGCCTCTCTGTAGTGGTAACCTCCCACAAGTCATCTCTGGATAACAGCATTTCCACTTTAAACTTCCATAGCTAATAATTGTCATTGTTCAGCTTGGCTACTGAGAGTTTAAGCTCTGAGTTCCGGGCCATTTTATCCCTCCTTTATATATAAACATTACTTGTCTATAGGAGATGTCACTGGAAAGCTTTCTTATGTCGATCTCCACATCAGCCGTGCTGTCTTCCTTTCAAGGCTTTGTTCTGCTTGGGCCTCATCTGGTCATAAGACTTTATCCGGACACTGGGCCCATAACCTGTTGCAAAGTACGATTGATAGGTGCAGTGGAGTCAGTTGAGATCAGACTTTGTGTAGTAACAGGAACTGGCTTCTTTATTGGAACATAAAGACAGACAGAGATGTCTCCACACATGTTAAGTAGAACACACACAGACAACCAGGCAGGAAAAAGAAACCAACAAGTAGATCACTGTGGGCAGGAAAATACAACACATCATAGAGTATACATAGCATAGCATATCATTGAGCATTAGCGACAACTTGTGTCCTTTTTCTAAACTGCATTCCATACGATAGGCTAAGCTGAAGTTGTGTTGTATCTCCAACACTACATAAGCTATGTGGTATTGAGTATGTGCTACTAGGCATGAAAGGATAATAATGTGCCTGTTTGCTTTGTCTTGCATGTGCAAAGTATAGGATCACTTCAAAGTAGAACTTCCCTTAAGAAGCAAAAGTTATTCTTATCCTCCTCCCCCCACTCTTCCACCATTTTTTAAAGTTCTTTTTTTCTGGGAGTGGGTACCTTTCACTGACTACTACTTTTGCATTTGTCATCTAGTGAGAATTATGACAGCTAAACCTGTCCCACCTCCCTGCTCAAAACTAGTCTGAAAACACAGCACGATCTTGTGCATGCACAGTGGGTAGCCAGCTTTGAAACAGCAGGATATCACATCTGGGTCCCACAGTCAAGATGGTAGCACCAGGGATCTGAAGACCAGCAAAGAACTGGCCCAAGTGAGGACAGCTCTAGACTCTTGGACTGGTGAATGTCTGTTTCTTTAAAGTTAGCAGCTACAGTATTATTTATTTACTTTTATTTATTTATATTTTCAATGACTGTAGTTTCTCTTTAAGCTTTGTCAGGGCTTTTTTCTCAGAGAATGGTACAGAAACTCAACCAGGCTTTGCACTCACCTCGGGCACCTGCATCTCCCTTCTCCCCATCCTGCACTGAGTCGGAACCACTCAGGCAATTAGATCTGAGGGAGCCAAGCTGTCACTTGTAAACACAGAAGTCCAGCTTCTGTGTTTACAAATGACAGCTTGGCTCCAACAGAGCAATAGTGGTGAGCAGGGAGCAGAGGGCTTGAGCTGGAGGTGGTGGAACTGAGTTCCACCAAGTTCCAGTTGAAAATAAGCCCTGAGCCCTGTTATATAAACAGAGAAAGTCTGCATTTATTATACAATACATCTGATGAACTTTAAAGCAAAGTTCCACACAAAAATGGAACTTCCACTTTAACCACTTAAGCCCCAGACCATTTTGCTGGTCAAAGACCAGGCCACTTTTTGCGATTCGGCACTGCGTCGCTTTAACTGACAAACAAAATTGACGTAGTTTTTTTCCCACAAATAGAGCTTTCTTTTGGTGGTACTTGATCACCTCTGCTGTTTTTATTTTTTTGCTATAAACAAAAATATTTTTTACCTTTTCCTATAATAAATATCCCCCAAAAATATCATATTTTTTTTCCCTAAGTTTAAGCCGATACATATTCTTCTACATAGTTTTGGTAAAAAAAATTGCCATAAACGTTTATTGATCAGTTTGCGCAAAAGTTATATCGTCTACAAAATAGGAGATAGTTTTATGGCATTTTTATTAATATATATATTTTTTTACTAGTAATGGTGGTGATCAGCGATTTATATCATGACTGCAATATTATGATGGACACATCGGACATTTTTGACAAATTTTTGGGACCATTGTAATTTTTACAGTGATCAGTGCTAGAAAAATGCCATGATTACTGTGAAAATTACACTGGCAGTGAAGGGGTTAACCACTAGGTGGCGCTATAGGGGTTAAGTGTGCCCTAGGGAGTGCTTCTAACTGTAGGGGGGATGGGTGGGCTGTGTGTGACAGGACAGTGATCACCGCTTCCGATTACAGGAAGCTGTGGTCACTGTCCTGTCACTAGGAAGACTGGGGAAATGTTTCCCCCTTCTTCCTCACCGTGACATGATCGCAAGTATGTCCGTGGTCAGAGTCATGGAGCTTGCTGGGGAACGCGCGCTGGCAGCGGCACGCACACGTCCACAATGCTGCTTCTTAAAGGGGGCGTATATATAGGTCCTTTTGCCTGCCTGTGCCATTCTGTGATGGTGACCCCCTGACATGCCACATTTGGCATGTCATTTTTTTTGGGGGGGGGGGCAGATACCCTTTTTTGGAGGCTCCCTCTTCCTCTCGGGGCTCCGCAGCGCTGGAAAGAAGTTCATCTCCCCACCTTCCCTTCCTGCAATTTTCTGGGACACGTCACAGGTCCCAAAAGATCACCTGGCCATTCACAGAACAGCTTGCGCAGTGCATGCCAGGTAGTGAAACCACAGCCCGGCGCCCCCAGTAAGGGTGCGTACACACGATTGAACATGTCCGATGAAACTGGTCGGACCGTTGTCCGTCGGACAAAAGTTTTAAAACATGCTTTAAAACCTGTCTGATGGAAACCTGTCCGTCGGACAGGTTCGATGGTTAGTACACAAAAACATCGGACCAAAAACCCGTGCATGCTCAGAATCAAGTCGACGCATGCTTGGAAGCATTAAACTTCGTTTTTTCATCACATCGTTGTGTTCTACGTCACCGTGTTCTGGTCTGATCGGATTTTGGTCCGATGGTGTGTATGCACATCAGACCATCAGACAAGTTCAGAGTTGTCTGATGAAAACGGTCCATCGGACAAGTCTCATCAGACATGTCTGATCGTGTATACGTGGCCTAAGAGAAGGGGGAGAGGAGCGGAGCTTCATACGCCCGCATCGCTGAACCGTGGGACAGGTGAGTGTCTGATTATTAACACTTTTTGTGGCTGACGACTCTGCTTTAAGACCCATTTACACTGATTACATTTTAAAACATTTTGAAAAGCAGGCAAACACATGGGCAAGTAGGATCAACTGTTTGCTCCAGGACTTACCACATGCATTACAGTGTGCATGAGCCCTTTATGTGCTTTTTTAGTACTGCTCCTTGGATTTTAAAACTCCCATGCCTACAGACTCTACCTTTACTGCAAGGAGACCTTCAACGGTGATGTTGGATCTGTCATACAGTATTTCATACATTGGTATCAAATAGGTTGACCACAGATTTAAATATGTTGTGTATGGTGTATTGAGCTACTAGTGGGTTGCAGTAAATTCGATCATGCTCTTAATTTCTCCATTGGCTGCAGATAAAAGATTCATGCTCACCTACTGGCGCTGTCCGATTTTTTGAAGCAGACAAGTGCGCTGTACTCAGGTGCTCCCACACCATCTTCTGGCAGTTCTTTTGTACTGAAACACATAGCAAACAAGATCCAATGCCAGAATGCCCAGAATTTAAATGAAGAGAATAAGTTATCCTACTCTTCGTTCTTCTTCTTTTTTTTTTTTTTGCAATACTAAATTTACATGACACAGAGACCACTGGTTCACAAAAAATCTCTAGATCTCTGGACATAAAACATTTTTTAAACTTTCTGTAATGGTCTATTGTAATATAAAACTAGAGTAAATTTGTTGCTGTCTAAAATGTGTAAGAACATACTACAATAAATAATTTCTGTGTGCTAGAGAAAAAGACACGCTGAAATATTATTCAACATTAAACATTACTAATACCACATCTCTATAAGAGCAGGTGGCTTTATGAATAGGTCTCAAGAACACAGACTGAAATACCTTATAATTCATGACATGTTTTTCTACTTCTTACCTGTCACACTATTTCCCCAATTTAATGAGCTGAAAAATATGTTGGCACTTCATACATCAATGTTGAAAAAATCAGTATGCTTTATTTTGTTGCTGCATTATGTTAACTACAGGTGTATTATACAGCCACTGGGTCTTGATTCATGAAAAAGTGAAAAATGTATTTAGTGAAATGACATATCGGCAGTTATACTCTCTATTCTATACTTTCAATTAGTTCACACGGGTCACATTTGACTAGGTTTTCAGTACTATTTCCAAGGCATTTAATGCAATTTTTGTGATGTAGCCTTCAACCAATGTAAGTGGGATCACATGCAACCAGGAAAATGTATTGGTTTTCCTTTACTATCAATGTCTAAATACACCTTTATTTAACAAAGCTTAAAGCAGAGTTCCATTCTAAAAATGAACTTTCTATTTTAAGCTTACCTTTTTCTGGCTGTTATTAGGCAGATTTTGTAATCTGCCTAGTTCCTGGTTCTAGGTGGTTCAACGTCCTGTCCTAAGACCCCATTGCCTCCTGGGAAATTATGACTCTAATTTCCCAGGAGTCTCTGGGCATTACGGTGCCTAAAAATCGCCCAGCATGCACCTCTCCCTGAAAACCAGGAAGAAAATGGAACTGGGCTTCACATGCCCACACATCTGATGGACACGGCTACAACATGAGCTGGAGCATATAAGGCAAGTGTTTTCAATGATTTCTGGAATAATTGGGGAGCTATTAATATGTTATAGAGACTATTTAATGTGATTCATTTTAAATCGAAAATAAATAAATAATAATAATGCCCGGAAACCCCGCTTTAAAGTGAACTGTAGCCAGGCTATGGACATCCATGTATTAACTGAGCAAGCAGGAAACAATCCCTCATTGGCCATCTTCATATAGTCCTTAACTACTTAAGAGCCGTAAGATTTTACCCCTTAATGACCAGGCCATTTTTTGTGATACGGCACTGCCTCGCTTTAACGGACGATTGGGTTGTGCGACGCTGTTTCCCACAAATAGAGCTTTCTGTTGGTGGTATTTGATCACCTCTGCGATTTCAATTTTTTCCCTTAAAAAACAAAAAAAGAGCAACAATTTTGAAAGAATTTTGCTATAATAAGTATTGTAAATTAAAAAAAATACATCTCCATCAGTTTAGGCCAATATGTATACTTATACTACATATATGTATACTATGTAAACTACATATTTTTGATTAAAAAAAATCGCAATAGGCGTATATTGATTGGTTTGCACAAAAGTTATAACGTCTACAAAGTAGGGGATAGGTTTATGGCATTTTTATTATTATATTTTTCTTATTAGTAATGGTGGTGATCAGCGATTTTTAGCGGGACTGCAACATTGCAGATCGGACACCTAGCTAAAAAATGTTGATACTTTTCTGGGGAAAAGGTCACATTATTACAGTAATCAGTGCTAAAAATATGCACTGTTATTGTACTAATGAAAACTGCCTCAGTGTGGAAGGAGTCTTAATGAAGTGTTGCATACATTTTCATAACAATGTAGAGACTTTAGCTAGCATCCAGGAAATGACAAAGCTACAGTGCCTTGAAAAAGTATTCCTGCCTCTTGAGATTTTCCACATTTTGTCAAAAATGTAAATGTATTTTATTGGTATTTTATGTGAGACAAACACAAAGTGGCACATAATTGTGAAGTGGAAAAAAAATGATAAATAGTTTTCAAAATTCTTTACAAATAAATATCTGAAAAGTGTGGTGTGCATTTGTATTTAGCTCCATTTACTCTGATACCCCTAACTAAAATGTAGTGAGACCGATTGCCTTCAGAAGTCACCTAATTAGTAAAAAAAGTCCACTTGTGTGTAATTTAATCTCAGTATAAATACAGTTGTTCTGTGAAGCCCTCAGAGGATTGTTAGAGAACCTTAGTGAACAAACAGCATCACAAAGGCGAAAGAACACACCATACAGGTCAGGGATAAAGTTGTGGAGAAGTTTAAAGCAGGATTAGATTGTAACAAAGTATCCCAAGCTTTGAACATCTCACAGACCACTGTTTAATCCATCATCTGAAAGTGGAAAGAGTATGGAATAACTGCAAACCTATAAAGAAGGAGCTGGAATCGCGCTAAAAATGAGGCTATGACCATATGAAGGACACAATGTATAGTGTAAATACTCAGTGTGGAGGTGAAAAAATCTATAAAACCACAGAGAAATACCAAAAAAAAAAAAAAAGGAGAAAAATTATTATGAGAAGTCACAAAGAAAACTACTCATGGAATGAGGCTGTGATCATGTGAAGGGCACAGATACAATTAATGGTATACATATTCAATGTGGGAATAATATACTTAAGGAGCCACAAAGAACCAAAAAGGAGAAAAAATAAACAATAAAAAATCCACCTATTAATCACAGAGAAGCCTACTCATAGTCTCCGATGAACTAGGGTGAGGTATTTGACAGGGAAAAAAGTCTTCAGATGAAGATGAATGTGCCTTCTCCCAAAAATGTAGTGTGTATATAGATCAAGGAGGCAGAATCTCAGGATAATAATAATGCATCCACTCTGCGCACACTTGGGCTTTCCCGGATTTGGATGTAGAATCACAGCACCAAAAACAAAGCAGAAAACAGAAAAACTTGCATAGTGTGAAACCTTATGGACAACATATAAATCACCACCCGTGTGGGACAGTAGTAAATGGGGAGGGGATAGTGCAAACCCACCACCACTATACACACTGACCCTTACCAGACAGCGGGATCCCTCAGGGTGGATGCAAAACACAAACAGATGCAAATATGGAGCTTAAAACAAAGTGCCGGCCGGCTCAGTAGGAACGCGTGCGTCCTTCCGTATGGTTGCGGTGACGTGGGAACGTCTCCTCCCAACGTTTCATCTTCACAAAGACTTGATCACGGGATAAGGACGACGCTCCACGTCACCGCAGTAATACCCTCAGTGGGCGGAGTCAGTCTAAAGCGGCCACAACATCGCCATCTTGGAGAAGGGATGAAGTGAGAGAAAAGTGCTAAACCTCCTCACCGTGCTTAAATGGAAATAGCAGCTAGGGGAAAAAATCTGAACGGCGGAGTCATTTACAGACATCCACTTAATGGCCATCTTAGAAGGCGGGGAACAGATTTACAAACCACATCAACTTTATTGGTACGGACGGACAATCAGTAAGTCCATCCTTTCTTCACCAAAGACAAGGACATTTAGTCATCGTGTCTTTTAAGGAACTCCAAATTAAGATGGGTAAAGTATTAATGACTACAAAAGGGGGGGACCGCTAAAAAAGACTGACACATAACCACTGTGGAAAAAAGTGTTTGTACCATACAGATGGTCTGTAAAACAATTAAGTAAATGCTTGTCAATACACACAAATATGGATGCATACACGGGAACATGAGCAATCTCATCATTACAATATGAAAGGGATAACAATGTTCACCATAGTAACTAACAATAGATCATACCTCATAAGGTATAATGGTCAAAACCAATATGTACTGACTCGCGGTCAGGGGGGGCCGTATAAAATTAGAATATAGAAAACAATATATATAAAAAAGATTATAAAAAAGACATAAAAAGACTGGCAATGCGCTAATAAGTAAAAAGCATATATATACAGTATCAAAGATCACCATAAGAACCTAAAGCGAATCTATATAATGACCTGGTATTGCATGGGAGCACTTAGATATAATTTCACATGGGTTACATCAAGAGTTGTCAATGAAGCAATTGACATCTACTTCGATGTTGAGACCATGTGGCTCAAAACATCTCAAGGTGTGTATCCATGCCATTTCGGAACGAGAAATATTCCTAACGAGGTCACTGCCTCTCCAGTGGGCCTGATATTTTTCAATCCCCAAAAAGATGGTACCCCTCGGGTCCTTATTGTGGACTGTTAGGAAATGTTTGGAGAATGAATGGTCAGGGAAACCATTACAGATATTTGTCAAATGCTCATTCAGGCGTACCTGTAGTGGGCATTTGGTCCTGCCCACATACTGTAGGCCACAGGGGCATTGGAGCATGTAGATAGCACCCACAGTCGAACATGTAATAAAAGATTTAATCTGATAGACCTTGGGTGAATATCTAGAGCTGAAACTGGTGGTCCTCTTAGGGATATGGTTATTGACCATACAGACCCGGCATCGTTCACATTTAAAAAAGCCTACCAACCCTGATGAGAACATAGAAGGAATCTTTGGTGGATCCAAGACGTTATTTCTTAAAGAGCCGGCACCCCTAAAAACTACCTGAGGTTTATCAGGCAGGATGCTACTCAAAATTTTGTCACTTTTGAGAACATGCCAATGTTTCCTTAGAATGTGTTTAACGTTGGCATGCTGACAGAAATAGTCAGTCACAAAAGGACTTCTAAACTTATCCACCATAATGGGCTTGGGTCTATCTTTTAAGATGTCTTCACGGTTTAAATTAGCCACTGATTCCAGAGATTCTGTCAAGAGGGAACAGCTATAACCTTTTTTCAACAATTGTCTATTGAGTGTTTCAGCCTGTTTCAAAAAGGTCCCCTGATCAGTACAATTTATTTTTAAACGAAGAAACTGGCCTTTGGGGACAGCCTTAAGCCAACTTGCATGGTGGCAACTGTCGTGCGGGATGAAGGAGTTTCTGTCCGTTGCTTTAAAATAGGTGGACATGGACAGCTTGTTACCATCTTTCGTGATGACCAAATCAAGAAAGTTAATAGTGTCCAAACTCGCTTCATGTTTGAGGACAATCCCCCTATCATTATTATTGAGAAACTGTATGAACTGGATAAGGTCCTCCTCATTGCCATGCCATAGGAGGAGGATGTCGTCGATATATCTGACCCACAACAATAGTTGGGGCCTAGATGGCACGTCGACGACATCCTCCTCCCACTTGGCCATGAATAAATTGGCCAAGCTGGGGGCATACTTGGCCCCCATTGCGACACCTCTATCCTGCCTATAGAAATGTCCATTGTGCCAGAAAAAATTGTGGGATGCCGCATATTCCAGTAGCTCCATGATAAACCCAATCTGTCCATCAACAAGACAAGAATGTTGTGGGTCAGATATATCGACGACATCCTCCTCCTATGGGATGGCAATGAGGACGACCTTATCCAGTTCATACAGTTTCTCAATAATAATGATAGGGGGATTGTCCTCAAACATGAAGCGAGTTTGGACACTATTAACTTTCTTGATTTGGTCATCACAAAAGATGGTAACAAGCTGTCCACGTCCACCTATTTTAAAGCAATGGACAGAAACTCCTTCATCCCGCACGACAGTTGCCACCATGCAAGTTGGCTTAAGGCTGTCCCCAAAGGCCAGTTTCTTCGTTTAAAAAGAAATTGTACTGATCAGGGGACCTTTTTGAAACAGGCTGAAACACTCAATAGACAATTGTTGGAAAAAGGTTATAGCTGTTCTCTCTTGACAGAATCTCTGGAATCAGTGGCTAATTTAAACCGTGAAGACATCTTAAAAGATAGACCCAAGCCCATTATGGTGGATAAGTTTAGAAGTCCTTTTGTGACTGACTATTCCTGTCAGCATGCCAACGTTAAACACATTCTAAGGAAACATTGGCATGTTCTCAAAAGTGACAAAATCCTCAGGTAGTTTTTAGGGGTGCCGGCTCTTTAAGAAATAGGTTGGCACCCAACGTCTTGGATCCACCAAAGATTCCTTCTATGTTCTCATCAGGATTGATAGGCTTTTTTAAATGTGGACGATGCCGGGTCTGTATGGTCAATAACCATATCCCTAAGAGGACCACCAGTTTCAGCTCTAGATATTCACCCAAGGTCTATCAGATTAAATCTTTTATTACATGTTCGACTGTGGGTGCTATCTACATGCTCCAATGCCCCTGTGGCCTACAGTATGTGGGCAGGACCAAGCGCCCACTACAGGTACGCCTAAAAGAGCATTTGACAAATATCTGTAATGGTTTCCCTGACCATTCATTCTCCAAACATTTCCTAACAGTCCACAATAAAGACCCGAGGGGTACCATCTTTTTGGGGATTGAAAAATATCAGGCCCACTGGAGAGGCAGTGACCTCGTTAGGAATATTTCTCGTTCCGAAATGGCATGGATACACACCTTGCAATACCAGGTCATTATATAGATTCGCTTTAGGTTCTTATGGTGATCTTTGATATATATATGCTTTTTACTTATTAGCGCATTGCCAGTCTTTTTATGTCTTTTTTTAAATCTTTTTTATATATATTGTTTTCTATATTCTAATTTTATACGGTCACCCCCTGACCGCGAGTCAGTACATATTGGTTTTGACCATTATACCTTATGAGGTGTGATCTATTGTTAGTTACTATGGTGAACATTGTTATCCCTTTCATATTGTAATGATGAGATTGCTCATGTTCCTGTGTACGCATCCATATTTGTGTGTATTGACAAGCATTTACTTAATTGTTATACAGACCATCTGTATGGTACAAACACTTTTTTCCACAGTGGTTATGTGTCAGTCTTTTTTAGCGGTCCCCCCCTTTTGTAGTCATTAATACTTTACCCATCTTAATTTGGAGTTCCTTAAAAGACACGATGACTAAATGTCCTTGTCTTTGGTGAAGAAAGGATGGACTTACTGATTGTCCGTCCGTACCAATAAAGTTGATGTGGTTTGTAAATCTGTTTCCCGCCTTCTAAGATGGCCATTAAGTGGATGTCTGTAAATGACTCCGCCGTTCAGATTTTTTCCCCTAGCTTCTATTTCCATTTAAGCGCAGTGAGGAGGTTTAGCACTTTTCCCTCACTTCATCCCTTCTCCAAGATGGCGATGTTGTGGCCGCTTTAGACTGACTCCGCCCACTGAGGGTATTACTGCTGTGACGTAGAGCGTCGTCCTTATCCCATGATCAAGTCTTTGTGAAGACGAAACGTTGGGAGGAGACGTTCCCACGTCACCGCAACCATACGGAAGGACACACGCGTTCCAACTGAGCCGGCCGGCACTTTGTTTTAAGCTCCATATTTGCATCTGTTTGTGTTTTGCATCCACCCTGAGGGGTCCCGCTGTCTGGTAAGGGTCAGTGTGTATAGTGGTGGTGGGTTTGCACTATCCCCTCCCCATTTACTACTGTCCCACACGGGTGGTGATTTATACGTTGTCCATAAGGTTTCACACTATGCAAGTTTTTCTGTTTTCTGCTTTGTTTTTGGTGCTGTGATTCTACATCCAAATCCGGGAAAGCCCAAGTGTGACCGACAGCGCGGAGTGGATGCATTATTATTATCCTGAGATTCTGCCTCCTTGATCTATATACACACTACATTTTTGGGAGAAGGCACATCCATCTTCATCTGAAGACTTTTTTCCCTGTCAAAGACCTCACCCTAGTTCATCAGAGACTATGAGTAGGCTTCTCTGTGATCAATAGGTGGATTTTTTATTGTTTATTTTTTCTCCTTTTTGGTTCTTTGTGGCTCCTTAAGTATATTATTCCCACACTGAATATTTATACCATTAATTGTATCTGTGCCCTTCACATGATCACAGCCTCATACCATGAGTAGTTTTCTTTGTGACCAACAGGTGGACTTCTCATAATAATTTTTCTCCTTTTTGTTTTTTTTTTGGTATTTCTCTGTGGTTTTATAGATTTTTTCACCTCCACACTGAGTATTTACACTACACATTGTGCCCTTCATATGGTCATAGCCTCATATTTAGCGCGATTCCAGCTACTTCTTTATATATTTGTTTATGTTGTATAACATTTTTGAATCGCAGTTTTTGCTTGTTTGTTGTTCACTGGGTATGCGCAATTTTTTTTCTCTTGTTATAATAACTGCAAATCTACCAAGACATACTGTAGGTGTCCACCTAAACTGACAGGCCGGGAAAGGAGAGCATTAATCAGAGAAGCAGCCAAGAGGCCCATGGTAACTCTGGAGAAATCCACAGCTCAGATGGGAGAATCTGTCCACAGGACAACTATTTATTGTACACTCCACAAATCTGGCCCTTATGGAATAGTGCCAAAAAGAGAATAATTGTTGAAAGAAAGCCATAAGAAATCCTGTTTGCAGTTTGCGAGAAGCCATGTGGGGGACACAGCAAACATGTGGAAGAAGGTGCTCTGGTCACTTGAGACCGAAATTCAACTTTTTGGCCTAAAAGCAGAACACTATGTGTGGTGGAAAACTAACACTCCACATCACCCTGAACACACCATCCCCACCGTGAAACATGATGGTGGAAGCATCATGTTGTAGGGATGCTTTTCTTTAGCAGGGACGGGAAAGTTGGTAAGAGTTGATGCGGAGATGGATGGAACCAAATACAGGGCAATTTTAGAAGAAAACCTGTTAAAGCTTAAAGTGTACACACGATCAGATATCTGATGGAATCTAATCCGATGGATCTTTTTGTCGGATATCCGATGAAGCTGACTTTCATCAGTCTTCCCTACACACCATCATGGTGACGTAAAACACTACCACGTGCTGAGAAAAATTAAGTTCAATGCTTCCGAGCATGCGTCGACTTGATTCTGAGCATACGTGGATTTTTGACCGATGGACTTCCACACAGCCGATCAGTTTTTTATCGGTAGGAAAATTTTAAAACAAGTTCTATTTTTTTTTCACCGATAGAAAACAAACTGATGTGGCCCACACACGATCAGTTTCTCCGATGAATACGGTCCATCGGTCTGTTTTCATCAGACAAACCGATCGTGTGTACAGGGCTTTAGAGTCTGCAAAAGACTTGAGACTGGGGCAGAGGTTCACCTTCCAGCAAGACCACGACCCTAAACATACAGCCAGAGCTACAATGAAATGGTTTAGATTAAAGCCGATTCATGTGTTAGAATGGCCCAGTCAAAGTCCAGATGTAAATCCAATTGAGAATCTGTGGCAAGACTTGAAAATTGCTGTTTACAGACGCTCTACATCCAATCTGACAGAGCTTGAGCTATTGTGCAAAGACAAATGGGCAAAAATGGCACTTTCTAGATGTGCAAACCTACTAGAGACATGCCCAATACTTGCGGTTGTAATTGCAGCGAAAGGTGGTTTTACAAAGTATTGACTGAGGGGGGCTAAATATAAATGCACGCCACACTTTTCACATATTTATTTCTAAAAAGTTTGAAATGCATTCCACTTCACAATTATGTGCCACTTTGTGTCACATAAAATCCCAATAAAATACATTTAGATTTTTGGTTGTAACATGACAAAATGTGGAAAATTTGAAGGGGTATGAATACTTTTCCGAGGCACTGTATGTATGTTTTTCAGCATACACCCATACACATTGTGTTAGGGGGATTTAACATTTACTTCTTATTTCTATGTATCACTCTGTTAAGTCAGATGGATTTTCATCTTGTAAAATGCCATGAGTTTGATTTGTTGACAAATTCTTATGCTCTGTTGTAATCTTATTTGACTTCTTTAATTATATACCACAATTAGAAATAATTATAGAATCATCTCAGTAATCATTGTTTTCAGGCAGATCAGTCTGTCATAAGGAATATCAATGATTGTTTCTGTTTTAGCTTGCCAACACCTGCGGAGAATATGAAATGTTATTCTGACAGGTACAGTAAGTTTTAAGAAAATCATTTTATGTAACAGAACCATTATACAGAAACTAGCATGTGTTTATTAGAACAGTTTATACTCCAACACAAATTTGCTCAAGTCTCTGCAGCAATTTATTATACCTCTAAGGCCGCGTACACACGATCTGACCAACCCGATGAGAATGGTCCGACGGACCGTTTTCATCGGGCCACCACTGAAGTGGTCTGATGGTCTGATGTGCGTACACACCATCAGTCCAAAATCCGATCGGGCCAGAACGTGGTGACGTAGAACACAATGACGTGCTGAAAAAACGAAGTTCAATGCTTTCAAGCATGCGTCGACTTGATTCTGAGCATGCGCGGGTTTTTGGTCCGATGCTTTTGCATACTAACCAACGTTTTGGTCCGATGGTCAGGCGTCCATTGGACCAATTTTAAAGCAAGTTTTAAAACTTTGGTCCGATGGACAACGGTCCGATGGGCCGTACACACGATCGATTTGGTCCGATGAAACTGGCCTTAAGGCCAGTTTCATCGGACCGGTCTGATCGTGTGTACGCGACCTAAGAGTTTTTAAATATATATTCTACAAGATCTGTTCATCAACAGATTTGATGCATTTGTCTTGGATCTGAAATCCACGTGTGACTGTGTTATCTGGAGGCATGGAAAACTGTCTGCCACACATCTTCATATATTTGCATTAAATTTATCATCCATTTTTACACTTTTAAAAAAAAAATAAGACAGGAACTCTTTTATGGCCCCGTACACACGACCGAGCTTCTCGGCAGAATCCAGCGAGAAGCTCGCTGGGAGACATATTCTGCCGAGGTTCTCGGTCGTGTGTACACTTTCGACGAGCGTCCCGTCGGGAAGCTCGTCGAGCCAAAATAGAGAGCATGCTCTCTTTTTCCTCGTTGTTCAATGAGGACTTTGGCTCGACAAGCTTTTTAGACTGCTCATCGGGAACCTCGTCGGGCAGAACGATGAGTTTAGCCCGACGAGGTACTCGGACGTGTGAATAATAAGTACCCCATCATTTTGCAACATAACTGTACAACTCCCCTATTCTGTGTGACCCATATGTGCAAAATTATTGAAAGTACCCCAAAAGTTAGAACTGCAAAGTGCTAATAGCATCCAATCATATATGGTTTGACAAGATCTATACAAAGCTACATTTGATAGGCTTGTTCTATTGGAAATTGCACTTAAGCTCTCTATAATGATTGCAGAAAATGAATTGTATCCAGAGAGAAAAAGATAGAAATAACAACAGAAAAATGAAACTACCTACCAACAAATAAAGTTTACATCAATGCAAAGTGACTGCCAAATCTAATATGAAGAAACAACGCACAAGACAAATGCAAGGCAAAGTCAGATTGAAGGCAAGAACATAAGACTAAACATTAGGAAGCTGGAAACATGGGTTGCCGGAGCACAGTGCAATAGCTAACAAAATGTTGAGAAATCGAGCTGAGTAGAAAAGGGATAAATAGCCTGCCTGCAACCAGGCTCAAGTAAAGAATAGTTGTGTGACAGTGAGGAGACACCTTCTGGTGGATAATAGAAGTTCCTGTTGACCAATACTATGATACAGTATCAACAGCAGATGAAGGTAAACAAAAGATCCTTATACTGCCATATTAGAGGAATGTGAATGTATTTAATAAGCAAAGGTTGGCTGTGTTTATTGTCATTTTCCTTTGGCTCTTGTGTTCTGCATTTGGGAATATATATTATTTCTGCAGATCATTTTTGCCACCTGGGTATTGGCCCCTTTTGGAATAGCATATGCCAGGTACATTTAATACCCACAAGAATAGAGAGATGCAGCACTGTAAAGCCTGGCACACACTACAAGTTTTTTTTCATACGGGTTAAAAAAAACTGACAGATCTCCATACCGACACAAGCGATGTTGGTGCAGAAATCTTCCCCACTGTGCTATTGTATTCTGACAGAATACACTGCTGTGCTGTGTACAGAATTTCAGGCAGTGTGTACCCAGCTTTACTGTACTTTACTAAGTTTTTAAATCTAGTAAATTTAGATTTCTGATAGGGAAAATTAAGCACATAGGTGAACTTATTGTAAACTATTAAGAAAACACTAAAATCAGCGCTCATGGCTCTCAACACAATCACTATACACCATTAAAAGTGTGTAAAAAAGTCCATTTATTGATGGATCCAATCCAAACATAGAAATATATAAAAAGATATTAATCGACCATATAAATAGATGAGGTACATATAAAATAAATTGCAATGCACAGTCAGCAATTTGGCTACCATAGAGCACAAAGGGTTAAGGTTTCCGGCACTCAGAGAGCAGCTCCTCAGATGGAACATGGACAGTACCTTGGAAGTTTAGCTGTATACGATCGGTGGAGAGGAAGAATACCAAATCCTCAAGTAAACACTGTAGACAAGAAGGACATGCGCCAAACTAAGTGTAGTAAAATATGGATTTAATGAGGTAAAAATAGTAGTAAACAGTAGATTGGCTACTCACAAAACAATTGAGAGCAAGGGCACATCAGGGGTTAACGGCTGGTCAAGGGTCACAACGATCGTTTACAGCTGCAGGCAGGCTGACTTGGCCAAGTCATGGGAGATATGAAGACCCATCCTGGGGAAGCCTAGGAGAAGCAACAGGGGATCCAGGAGCCGTGTTTCCTGGATAGGACGCGCTATGCATTCCAGCATGAAGCGCAGTCTGTCGCCGTACGACCGGAAGTGACGTCAAACCTCGGGCCAGCCAATGGGATGACGCGTTTCTCAGCATCCGCTGGTTCATCAGATCCTAATCTGATCTGATGAACCAGCGGATGCTGAGAAACGCGTCATCCCATTGGCTGGCCCGAGGTTCGACGTCACTTCCGGTCGTACGGCGACAGACTGCGCTTCATGCTGGAATGCATAGCGCGTCCTATCCAGGAAACACGGCTCCTGGATCCCCTGTTGCTTCTCCTAGGCTTCCCCAGGATGGGTCTTCATATCTCCCATGACTTGGCCAAGTCAGCCTGCCTGCAGCTGTAAACGATCGTTGTGACCCTTGACCAGCCGTTAACCCCTGATGTGCCCTTGCTCTCAATTGTTTTGTGAGTAGCCAATCTACTGTTTACTACTATTTTTACCTCATTAAATCCCTATTTTACTACACTTAGTTTGGCGCATGTCCTTCTTGTCTACATATATTTTTCAGAGTCTGCTTCTGCTTCAGGATTGTGCTGCCACTAGTGTTGCTGGATTAAACATTGAACTTTTGGGACTTTTTATTTTGACCATTTTTTATATGGTCATTCATTTGGACTATCATTATATGGTCATTTATTTTTTTATTATTTTATTATTATTTTTTTCTTTGATATTGACATGGACCTTATGATCTACTAATTGTTAATTATATTATTAATTCTTTCGATTGCATTCTTTAAGTCGTGCGCCATCTACCTATATTTTTTACTTCAAGTAAACACTGCGCTGCCTGGGATTAGTCACACAGCTTGTGCCTCTCAGGGGCGGGCGGTGGAAGGATCCTCACATACAAATGGCGCTGGCTGGAGTGCAGCAGCTAGAGTACAGCAGCACACCTCTGTGCTAACATCAGACCTACGGCGCTGTTGATTCACAGCACTGCTCATTCATTTGGACGGTAGCTGGTGTCGCAGACGTGTGACATCATCCCCACAGAGGGACCGAGAACCCGTGCGTGTGTGGTCCTCTCCTGGTCTCAGCCATGCTATGGCTCCAGCCAGCGCCATTTGTATGTGAGGATGCTTCCACCGCCCGCCCCTGAGAGCCACAAGCTGTGTAACTGCAAAGAAATGGTCCCAATGGGGCTTTGAAGCAGCTGGTGTGAGGTAAAGTAGCAATGCAACGTCTATGGTAAAAACGTTTTTATTACAAAAAGTAATTGAATTGTTGATGACATAAAAAGTGGGGTATACAAGGAATGAGTTGCGGCAGGGTAACAGAAATTAAAATAACCATAACATTTCCAGGTAAACAATAAAATACATAGCCTGAATGGTGGCAGGCAGGTGTATAATACTAACGCGTTTCGACCATTCGGTCTTCTTCAGAGGGTTGTGGCTGGAAGAGATTTAATTGTATAAATAAGTGTATACAAAGAGTATTTTTATCTGTGTCCTCCCTGTGGAGTCCACCCCCTTTATAGGGGGGAGGGGGTACAGAACTCCCAAACTCACAGGGAGAAAAGACACAGAGAACAATAAAAGTGTAGTTTGTTTGAGGAAGAAAGGCTTTTCCTTCTCCCTCCCAAAGTAATCAATGAAAATCATCATCAAGAGCATATATTTACCCAGAAAGAAAGTTATGGAGCATCCAGGCAGGGGTCCGATGCGCTTGTGGGATGCAGAGGTCCAAAGCTGACAATACTCCCGGTCACAGTCCCCCAGTGTCGCCTTATCCTCAGGATGACCATCCGAGGGTGGCCTTACGCCACTTACGGAGAAGCACCTGACCAAAATGGCAGCACCCGGGTAGACCAGAGGGGTGGGGGAAAGAGAATTGAGATGGTAAGGAACAAATCCTAAAAATAAATGAAGTAATTAATACCAAAGGAGGCCAATCCGTTGGATATAGTTAAGTAGAAATCTTCGAAGGGTGGGACAATGGGGGTCCAGGTAATAGGGGTGAGGTGGAGATAAACCGAGGTGGGTGGGACTTGGGGGGGGTGTGGAGAAAGTGAAAAGGGTGAAGGGGAAGAAGGAAAGATAGAAACGGGAAGGGGAATGGGCTAAAAAAAATGTAAAAAATATACAAAGGAAATGGAAAATGGGGGGACCGTGGTAGGTATGTGAAAAAAGGGAAGAATAGTGAGGAATAAGGAATAAGTGAAGGTGAATAAATGTAAGTGAGGAAAAGTGTCAAAAGGTGCGGGTAGTGGTGGTGAGGGGAAGGGGAGATGGGTGAGGAAAAAAGGAAGGGGAAGTGAGGGAAAAAATTAAAATAAAAAAACATGAGGGAGAAAAGAAGGGGAACCATAGTTGATGTGTGAAGAGGGAGGTGGTAAAGGACAAAGGATGGGGTGAAAAAAATGATAATAAGGGTGTAAGGGGGTAAATGGGAGAAGTAGTAGCAGATGAGGGGGAAGGGATGGGGAAGGGAAGAAGGAGGGTAGAAAGAGGGGAAAACAAGAGAAGAAACAATAAATGGGTATTGGCATGGGGGTGGGAAGGGGAGTGAAAAAAGAAAAAAGAGGAAGAAAGGGAAAGTGAAAAAGGTGTGACAGAGGAACAGAGGAGAAGAAGGGGGGTGGTGATGGAACAATGAGGGATATTGGGATGGAGGAAAGGCAGAGGAAGTAAGGGGTGGGGGGTGATGGGGCTGGGGTCAAGTGTAAATGAAAAGGTGGGGGGTGGGAAGTGGGAAGTGGCGGAGCAGGGGTCAGGTATGAATAAAAGAATAGGAAGAAAAAAGGAATGGGAATAAGGGGTGTGGGAAGTGCAAAAATAGTGAACATCAATGTGGGAGTGAGCAGAAGATGTGACAAAGGACCTTGAGGGTAGACTAGCTAAGTGCCAGTGAGGGAAAGACAAAAGAAGGAAGACTGAAGGACCAAGGAGGGAGGGAGGTGAAGGGTAACTGAAATCCAGTGTGGATAACAATTGGAAGTGCTGGGGGAAGTTGTGTTGGGAGGGGGCTGGGAAAGAAAAGCCTGAGTTACCTCCAATATTTGAGGTCTGGATATGGTGGAGTATAGCGATATGTTCTTCACCTTTACAGTAATGTTGGAAGTGAGATGCTATCTATATATGGAGAGAATATTTGTAATGGAAACATTTTAGTAGAGTGTAATTACCAGTTAGATAAAGAAAAGTAATGTAAGTAAAATGGCTTACCAGCGCACTGGACACTGTCACTCATAGAGATGCCGCATGCTTCTCTGAGTGCCTGCGACCGGATGCGGAAATAAATACCGCCAGCAATCCCAGGATTGGTCCAGCTAACCCCACATGAAGTAGGAGGGGACGAGGTATGTCTCCCTCCTATCACCTGATGACCTGCCGGTGCCTGACCGTCGTCTCGGTGGTTCTTCCGGCGTGGGCGAGGTTCAAAAGAAGCCGACGCTGCCGTCGCTTCCGCACGGCGCATCGTAACGTGCAGCGTCACTGCGGGCGCCGGACGGCGCTCACGCAGCGACGTCACAGCGTCTCGGAAGCGATCGCTCACGCCGCCAGCAGGGAGGGGTTCGCATCCGCTAGGGCAGCAGCGCCGCCCTGTGGATACTACGCACACAGCGCCGAAGACGCGTGTTTCTCCCACCCTGCTGGGAAGTGGCAGGGGGCGAACCCAAGGACAGAGACAAAAGGGAAGGCGGCCAGGGGATGGAGGGGGAGATAGCAGCTGAGGGGACCCACATCCCAGAGCGCATCAGAGATTCCGCTGGAAAGGAGGACATAACAAAATATAGTAAAATATAGCATATATTAATAAGCATTTGGTTAAATCATGTGACAACAAATAAGTTCCTTGCATCCAATTATGACAGTTATAGCCATATTCACCAATCGTGATATATCAATTTATGTCAAAAAATTGTAAAAAAGCATCACAAAACAACAACATAGTATTTATCTAAAAAGGCATGTATATATACTTGAACAATGATAGATACATAGAATTCCAATGAGCATGGATCAAGTTAGGAAAGGCTTATCTGCGTCTATTGGAGGAAAAGAGGGGGTGACCGCCCGCCCGCAAGCAGCAATAAAAAGAGTAAATTGGTAAATTATTTCTATCCAGTAGGGGGGCAGATATATCATAGGCTAGACAATGGGGGGCATATAGAGGGGGAAAGACTTTGCAGTTGATGTATGGGCTATTGTGTTTTTCCTGAGGATAAGGCGACACTGGGGGACTGTGACCGGGAGTATTGTCAGCTTTGGACCTCTGCATCCCACAAGCGCATCGGACCCCTGCCTGGACGCTCCATAACTTTCTTTCTGGGTAAATATATGCTGTTGATGATGATTTTCTTGATTACTTTGGGAGGGAGAATTAAAAGCCTTTCTTCCTTAAACAAACTACACTTTTATTGTTCTCTGTGTCTTTTCTCCCTGTGAGTTTGGGAGTTCTGTACCCCCTCCCCCCTATAAAGGGGGTGGACTCCACAGGGAGGACACAGATAGAAATACTCTTTGTATACACTTATTTATACAATTAAATCTCTTCCAGCCACAACCCTCTGAAGAATACCGAATGGTCGAAACGCGTTAGAATTATACACCTGCCTGCCACCATTCAGGCTATGTATTTTATTGTCTACCTGGAAATGTTATGGTTATTTTAATTTCTGTTACCCTGCCGCAACTCATTCCTTGTATACCCCACTTTTTATGTCATCAACAATTCAATTACTTTTTGTAATAAAAACGTTTTTACCATAGACGTTGCATTGCTACTTTACTTCACACCAGCTGCTTCAAAGCCCCATTGGGACCATTTCTTTGCTTGTATACCGGGGTGTGCAGCCATTTCTCTCCACCTATTAGGTTTGTCTCTTTTTTCAAGCTGTGTAACTAATCCCAGGCAGCGCAGTGTTTACTTGAGGATTTGGTCTTCTTCCTCTCCACCGATCGTATACAGCTAAAGCCCCAAGGTACTGTCCATGTTCCATCTGAGGAGCTGCTCTCTGAGTGCTGGAAAACCTTAACCCTTTGTGCTCTATGGTAGCCAAATTGCTGACTGTACATTGCAATTTATTTTATATGTACCTCATCTATTTATATGGACGATTAATATCTTTTTATATATTTCTATGTTTGGATTACACACTTTTAATGGTATATAGTGATTGTTTTGAGAGCCATAAGCGCTGGTTTTAGTGTTTTCTTATGTGTCATTGGTACTTCCGGGTACTATTTTTCTTGCAGCTCTGGACTCTCTCACATACACCCTCTTAGAAGAGTTTAGTAACTCCTTGAAGTAATTTATTTTTCTCATTCCAATTTACACTTTCATTATTTAGCGACAGTGTATTTTGTTTTTTATTTTTTCATTGTAAACTATTGCTGTTGCTTTTTTACTATCCAATCACAGACTTGACCAAGCTGTATTTCTTTCACTTGTATAAATTTGCTGCCCTCTACTGTTATCTGCTAATATTACAGTGTTATATATAGGTATGTATTAGCACTTTCTGTCTCTGGGAGGCTGGCTTTAAAACCCCTGAAGGATGACGTACAGCGATAGAGGGAAAATCTCAGCCACATGTCCTGGCCATGGTGATAAATCTAGGCAAGAAGGGGCTATTGTGCAAGTATAACCATATTCTTATAGTCTAACTGTCCATATTTTCTTGGGTGTGTAGCTGACCCCTTGTTACAGACAGAGTATCTCTGTAATATTTTTTTATCTCACGTGCGAGGTGCCAGCTAGCTAGGTCTGTGCTACTGTATGTATGTGGTCACCTTCCATTATATTAGGTGAACATGTTTATTGCAATAGAGTTTAAATACAGCTCCAATTTTTTAGTGAACATATCTTTTCTGGTCTTGCATTCTGTAGCTAGTTTTAGCTTAGGGTTTTATAACCAACATGTTAAGCATTCGAGAATCACTTCTGGTAGTTAGAGGTCCGGTTGAATGACTAGATTAGAAACTACTAGGGACTAAAAGGAATATGTCAGTTCTAGTGACACAACACAGTTTCTGCCAGTGAGATGCTGCATTCCAAGCTGGTTAAAAAATAGTCAGAGGATCTCCCCATCACTGCTGATCTTGTATTCAGGTCTCCAACACAAAGGTAGATGCTACATCCCAATCTTCCTCAGGGGCTCCTGCAATTAAACTTTTCTGCAACATTAATCTGAAGATTTCCTTATTAAATAGGAGCTCCAGTCTGTAAAAAAAAGTAAGTAAAGGAAACAGACAGTGAAGCCTTCAGGCTCCACAGCCAGTTTACTACTGCACATGCGCGAGTCACACTGTGCTTTCTCAATGGTCCCGCCATCTTCTGGGACCTGTGATGTATCCCAGAAAGCAGCGGGTGAAGGAGGAGGGGTCGGAAATGTCGTATATCACCGATCTGTGATCTTATCTGGAAGTGGGAGCGATACCGATACTAGTATCGGAATCGGGACAACAACCCTAATTTTAATACAGAATATAACATTTCATCCTTAGATAAGTATATCTGATAGATCCAAGACCTATAAAGATTACTGACTTACAATGGACACAGTCAATTTCATGCACTCAAAAAACAAAACTTTTACTATTTACTGCCCCATGTCCTTTCACATACTTATATCATAAGCCTGAACTCCACCCTGGAACCCAGCTTGACCTAGCCCATAAAACCAACGTTAATTGATTTCTGATAATTACAGATCGTTTATCCAACAGTCAAATAAGGGACAAATCTAATATAGACCAAAATGTTGTATCATGACCTTAAACTTACTGGCAATACTTTCAAATCAGAAACTATATAATTACCGTAAGCATAAATCCAAACAATACTTTCATTTGAATTAGAAATGTTGCTCCAAGACCCCGATCAGAGAATATCCATACTTTACGCACTCCTTTCTAACTCACATTGTACTTCTCCCTCTTCATTTAGGACTCATTAGGAACATGAGCTCAGGTCAACATTTACAGATGTCCAATGGCAAAGATATGAACACTTCAAAAACTTGGACTGCCCTCATATTTTGCCCTTTTAGATCACCATCAGAGACCAAATACATTACTTAACTGGACAACTCTATTCTCTCAGTATTTCTCCTCCATGATATTCCTCAAGCAGCCTCAGCATATCATGCTTTCTTTAACCACTTAACAACTGCATCTTTAACCACTTCAGGTCGGCGCTAACGTCAAAAGACGTCTGCAGCGCCGACCTGAAGTGCCAGGTGGACGTCTTTGGACGGCTTTTGTTTACATTACCCGCGCACCGCTGGGGGACGCTCAGCGGTTAAACACTGTGACGTTGCATCGCTGGGAAGCCGATGCATGTGCCTGGCGGCCACGATGTCCGCGAGTACACGCGATCAGCAGTGCCAGCAGGTGACAGCAGGGACGTGGAGCTCTGTGTGTAAACACAGAGCTCCACGTGCTGTCAGGTAGAGAGGAGACCGATCTGTGTCCCTTGTGCATAGGGAATAAAAAATAAAAAATAAAAAATAAATCATAAATCTATCCCCTATTTTGTAGGCGCTATAACTTTTGCACAAACCAATCAATAAACGCTTATTGCGATTTTTTTTAACAAAGGTATGTATAAAAATACGTATCAGCTTAAATGAGGGAAAAATATTAAAAAAAAAAAAAAAATTGGGATAATATTATAACAAAAAGTAAAAAATATTGTGTTTTTTTTCAAAAAATTTCTACTATTCAAAGTCATTCAAATAAATAATAAAAAAGCTGTTTTGCAACACCCCATACATCAAATTTCATTGGTTCACTGGTTTTCACAGATGTCTGTACAGAGCTTGAAGACAAAGGCATCCTCTGTAACAGTAGTTTCATTTTGCTGAGATTTTTTTAAATGCCCAAGCATGGATAAAACAATGCAGAGGATACTTGGTTTTGTATAAAAACAACAGAATTATCAGTTCATTTTTTTAAAATTATTAATAATATTGGGTTTTCCAAAATACAAGAATCAAAGCTTAATACATCAGGTCATTTTAATGAGGGCAGGGCCTCTGACTTGGCAGTCGGTTTGAGAAGGCTTTGAAAAGTCAAATTTAAATATGGTTAGAAAAGGAATATATAAAGTATACTAAAATCCTTGAAATGCATATAGCTCATGTGAAGAGTATTATTATTTTTTTCCTAAACCAAAATTGTATAATTTAGATGCCTGCAGGTGCATTTTTACTGTATGTATTACTGTACAGTATGGTACAGCGATATAAAGATTAAGCATAGTTATAACAAAATTAGAAGCTCTGAAATCCAAATTCTTTTGATAGGTTAGCTTGAAAAATATGTGGCTAAATAAATGTTTCCCTTTGGGTATAAAATCAGAGATTAAAAAAAGGCCAGTTATTAGGGATTTTGATAATTAGTTGAACTTATGTTTTAACAGGCTGTTACACATACTAAAATAAATTCAGAACATTTCCTACAGTAATTGATGTTCTAAACAGTAAGGACAGCCTCTCATTTTTGTAACAATTGAGGGCACCTGAGAGTCAACCCATTATAATATCAGTGGATTCTCGTTGGTCTCCCACTAATTATCAAAACTTCATCATGTCATTTGTCACTTATTAATGACAACTAACAAATAATCAGCAGTGAGGCGATTTGAGATGGTCTTTGCCTGACAGGTATAAAATAGTAACAAAGGCGAGTGCATGCAGTGACATAGAACGTTTGTAGGGATCACAGAATTTCCATAAATGATTACAGTGAAGAGTTCACTGATTTTAACCTTTAAATTGACTTCTTATTAAGTTTTATCTTAGTTAAATTCAAATGAACATAAAGTTGAAAAAATAAAATAAAATGAAGCTGTAACATTTGCTGTAGCAGATATGGATATACAAAATATGAAACAAATACCATTAGGTTTAATCACTCACCTGCTTCTTACATCTGTTGGAGATTCCTCCATCAAAATTACTGTACCAGTGTTCCCTCAAATCTGCCCATCTGCCCAGGGGCGGATCCCCATCTGACCAGGGGCGGATCCAGGGGGAGGGGCAACAGGGTAAATGCTTCCCCCCGAGAAAATATTACAGACTCTGAGGCTGAGCATACCCTGGAGCGACGGGACAACTCACAGCCATTCTCCCAGCCAGAGACGTCGTTAGGCCCTGGCTAGGGTGGCTGGAGCCCTGAATGTGGCCCTGAAAAGCCCCGAGTCTCAAAAATGCACCATACATTAGTTAGCCCCGAACACACGCCGAGCAGGAAGCGAGTCACAGGTCCCGCCTTCTGGAGCCTGCAGAACATATGATGGACATCCCAATGGTCCAATGTCCAACCGTGGGATGTGTGACGTCCATCATATGCGCCGCCGGCTCCAGAAGGCGGGAATTTCCAATCCCGCAGCAGTCGCCGTCACATGACAATACTGAGATCCCCGCTCAGCGCTGAAGAGGGACTCAGAAGAAGACGGACTGAGGAGGAGAGATGAGAAGCCTCCGGCCTCTCCACGGCCGGGGGGGGCGTGACTGCGGGCGTGGAGGAGCGTGACTGCGGGTGTGGAGGAGCGTGACTGCGGGCGTAGAGGAGCGTGACTGCGGGCGTGGAGGAGCCAGAGCAGACACCCACACCACTGGCTGCTGCTTCTACAATACCGGCCCAAACGTGAGTACAGCCCGGCCCCCCCCTCCTCCTGTAACCTGTATAGGAGAAGCTAATGGTAGGCAGGAAGAAATCAATCAAGGACACCACATCCCATATAAAGTATACAACAAATGAAAAAAAGGGGGGGGGGAAGGGGTAACAAGCCCCAGGGACTTTGAAACTGTGTCCAAATAAATAATAAATGCAGATAAAAAGTACAAAATTTATTAAGTTTGAACATACAGAAAAATATAAATAAAATAACACAAATAATTGATCCAAGAATGAACCAAAATGGCTCTAATGAAGGCCACTGGGATCCCTATACCCGACAGATGTCCAACATGTTTCGCCCAAAGCTGGGCTTCGTCAGGGGCTTGGTACAAGGAAAAACTATAGGTAAAGAAACAAAAATTAATAAAGTATGACAATCATTGAACTAATGCATTAACATATATATTCAATGTACATGATAAAAAATCAGGTAGCATACATATTAACATATGGTGATAAATGTTTTAACAACAAAACAGTAAATATAGGAACAATATATAGTATTCACAACAGTATGGTATGCATAGGTTCTGAACATAACAGCAAAAAAACATGCAGGCACCACTCACCCTCGAAACGAAAAATCAATCCAAATGTGTGACAAAGATCATATTTAAAAATCACGGAGATTGAAGGAAGAAAATATTTGATCAACCTAATTCCAGAACGATTCGTCAGGGGACAAGGGGGAGAGGGAAAATAGGGACACTCCTCAAAACATCAGTCCAATGCCAACCAATAACAAGAGGCTGCAGTAAGAAAAAGAAATACAATTTAGAAGTTTTTAAAGAAAGTTGGATATTAGAGGAAAAACGAATCAACAAACAGGGGGCAAATACACAGATCATGAGGGTGGAAAGAAATCCATCCCAAGTCTGAGGAGAGCCTCCAGTAAGGTAAACTAAACCAAATACCTAAAGATGATAGGCTGATAGGGTCACACAAGGGTGTATAGATAAATATCTAAATACTTCAATCATCCGCAGTCTTCAATGCCAAATAATGATATTTGGCAGAGGCATAGTAGCCAGACCTGAAAATGCAACAGATGAGCAGGATCAGTAAAGATTAAATGAGTTTTTAATGGTATTGGTATAGTTTAAAGCAAATTAGGGGAATCGGTCAAGACAAGTCTAATAAGACTGGCAGACCAATAAAGTGTATCTATAAACATACCTGCTAAATCTGAATCCATACATGCAGAAAGGCTGGATACACCAGCATGGATTGAAAAATTTCCAGATAACGGCTAGCCAAGTCAGGGTTGTCAGCCTAGGCTGATCTTTTAAATACCCCCCGGCGGCGTCTGACGTAGCAGCCGGGGGCGGACAGCAAAACAAATGCCAGGACAGCTGCAGCCAATAGCGCCGAGGACGCCAAAGGGGAGGTGTGCCTGAAATGCTCGGCCCGCCTGGATAGGCGTGTCTGGCAGGGCATGAAGCACAACCCCCAGACGTACAGCAGTGCAGAATGTCCGGGCGCCATCTTGAAAGCTGGAAGGTTGCCAGTGCAACCCCAGCGACATAGACCTGGTCCTCAACAAAGGTGACAGAGGGGAAGGAGGACTGATAAAAAGGCAAGGAGATCCAGAAAGGGATCCCCAGCCATTCAGTCCCACCTCCCTGATATAGAAGCCGTGCGGAACGGGAAACAATTTCCCGTCGCTCCGCCTTGATGGGAGTGACCGGCGAGAGCGAGACGCATATGGGCAACCACTATAGGAGGAGCAGGTGCCATCTTAGGTAGTGGCAAGGACCAAAGAGATCCATAGTATGGCCGAGCCAGTAGCTAAATGGAAGACAAAGCGGCGCAAAAAAGGATGGAGAAATCCAGGCATTTTGCAAGGGATCACATGCAGGACAAAAAAGTGACCATTTGTCCAATGCAGGTGCGCCCGACTTGTCCGTACAGCCTAGATGTATGGCGGAATATGGACGAGAGCGAGGGTTGCCACCTAGAGGCTGGCGAATATATAGTTCTGGATTAAAAGTTTTAAAGTAGTTAAAGCAATGATCAAATGAAGAAAAATCAGTTTAAACAATGGAACTGTTCAGAATAAACAGTTGACAGAGCAGCCAATGATACATAAATTCATCATGGATGCCTATAGTCAGAGTGATGATACATACTAAGCCACATCTGGATTGAATCCATCGAGGGCGCTGTGGCGCCGCATGGAGAGCAAAACCTGTTGTGCTAAAAACTAACTATTTACACAGGATACATATTACAGAGAAACGATTTTGCACTAGAGAGTTGCAGATCAATTAAAAAAAAAAAAAAAAAAAAAAAAGGGAAGAAAAATGACTGAATAATCAAAGAAAAGGCTTAAAACTAAATCCATCATTCAAACCTGGTGGTTTGAGAGCTGCTAACTTAAATATCCATTTGGCTTCCCTTTGTAA
This sequence comes from Rana kukunoris, assembly GCA_029574335.1. Classification (NCBI taxonomy): domain Eukaryota; kingdom Metazoa; phylum Chordata; class Amphibia; order Anura; family Ranidae; genus Rana; species Rana kukunoris. The sequence goes on from CM056053.1 coordinate 310,447,658, forward strand.
GAGTTGTTTGTCAAAGTCTCCTCCACGGTCCCCAGGGGGAATATGTTCCAAGGCATAGAAACACATTTCAAGACTGTTGAAATGGTGAAATAAGCCCATATGCCGGCTGATTGGAGTCTCCATTTTTTTTCTTTTTTTTTTTTTTCTTCAGTACCATGGAGACATGGTCCCGGATACGATGGTAAAAGGGCCTTTTTGTTTTGCCTATGTAGAAAGAGTTACATGTACATGTCATGATATATACAATTCCAATGGATTGGCAGCTCACTCCAAATTTTGGTTTGAAGGTACTGCCATTTGGAAGTATAATACTAGATGCTGAATGGATATAACTACAAAAGGAACATTTGTGGCAGGGTCTGGTTCCCGTCTGTCCCCCCGTGTAATTAAATGCGTTTCTATGCCTTGGAACATATTCCCCCTGGGGACCGTGGAGGAGACTTTGACAAACAACTCTTACAAAGGGAAGCCAAATGGATATTTAAGTTAGCAGCTCTCAAACCACCAGGTTTGAATGATGGATTTAGTTTTAAGCCTTTTCTTTGATTATTCAGTCATTTTTCTTCCCTTTTTTTTTTTTTTTAATTGATCTGCAACTCTCTAGTGCAAAATCGTTTCTCTGTAATATGTATCCTGTGTAAATAGTTAGTTTTTAGCACAACAGGTTTTGCTCTCCATGCAGCGCCACAGCGCCCTCGATGGATTCAATCCAGATGTGGCTTAGTATGCATCACTCTGACTATAGGTATCCATGATGAATTTATGTATCATTGGCTGCTCTGTCAACTGTTTATTCTGAACAGTTCCATTGTTTAAACTGATTTTTCTTCATTTGATCATTGCTTTAACTACTTTAAAACTTTTAATCCAGAACTATATATTCGCCAGCCTCTAGGTGGCAACCCTCGCTCTCGTCCATATTCCGCCATACATCTAGGCTGTACGGACAGGCCGGGCGCACCTGCATTGTGGCTTAGTATGCATCACTCTGACTATAGGTATGTGATCCCTTGCAAAATGCCTGCATGTGATCCCTTGCAAAATGCCTGGATTTCTCCATCCTTTTTTGCGCCGCTTTGTCTTCCATTTAGCTACTGGCTCGGCCATACTATGGATCTCTTTGGTCCTTGCCACTACCTAAGATGGCACCTGCTCCTCCTATAGTGGTTGCCCATATGCGTCTCGCTCTCGCCGGTCACGCCCATCAAGGAGGAGCGACGGGAAATTGTTTCCCGTTCCGCACGGCTTCTATATCAGGGAGGTGGGACTGAATGGCTGGGGATCCCTTTCTGGATCTCCTTGCCTTTTTATCAGTCCTCCTTCCCCTCTGTCACCTTTGTTGAGGACCAGGTCTATGTCGCTGGGGTTGCACTGGCAACCTTCCAGCTTTCAAGATGGCGCCCGGACATTCTGCGCTGCTGTACGTCTGGGGGTTGTGCTTCATGCCCTGCCAGACACGCCTATCCAGGCGGGCCGAGCATTTCAGGCACACCTCCCCTTTGGCGTCCTCGGCGCTATTGGCTGCAGCTGTCCTGGCATTTGTTTTGCTGTCCGCCCCCGGCTGCTACGTCAGACGCCGCCGGGGGGTATTTAAAAGATCAGCCTAGGCTGACAACCCTGACTCGGCTAGCCGTTATCTGGAAATTTTTCAATCCATGCTGGTGTATCCAGCCTTTCTGCATGTATGGATTCAGATTTAGCAGGTATGTTTATAGATACACTTTATTGGTCTGCCAGTCTTATTAGACTTGTCTTGACCGATTCCCCTAATTTGCTTTAAACTATACCAATACCATTAAAAACTCATTTAATCTTTACTGATCCTGCTCATCTGTTGCATTTTCAGGTCTGGCTACTATGCCTCTGCCAAATATCATTATTTGGCATTGAAGACTGCGGATGATTGAAGTATTTAGATATTTATCTATACACCCTTGTGTGACCCTATCAGCCTATACATCTTTAGGTATTTGGTTTAGTTTACCTTACTGGAGGCTCTCCTCAGACTTGGGATGGATTTCTTTCCACCCTCATGATCTGTGTATTTGCCCCCTGTTTGTTGATTCGTTTTTCCTCTAATATCCAACTTTCTTTAAAAACTTCTAAATTGTATTTCTTTTTCTTACTGCAGCCTCTTGTTATTGGTTGGCATTGGACTGATGTTTTGAGGAGTGTCCCTATTTTCCCTCTCCCCCTTGTCCCCTGACGAATCGTTCTGGAATTAGGTTGATCAAATATTTTCTTCCTTCAATCTCCGTGATTTTTAAATATGATCTTTGTCACACATTTGGATTGATTTTTCGTTTCGAGGGTGAGTGGTGCCTGCATGTTTTTTTGCTGTTATGTTCAGAACCTATGCATACCATACTGTTGTGAATACTATATATTGTTCCTATATTTACTGTTTTGTTGTTAAAACATTTATCACCATATGTTAATATGTATGCTACCTGATTTTTTATCATGTACATTGAATATATATGTTAATGCATTAGTTCAATGATTGTCATACTTTATTAATTTTTGTTTCTTTACCTATAGTTTTTCCTTGTACCAACCCCCTGACGAAGCCCAGCTTTGGGCGAAACATGTTGGGCATCTGTCGGGTATAGGGATCCCAGTGGCCTTCATTAGAGCCATTTTGGTTCATTCTTGGATCAATTATTTGTGTTATTTTATTTATATTTTTCTGTATGTTCAAACTTAATAAATTTTGTACTTTTTATCTGCATTTATTATTTATTTGGACACCGTTTCAAAGTCCCTGGGGCTTGTTACCCCTTTCCCCCCCCTTTTTTTCATTTGTTGTATAGGAGAAGCAGTGGGGACGGCTGCATATAAAAAATCCTTTTCTCCATCTCCCTTCTGCAGTATTGGAATGCCTGAGGCTGCGAGAGGTAAAGGAAAAGCAGGCATTCCAATACTGCAGAAGGGAGATGGAGAAAATTATTTTTTATATGCAGCCGCCCCCACTGCTCAGTGCTCCTCCTATACCACCCATACTCTTTGCCTCCTCATGATCTCCACCTCCCCCAGTACTCTGCCACCCCCCCAGTGATCTCCACCTCCCCCCAGTACTCTGCCACCCCCCAGTGATCTCCACCTCCCCGCCAGTCCTCTGCCACCCCCCAGTGATCTCCACTCCCCCCAGTACTCTGCCACCCCCCAGTGATCTCCACCTCCCCCCAGTACTCTGCCACCCCCCAGTGATCTCCACCTACCCCCAGTACTCTGCCACCCCCCAGTGATCTCCACCTCCCCGCCAGTCCTCTGCCACCCCCCAGTGATCTCCACCTCCCCCAGTACTCTGCCACCCCCCAGTGATCTCCACCTCCCCCCAGTACTCTGCCACCCCCCAGTACTCTGCCACCCCCCAGTGATCTCCACCTCCCCCCAGTCCTCTGCCAAACCCTCTTCAGTACTCTCTGCCACCCTCTCCAGTACTCTCTGCCACCCTCTCCAGTGTTCTCTGCCACCCTCTCCAGTGCTCTCTGCCACCCTCTCCAGTGCTCTCTGCCACACCACCCTCCAGTGCTCTCTGCCGCACCACCCCCCAGTGCTCTCTGCCGCACCACCCCCCAGTGCTCTCTGCCACACCACCCCCCAGTCCTCTCTGCCGCACCACCCCCCAGTCCTCTCTGCCGCACCACCCCCCAGTCCTCTCTGCCGCACCACCCCCCAGTGCTCTCTGCCACCCCTCTAACCCATTCTGACAAGATATTTTTTTTTCTTACCTTGTGAAGCCAGTGATGCTTACCTAATTCCTATATCTAGGTCCCTCAACCGTCCCTGAAAAAGGACCTAACAAGTAAACCGAAGAGGAAATGGCTGTGGGCTGGGGCATCATGTAACGTGGTTTAAGGTAAGTGACAAGGGCATTTATCCTATATATCTTTATACTGGGGAGGGGTTGAGAATACTTGATTGTGTATGTATGTAGGTCAGGTCAGTGTATGTAGGACAGGTCAGTGTATGTAGGACAGGTCAGTGTATGTAGGACAGGTCAGTGTATGTAGGTTATGTCAGAACACACACACACACACGTAGAACAGAGTATGTGTGTCAGGTAGGTCACCTCACGCCACTCCAATGACCGCGCCCGAACACCACCCCCCCCGGTGCCGGCTTGGCTTCAGGCTGAAGCCCCTGGTCTTTTTGGCACCTAGCAACGCCCCTGCTCACAGCATTAGGAATTACTGCCCAGACACATCAGGATTGGAATCTCTGCCTCCTGTACCTCCCCCAGTAGTTTTCCCGCCTCTCTCCTGCAGGATGCTGCTTAAGTAGGCAGGCGCTTCCTGGCTTCTGCTGCTTGAGTGGGAGGGATGGAGATGTGCCTGAACCCTGAGATCATGCTCATCTGGAAGAGGGAGGTGTGAGCAGCTGAGCAGAGGGAGCCAAGTGACTGTAAACTTCCTGGAGATAAACTTAGCTAGCAGCACATTGTGGGTTAGTTTACAAGTACCTATATGCTTAGTCTGCTGAGTTACTGAGTTACTGCAGCTTAGCATAGAGGTGCTGTTAGCTGACAAAGGCTGTTAGCTTTTCATGTAGCACAGTGAGAAACTGGGCTCATTGAAGCATCATGACTGACCCCACAGTGTGTGCCCTCCCAACCCTCCCCTGGTGTGTGCCTTTCTGACTCCCCTAATGTGTGCATTTCCGACCCCCCTAGTGTGTGTCCTCCCAACCCCCCAGTGTATGCCCTGCATTCCCTGGTGTGTGCCCTCCTGACCTTTTTGGTGTGTGCTGTCCTGACCTCCCTGGTGTGTGCCCTCTTGACCCCTCCCCAGTGTGTGCCCTCCTGACCCCCCCAGTGTGTGCCCTCCTGACCCCCCCCCCCCAGTGTGTGCCCTGCTGAACCTCCCCTGGTGTGTGCTGTCCTGACCTCCCTGGTGTGTGCCCTCCTGACTCCCTACTGTGCCCTCCTGACCACCCCCGTGTGTGTTCTCCTAAACCTCCCCTGGTGTGTGCTCACCCAGCCCCATGGTGTGTGCCTTTCCCACACCCCCCCCCCCGGTGTATGCTGTTCTGACCCCCGAGACACCTAGTCCTTTGCTCTACTGGTCCCTGTACATTGTCCTACATACTACTGACCCCTGTCCTACTCCCTACTTGCTCCCTATTCTCTGTTCTGCCAACTCCTGTCCTCTGCCCTACTGACCCCCTGTTCTCTGCCCTACTGTTCTCTGTACACTGCCCTACATCCTACTGCCCTCTCTACACTGCCCTGCATACTACTGACCTCTACATATTGTCCTACATACTACATACTACTGACCTCTGTCCTCCTCCCTACTTGCCCCCTATTCTCTGTCCTGCCGACTCATGTCCTCTGCCCTGATGACCCCCTGTTCTCTGCCCTACTGTTCCCTGTACACTGCCCTACATCCTACTGGCTTCTGTACACTGCCCTACATATTACTAACCTCTGTACATTGCCCTACATACTACTGACCTCTGTACATTGCCCTACATACTACTGATCTCTGTACACTGTACACTGTGTGATACATTAAATTCAGTTCTGTAAGCAACACCTTATTTTCTGGCAGTGCCCCTCCAGAGAATAGACTCTGGATCCGCCCCTGCATCTGCCATGGTCATTTCAGGATGTCTCACCCTATATAGTGGAATCTTTTTTAAATACCTTACATTACTACCACAGTGGAAGTTATAAATTACATGGCTATCAGGGTTTGTGCATAAGCTAACGTGCCACTATTTTATAATTGATATAGATTTAAAAAAAAATAAACACCAGCTAAAAGTAGAGTTTCCAGAACACCTGCTGTATTGAGTATTAATAGGTTGTCCATATCCAATTGAAGGGAGTATTGATAGGAGGATTTTGAGGATTTTAATGAGCTGTCACTTCATAATGAGGAAAGATAGATCTGAATTGTATGAAAAGAAGCCAAGGGACCACTCACATACCACAGCTTTAGAAAATGAGAGCGCCAGAGCCAGTGCAGCCTTCGACACGGTAGACCATAATACATTGTTCACCCGACTCAAATAAGTAGCCGGAGTTGCAGACTCGGCCATGCCGTGGTTCGCATCTTTTCTAGAAAATCGCACTCAGACAGTGAAAATGGGAGGCTTTACATCAGAAACACGAACCATCACATGCGGAGTCCCTCAAGGATCACCTCTTTCACCTGTACACTTCAACATCTATATCCGCCCGCTCCTCAAAATCATCAGCAAACAGGACCTGCGCTACCACTCCTATGCCGACAACACACAGCTTTACCTTTGAATCACCAACAAAAAAGACCAATATCATGAACTAGAAAAATGCCTCACACTGATCGACGATTGGATGACCGAAAGCTCCCTTAAACTCAACGGATCCAAAACAGAACTACTCATCCTTCACGCAAATCAAAATTCCAACTCTAGGACCACATGGACACCACCCACTATCCTTGGACAAACCATCACGCCAAGCAACAAAGCCAAAAGTCTCGGAGTGATCTTTGACTCAGACATGACGACGGATGCACAAATAGGATCAGTCGTCAGCGGGGCTCATCATTTGCTCTGCATGCTACGTAGACTCGTCTCCTTCATCCCGGAAGAAGACACAGCAGTAGTGGTAGGAACAATCATCAACTCACGACTCGACTACGCAAACTCCCTCTACTTAGGACTACCAAAATACCAGATCTCACGTCTACAAGTCGTCCAGAATACGGCAGCCAGACTGGTAGCAAGAAAAAAACTGTGGGAATCAGTCTCCCATGTCTTGAGGGCCCTCCACTGGCTGCCCGTACAAGACCGGGTGACTTTCAAGACACTTTGCCTAACCCACAAATGTACACAAGGAAACGCTCCCCAATACTTAAGTGAGAAAATAAAACCCTACGTCACCAACCGCGTGCTCCGGTCAACCAACCAAAACCTTCTCCAAATCCCTAAATCCCGCTACAAATCTAAGGCCTCGTACACACGATCGGACATATCCGATGAAAACGGTCCGTGGACCATTTCCATCGGATATGTCCGATCGGGAGTTTGATCCGATGGCGTGTACACACCATCGGATCAAATTTCCCGCCGCCGGACGGCGCGGTGACGCGGCGGTGACGTTGACGCCGCCACGTCACCGCACCAGGAAGTTAAACACTTCCGCGCATGCGCCGAATCCATTCGGCGGCGGCGCGGCGGCGGTGGGGGACGACATGTCTGCTGGTAAGTGTACTAACCAGCAGACATGTCGGGCGGACAGATTCCACCGGATGGATTTCAAAGCATGCTTTGAAATCTGTCGGGTGGAGAAATCTGTCCGCTAGCCCATACACACGAGCGGAGATGTCTGCTGAAACGGTCAATCGGACCGTTTTCAGCGGACATATCCCCTCGTGTGTACGAGGCCTAAGGGAGACCGCAGATTTGCAGTCCAAGGACCTCGACTCTGGAATGCTCTACCCACGACCATCATCCTGGAAGAAAACCATCTGGTTTTTAGGAAAAAACTGAAGACCCATCTCTTCTGAATGACAAGGACCACACTGGAAGGAAAGTGCCTAGAGGCGATTTAGTTCGCATTGTTGCGCTATACAAGTCACTCACTCACTCAATCAGCCAGAGTAGGAGATAGGGTAAGTAATAATGCCTATTCCTGTACTCCCTAGGCATAATTAGCATTTAGCATTTTCAGGATGGAGGGCACTGCAAGGGTAGATTTGTTATAATTCCTTAAGTTGGGCTTTAAAGTGGGTTTAATAAGCCAAATTATTAGTTTATTTCACACGTTCTTTGTTTTTCCATGTTGTCTGTTATGCCATTTTGTCTATTTTTTTTTTTTTTTTAATATAAATGACGTTCCATAATGGTAAGAGGAGTATCAAATGTAGTAGCAGTTATCCTAAAAGGGGCTGTAGGGGGTGCTCATGTAAAATGACTGTAAAAGGCAGTAATCTCTAGCTGTCTCTTGAAATGTGATCCCCCTTCTCTGAAACTATAGCATGTGCCTAGTCTCCAACCATGCATGCAGCATGTAGTATTATGCTCAACCATAACATTATGACCACCCACCATAATCTGTCGATGCACAGACTCCACTAGACCTCTGAAAGTATGCTGTGGTATCTGGCACTAAGTGTTAAGTAGCAGATCCTTTAAGTGCTGTAAGTTGCGAGGTGGGGCCTTCATGGATAATTTTTTCATCCAGCACATCCCACAGATGCTCCAATGGATTGAGAGCTGAAGAATTTGGAGGCCAAATCAAAACCTTAACCACTTCTATACCTGGCCAATTCTGGCACTCCTCTCCTACATGTAAAAATCATAATTTGTTTGCTAGAAAATTACTCAGAACCCCCAAACATTATATATATTTAGCAGATACCCTAGGGAATAAAATGGAGGTCATTGCAACTTTGTATCTCGCACGGTATTTGTTTAACCCTTACTTTAAGAAGTAGAGCAGAGTGTTGCCGATTAGTGGATAGTCTCTAATAGAGGTTGGAAATGATCCTGCTACCCAGGGGAAACCCGGAAGTGTACAACAAGTAAATTATGCGCAAAAATCAGAGAAAAATATATATATATCCCAACAGCATGATATAAACCAGGGTCCAGCAAAAGGTCCAAGTAAAAATTAATAAAAATAAAAACAGTTCAGGCTGTTTGGAATAGGGTTTTGGAATAAAATGTTATTTTGTTGATGGGGATATACACTCAGGGCTGCCATCAGTGGGGAACAGAAACCAAGTTCCAAATCTAGAAGGGCAAACAAGGAGAGAGGCGCCTCTGGGTGTAGTATTTTAAAAAGCAAATTTAATTACAAAGCCAAAGATAAGAAAACCACTCACATTTTGGTGGTGATATACAGGCATATCAAAAATTCTCCAGAAGGGAGGGGTGGCTGTCATCTGGTGCGCTTGTTCATCCACTTTGTGTCCACTGGTGTAGCGCTGTGTGGTGAGGAGTCAGTCCTGTTTCCCTTGATGTTGTAAGTGGGTGCAATGGATGAGACAATCCTCAAAGAGCACAGCGGCGTGCAGCAAGAAACAGCGGGCGATGGATGGTGACGTCACCAGGCAAGCGACGCGTTTCCGAATGCTAAGGCAGAGAATGACACGACTGCCGCATTCCTTTCTCAAGCTGATCTGTGAAACCCGGAAGTGGGAGATGAGACATTGATTATTATAGGGCAACCCAGCTCCTGGTTGTGGAGTGTTTACACCAGTCTAGGATTCTGGACAAGCTTTTATTCGGGGAGCAATGCAGTCTCCGACCCTTTCCTGTAGCATTACATACACTGAACATTATATATGGCCCTTGGTGATATCAGGGGACACATTTGATGGCCCCTTAATCTAGTGGTTTGCCTTTCTGTTTTCTTTCTCTTCTTTCTGCTTTAATATGGTTAATCATTGTTAGAGATGCCATTCAAAATATATAGGTGTGAGTCTCTTCACACTTAAAATTGTAAAGGACATCTTTTTAGTGTCCCAATGAGATCCTTGTTTGCCTAAATTCAAGTCCAATATATCTAATATAGCGGCACTCACTGAGCATCAATATATCGGAGTGATCTGATTCCTCTAGTAAAGCCCTCTACACACGATCGGTTGTCTGATAAAAACAGACCGATGGACCAGTTTCATCGGACAAACCGATCAGGTGTGGGCCCCATCGATTTGTTTTCCATTGGGGGAAAATAAAGAACATGTTTTACATTTTTCCTATGGATAAAAAAACGATAGAAAAAAACGATTGTCTGTGTGGATGTCCATTGGTCAAAAATCCACGCATCCTCAGAATAAAGTCGACGCATGCTCAGAAGCATTGAACTTCATTTTTCTCAGCACGTGGGAGTGTTTTACATCACCGTGATGGTGTGTAGGCAAGACTGATGAAATTTAGCTTCATCGGATATCCGACGAAAAAATCCATCGGATTAGATTCCATCAGATATCCGATCGTATGTACACTTCAAGCTTTAACAGGTTTTCTTCTAAAATTACCTCTATTTGGTTCCATCGATCTCCGCATCAACTCTAACCAACTTTCCTGTCCCTATACCGATAGAAAAAAACGATTGTCTGTGTGGAACTCGATCGGTCAAAAATCCATGCATGCTCAGAATCAAGTCGACGCATGCTCGGAAGCATTGAACTTAATTTTTCTCAGCACGTCGTAGTGTTTTACATCACGGTTGGATTTTTGACCGATTGTACGTAGGCAAGACTGATGAAAGGATATCCGAAGAAAAAATCCATTGGATTAGATTCCATCAGATATACGATCGTGTGTACAGGGCTTAACTGTAATGTCTGCCTTCATTTTGTAAAGCGCTGCGCAAACTGTTGGAGCTATATAAATCTTGTATTATAATAATAATAATAATTAGACTGCATTCAGGCCCAGATTTACTCCCTTTGCCTCCCCAAGGCTGGGTCTTTCAATGCTGCCCCCCGCCCCAAAAAAACTGAAAGTCCTCCAACCCGTGCCCCTGATTGCCACCCCACCATGCCCATCATTCCCAACTCACCATCATTGCAGCCTTACCGTGCCCTCATTGCAGCCTCACCATCACTGCCACCTTACTGTGCCCTCATTGCAGCCTCGCTCACCATCATTGCTGCCTTACTGTGCCCTCATTGGAGCCTCGCTCACCATCATTGCTGCCTTACTGTGCCCTCATTGCAGCCCCCCTCACAATTATTACCACCCCCCTCACCATCATTGCAGCCCATCTCACCATCATTATAGTCCCCTAATCATCATTACAGCCCCCCCACCATCATTGCAGCCTTACTGTGCCAAACAATGTAGCCTCATCAGTCAGTGTGCGCATTACGCACACATCGGGCATCTCCTGCTGTGTCATGGAGCTCACTGTGAAAAGTTTGGGCGTGATGTGATAAAAGTCCCGCCATCCTCCTAGACCAGCTTGTGTGATAAACAGATAGGCAGTGTGCCTCTACCACATGAGCTGGTCTAGGAGGAGGGCGGGACTTTTATCACAGCGATCCCAAACTTTTCACAGTGAACTCCATGAAACAGCAGTCTCCCGCTGTGTGTTACAACCAGCACCACCCCTGCACCCACTGCCACCCTGAGGCCTGGCCTTGGTGTCCTTGTCGGGAATCCGGCCCTTGCTGCACTAACAGATTTCATTTGCAGGTTTTACTTACACTACATAAAAATGTAAAAAATGTATTTTTTAAATCCATCTAGATTTAAATATGTGTGGGAAAATTTACCCTGGAAAACCAATTTAACGTTAAGATCTCTTACATTGAGCACTACTGGTAAAATAATTTGGTTTACACTTCAAAAAAAGAGGTGCTGCAGCCATATGTTATAGCAAGGTATTTAGGTATTTAGGTATTTAGGTATTTACTATGAAGATTTATTCTCAATTTTTTTTTTAGGTTTAACCCTCCTCTGAGTGAGTATTTAATGCAGTCCACATGCATTAGAGTTTTTCAATAATGATTATAATAATATTTTTGTGCATGTCCTTTCTTACTTTCAATAACCTACAGACTGGTGTTCCATTATCATTTTCCCTCTGTGCTATATAAACCATCTGACCACACTCCTCCTCGCCCCTTTTCTCTATTCTATTAGGCACGGCTTGTCTCTGTCACTGAGCATGCACACCCATGATAGTTACTGAAGTATGGCAGTATGACACTTACTGCCAGCCGTGAACATTACTAACAAGGCAGAAACAGCAAGGTATGTGACATTCCCTGCAGAAAAGACAGAGAGATATTTGGTAGGGACTAGAATCTTACAAACTGATTTGGGAAGTTTAGGACGTGGTTGTAGAAAAGGTAATTGAAAGTTTCCCTTTAGTGTACACTCTGATCAGGAGAAGTAGAATGTTCAAGCTGTGAGGCCCCATATCATTTCACTATAAGTACCATGATCTGGACGAAGCACGTAAGGGAAAGCAACATATAACATTGTTGTTCTTACACTATAGCAGTACTCTAGAGTCAAATATAGATACTTTACTGGTAATAATTCAACGATAAATTTATAATGCAGAAACACATTTAACCTGTCATGGTATTACTTCTTAAGAGCAATACACTAAGATTTTCTTTATTTATTCCACAGATTATATGAGAGACTAAGGAACTGCCAACAGACATCTCCTGGCAGAATCAGCCATTGTTCATAGTTTGTTAATTCGACTGATGGAACAAAGCACATTAGTCAAACTTTGATCCTGTTAAAAATCTATTTTTTCCTCAGAACTGGAAAGTGATGGTGGCTTTCTGAACTGTGTGATTTCTAGACAAGCCCCAATCCTTCAGTTTGTGACATTTCTGTGCTTCCATGACAACAAATGACATGCATTGTGCATGTGAGTTTACAAGCAATGTCAGATTCCTTTTAACACAAATGTTAAAATTAATTCCTTAATCTTTAACTGCTTGACTACCAACGGAGGAGTAAGAGGCCTTACAATATCCTAAACTAATTAATCTAACTATACGAGCTACGATGGAAATAAAATACATGATAAAACTAAAGGCTAACTTAGTGGTCAGTGTATATATATTTGTTGTATACTGTACAAAGAGGTTGTAATTAAGATCTTGAGTACTTTTAAAATGGGGGTTCTCTCCCTAAACCTGCACCTCTGATTAAATTACAGAAGCATCAAGAGTTTGTCTACTTGTCCTTTAGAACCAAGGCAACAGCATGACAAACACTCTTACATGGACCACCCAATTTTATTGGAATTGGTTCACAATAGGGGCTTGATTTACTAAAGGGGAAAGTTTGCCTAGCTTAGTAAATAGTGTTAATCTATTCTCCTTTTAAACATCCAATCATCTTGAAAAAAAAAGAACATTCCTTTTTCTTTTGGTATATCAAACCTACTGTCTTTCATGCATAACCTAGGGCTGACTCCTTATATAGCGCCAACATAATTATTGACTGAGGGGATAGGTATTATAGCAAAGCTGTTACCCAAAATTAACCACTAGCCTACAGGCCAATTCATTCTCATACTTCTCATATATATATATATAGATATATATATATATCTATATATATATATATACACACACACTATATTGTGTATTGAGACACCTGTCTTTACACGCACATGAACTTTAATGGCATCCCAGTCTTCATCTGTCCGGTTCAATAATGAGTTGTCCCACCCTTTGCACTAACAACAGATTCAACTCTTCTGGGAAGACTGTTTACAAGGTTTAGGAGTGTGTCTATAGGAATGTTTGATCATTCTTCCAGAAGCGCGTTTGTGAGATCTGGCACTGATGTTGGACAAGAAGACCTGGCTCACAGTCTCCACTCTAATTAATCCCAAAAGTGTTTTATCGGGTTGAGGTTAGAACTCTGTGCAGTACAGTCAATTCCCCCCCTCCCCCAAACTCGTTCATCCATGTCTTTATGGACCTTGCTTTGTGCACTAGTCCAAATCATTATGATGTGGGGCTGTGTTCCAGGGGTTGGGCCTTTTCAGTTCTAGTGAAACAAACTCTTAAGGCATCAGCATACCAAGACATTTGGACAATTTCATGCACCCAACTTTGTGGGAACAGTTTGGGGATGGCCTTTTCCTGTTCCAACAGGACTGCGTACCAGTGCACAAACAAGGTCCAAAAAAACATAGATGAGCAAGTTTGGGGTGGAGGAACTTGACTGGCGTGCACCTCAAGACCTCAAAAAAAGTTGCAGGTATCAAAACAAATATGATGGGGGAACACTGAAATCTGATGATAGTTGCAACAGGGGCTTCAGTGAGGCACTGAGTGAGATTTGTGAGATACATATTATGTTGTATCCGGTAGCATATATAAATGGGACATGAACTTAATAGAGTACTTTAAATATACTGTAAACCAGGTATTGGTAGCCTGCATCCACCTGGTGCTTAAGGTTAGCCTGTGCCCAGTTCACGCACACTAAAATATTTATGCATTCTGAACAGGCAGTAAAAGCACTTTAGAACAGGCCCACATTCATCTCTGAATCTAAAAGTATTGTGGAGAAATTTATTTTTCAAACGTTACAACCTATAAGAGCAGATCTTGTCAGCCTGCCAGCCCTCTAACAACCAGCAGGCAGTTGTTTACAACCTGTTAGATACTAAACTGACTTTTGAGTCTTTATTATTATCTTTGAGGATTGTGAAAATAAATTAAATTCGATTTCAATTTAATTCAAATTAAAAACAGCTAGAGAGGTCATGGATGGCTTGATTTGAAGATCTTTTACTGTTTGTTATGAGTATGTAAATAATTTACTGTTCATAGTCTGGGCACAGGTGCACTTTAAGTGCCTATTCCTGGAAACAGAGGGTCTTCTGTCTAATGTTGTAAAACAGTTACAATTGTTATAACTGTCGTTTAAAGCTGGAACATTATGGCATACATATTGTGACAATCTTGGAAGAAGAAAATGTTAACAATTTTGCAGCATATTTGGTATATAGGTCTTTATCACTTTTGCAGACTCATTCGGTGATTGAATACAACTGGCTTTGTTTACGCTCAGATATTTTGCTCAAGAGTGATTTTGTTTCGCATTTTGGAAGGATACTTGGGCAATTCAGCATTGTTAATGGGGCATTACAAATTCCTTGAAATATCCTCTGCATGCCATATTCTTGAACTTTATTGGTAAACAAGCAGTGAATGTGCATTCCAGCAAACAGAGGAAAAAAATCAAACACATTTGTCACATGGCAGTACTAAACTGCACTGTTAATTACAGGGCTCAGAAAAACTAACATAATCCTAACCAACATAAAATGACAAAAGAATAATTAGGATATGGTAATAGGAAAGAAATTAGATTCACAGTTGTGTGTTCAAGGCCCCGAGATCCCATAATTCTCTGCAGTTTGTATATCATGAAATTGTTGACAATCTAAATTACATACATTTAAATACATATCGGATTTGTGTATATGATGTGTGTGAGTATAAAATCACACTGATTTGTATATGGTATAATTATGTTCCCATATTCGGATAAGGTCACATTTAATGGATAACGTTGAACACAATTTTGAAAACAATGGGAAGTTAACTAACAAGCAACATTGCATGTGGGCAATATAAAAATAAGAACTACAGGCGTGTGGCGCAAAGTTTATAGCAGTGTGAATTGCTTTTCCGGAATTCAACTTTAAAGGGGTTGTAAAGGTTTGTTTTTTATTTTCTAAATAGGTTCCTTTAACCACTTCATTACTGGGCACTTAAACCCCCTTCGTGCCCAGACCAATTTTCAGCTTTCAGCGCTGACGCATTTTGAATGACAATTGCGCGGTCATACAACACTGTACCCAAATTATGTTTTTATAATTTTTTCCCCACAAATAGACCTTCCTTTTTGGTATTTGATCACCTCTGCGATTTTTATTTTTTGCGCTATAAACAAAAAAGATAGAAATTTGGAAAAAAAAGACAATATTTTTTACTTTTTGTTATAATAATATCCCAATTTAAAAAAAAAAAAAAAACATATTTTTTTCCTCAGTTTAGGCCGATACGTATTTTTGTACATATTTTTGTTAAAAAAAATCGCAATAAGCGTATATTGATTGGTTTGCGCAAAAGTTATAGCGCCTACAAAATAGGGGATAGATTTATGATTTATTTTTTATTTTTAAATTTTTTACTAGTAATGGCGGCAATCGATCAGTGCTATAAAAATGCACTAATTACTGTATAAATATGACTGGCAGGGAAGGGGTTAACACTAGGGGGTGAGGAAGGGGTTAAATGTATTCCTTGTGAGTGTTCTAACTGTGTGGGGGGAGCGGGGTGACTGGGGGAGGTGACCGATGCTGTGTCTCTATGTACAAGGGACACAGATCGGTCTCCTCTCCTCTGACAGGACGTGGAGCTCTGTGTTTACACACAGAGCTCCACGTCCCTGCTGTGTCACCGCCGATCGCGTGCACCCGGCGGACATCGCGGGCGCCAGGTACACGCATCGGATCCTCAGCGATGCGGCGGCAAAGTGTTTACCTGCTGCGCGCCCCCCAGTGGCGCGTGCAGGTAATGCACATAAAAAGCCGTCCAAAGATGTCCACCTGGCACTTGAGAGCCGCGCTATGGACGTCTTTTGTCTATAGCGCGGCTCTCTAGTGGTTAAGCTAGTGCATTGTTGGTTCACTTACCTTTTCCTTCGATTTCCCTTCTAAATGTTTTTTTTTCTTTATTTTATTGTCTGAATTTCTCACTTCCTGTTCCTCCTCAGTAAGCTGTTCTGGCTGACTAACTCCCATGTTTCTCTCACTGAGGAGAAACAGGAAGTGAGAAATTCAGACAAAGAAAAAAACATTTAGAAGGGAAATCAAAGGAAAATGTAAGCGAACCAACAATGCACTAGCTTAAGGGAATCTATTTAGAACTTTTACAACCCCTTTAACTACAAATTCCTGGGATAGATTATATTTACAGTATATCAGTTAAAGTTTGTCATTGAATGGCTGTCTGCTTTCTAGTTCTAACTTCTATAAGAACAAACTTATTTTGCGCTTTAACAGTCAGTGTTCTTTAAAGGAATAACTAGTAAAAAAAAGCAACTCCAAACAAAACCTGCATTCTTGGTGAACAATAATTCTTGAAATCATCAACAAAAAGTAGAACTGAGGCCAAGCTTTGCATATTCAAATATTTATATATTTGTAAGAAGCACATAATGGTCTTTAAAAAAAAGCTCCACTGACCTTTGTAGCAGCAATCACTGTGGAGTAATTTCACTTGAATTTCAGCCTGCCAGCCCCTAAATTGATACTCTACTGCAGGGTAGTCTTTCCAGTCATGATTGCAGATTGACAAAGCCAGCAGTGAGGAGGATGGTATATGTGGACAGCTTTACCCCAGATGCCTGCATACATAGAAGCACCTCTTTTAATCATCAACCATGTGAGTTGCTAAATGTTGTATCTTCGTTAAATGTAACCATATTGCTACACTTAGAGGCGTCTCTCTTCCATTTTATACTCTGTAGCTCCTGATAGATTTTGCTTCTAATCCCCTTGTGGAGGCTTCCATTTGTGGATAGACATTTTATGGTTACACAACCTTCACATTACTATAATCTTTTTATATGGACTATAAACTGAAGGCCCCAAGAATAAATGGTCATGGAAGGAATCATTTGAGTTTCCTTAATTTCTTATGGGGAAATTTGCTTTGATATACAAGTGCTTTGAATTACAAGCATATTTCTGGAACAAATTATGCTCGCAATCCAAGGTTTTACTGTATATATATATAGATATATCTATATATATATATATATTTTAATAATAGATCTGTGCTTGTCTCAGGAGTGTAGAAAGCTGAACCCAAGACAGATAATAAAAACCCACCCCAACAAATGTTATCTATTTTCTTTAACTATTTCAGCCCCAGAAGATTTGGCTGCCCAATGACCGGGCCATTTTTTGCGATTCAGGACTGTGTCGTTTTAACGTGGTGTGCGGCGCTGTACCCAAACAAAATTGACGTCCTTCTTTTCCCACAAATAGAGCTTTCTTTTGGTGGTATTTGATCACCTCTGCCTTTTTGGATTTTTTTGCGCTACAAACAAAAAAAGAGCGACACTTTTTGCTTTAATAAATATCCCCAAAAATATATAATTTTTTTTTCCACAGGCACAGTCACGGGGAGTGCAGTGGGCTCGGGCACGCACCGCAGGAATTCTTAAAGGGGACGTACAGGTACGCCTATTTGCCTACCAATGCCACTCTGGCGACATATATCGGCATGCAGCGGTCAGCAAGTGGTTAAATAATCACATTTGTAAATGTAATTAGTATACATACATACATACATACTTACATTTGGCTTTGAGGCTCTTGGTGCCAATCAAGCGTCCTGCATTCACTTGGCAAGGAAGACAATAGCAAGTAGAGGGGTGCCCTTATCAGTTTTGCATCTGTTTTTTTAACGAAAATTACAGGCTGACATGGATAGGTGATTTAGCTGTGTTGCTTAAGTGCGGATGAGAAAAGTCAGATTATTAGCTTTGCAGTGTGTTAGGCCGCGTATACACGATCGGTCCAACCCAATGAGAATGGTCCGACGGACCGTTTTCATCGGGTCACCGCTGAAGTGGCCTGATGGTTTGATGTGCGTACACACCATCAGTTCAAAAACCGATCGTGTCAGAACGTGGTGACATAAAACCCAACGACGTGCTGAAAAAACGTCCAATGCTTCCAAGCATGCGTCGACTTGATTATGAGCATGCACGGGTTTTTGAACCGATGCTTTTGCATACTAATGATCGGTTTGGACCGATGGTCAGGCGTCCATCAGTCCGATTGTAAAGCAAGTTTTAAAACTTTGGTCCCAAGGATGACGGACCAATGGGCCGTACACACTGGACTTCAGTCCATTTTCATCGGTTCACCTCAAAGTGGTATGAAATCCAAAACCAAAAAATGTATATATTGCAGCTGACCAATCATTGGATGTAGTGGCTGCATTCGTTTTGTTTTTTAGGCGTTTTTCTCTCTGTTTTCACCTGGTGATCTGGCCAGTAACACACCTTCTGTATTAGAGTATCCCACTCTGGAATAAAAGGGCAAATTTGGACAGCAGCATTGTTAATCTGGGTCAGATGGACTAGCAGATTTAGATACACTAACAGATTAAAGACACATGCCAGCTCACACTTTATCAAGTTACATCAAACACTTTTGGGGATAAAGATGTTACATAAATAAATAAAAGCACAATGTTTGATTTTGGGTTTAATACTACTTCAAGACTGGATGGACAGAAATACAAATCTTTTGGCAAGCACGACTGTTTCTATATATGTATTTCAACTTTTCAACTGTGTATTTAGCTGTTTGCCAGGATTCATCTCTAAATTAATTTCCACTCTTTATGTAGATTCTTTGTTATAAACATCTATTACCTATTTAACTAAATTGTATTTTAACTATTAGTATGTCAGTTTTTTAACCACTTAAGCCCCAGACCATTTGGCTGGCCAAAGACCAGGCCACTTTTTGCGATTCGGCACTGCGTCGCTTTAACTGAAAATTGCGCAGTCGTGCGAAGTAGCTACCAAACAAAATTGACGTGCTTTTTTTCCCCACAAATAGAGCTTTCTTTTGGTGGTATTTGATCACCTCTGCGTTTTTAATTTTTTACGCTATAAAAAAAAAGCGACAATTTTGAAAAAAAACACAATAATTTTTACTTTTTGCTATAATAAATATGCCCAAAAAATATAAACAAAATAAAAAAATTTCATCAGTTTAGGCCGATATGTATTCTTCTACATATTTTTGGTAAACAAAAAAAATCGCAATAAGTTATAGTTATAGCGTCTACAAAATAGGGGATAGTTTTGTCATTTTTATTAATATTTTTTTTTTTTACTAGTAATAGCGGCTATCAGTGATTTTTATCATGACTGCGGCATCGGACACTTTTGACATCAATTTGGGACCATTGTCATTTTTACAGCGATCAGTGCTATAAAAATGCACTGATTACTGTAAAAAATGACACTGGCAGTGAAGGGGTTAACCTGTAGGGGCGCTGAAGGGGTTACGTGTGTCCTAGGGAGTGATTCTAACCATTAGGGGGCGTGTCTACGAGTGACAAATCACTGATTGCTGTTCCCGATGACAGGGGACAGACGATCAGTGACATGTCACTAGGAAGAACAGGGAGATGTGTTTACACTGACATCTCCCCGTTTTCAGCTCTGTGACCTGATCGCGGGACACCGGCAGACATCAAGACTGTGGGTATCGTGGTCACGGAGCTCGCTACCACACGGCTGCAAATTAAAGGGGACGTATATATACGCCTATTTGCCCAGCCGTGCCATTCTGTCGACATAAATAGGCATGTGGCGGTCAGTAAGGGGTTAAAGTGCTTACTTGTCTTAACCACTTCAGCCCCAGACCATTTGGGTGGACAAAGACCAGGCCACTTTTTGCGATTCGGCACTGCGTCCCTTTAACTGACAACTGCACGGTCATGCAACGTGGCTCCCAAACAAAATTAATGTCCTTTTTTCCCACAAATAGAGCTTTCTTTTGGTGGTATTTGATCACCTCTGCGGTTTTTATTTTTTGCGCTATAAACAAAAATAGAGCAACAATTTTGAAAAAAAAAAAAACAATATTTTTTACTTTTTGCTATAATAAATATCCCCCAAAAAACATATACATTTATTTTTTTCCTCAGTTTAGGCCGATACGTATTCTTCTACATATTTTTGGTAAAAAAAATCACAATAAACGTTTATTGATTGGTTTGCGCAAAAGTTATAGCATCTACAAAATAGGGGATAGTTTTTATGGCATTTTTATAATTATTTTTTTTTTTTGCTAGTAATGGCGGCGATCAGTGATTTTTATCGTGACTGCAACATTATGGCGGACACATCGGACACTTTTGAGACCATTTTGGGACTATTGTAATTTTTACAGCGATCAGGCCCCATACACACGGTCAAGGTTCTCGGCAGAAACCAGCGAGAACCTCGTGTGTACACTCTCGGCGAGCATCCTGTCGGGAAAGCCGCCGAGAGAAAATAGAGAGCAGGTTCTCTATTTTCTCGGCGGCCCGTCGGGATTAACAGCTGGTCGCCTTTCCCGACGGGATGGTCGCCGATTCTGCCAGCCGGCCGAGAACCTCGACGGGCGGAACAATGTGTTTGGGGTTCTCTGCCGTGTGTAAGCGGCCTCAGTGTTATAAAAATGCACTGATTACTGTAAAAATGACACTGGCAGTGAAGGGATTAACCTGTAGGGGTTGCTAAAGTGGTTAAGTGTGTCCTAGGAAGTGATTCTAACTTTTAGGGGGCGTGGCTACGAGTGACACATCACTGATCGCTGTTCCCGATGACAGGGAACAGACGATCAGTGTGATGTCACTAGGACGAACGGGGAGATGTTGTGTTTACACTGACATCTCCCCATTCTTCAGCTCTGTGACATCGAGTCCATGGGTCCCGCGGGCACGAAGCTCACGACCACACGGCGACAAATTAAAGGGGGCGTATGTATACGCCCATTTGTCCAGCCATGCCATTCTGTCAACGTAAAGTGCTTATTTGTCTTAAAGCATAGCTTTTTTAGTAAAATACTACACTTTGTTTTTGCCATAAGCAAAACATCAGTGTGCTTTATACTAGGTGGACTTGTGTCTTTTTTTCAACCTGAATAACTTACTAACTAACTTGTCGTAATACTGTTTTTCACGTAATGCTAAATGAAATATGCATTGCTATTCTTTAATTCGTAGATATAAATTAATAGGTATTTGTGAAAATGCATGTTTAATTCCAAGTAAGCTAATTTCATTTTTCTGCAATAAATATAACAAGGCAATTCTGTATCTCTGGTTTAAAATGGTATCAGTCGCTCATGGGGTTGATGAATAAAACTTAGAATGACAGGTTTCATGTTTCTAATCCTTTGGAAGCTATTACCATGTTCTGAAATGTACCGTTTTCTCTAAGCTTGCTATCTTGTCAATGCAAACCATGGAAAAAAGGAATAATCCCTTACAAGTGCATGCTGCTAATTGCAGTTACATTCTGTCAGAAAGTCCACAGCTACAAACAAGAAGTGTTTTGAAGCAAGTTATACGTCTCTCTATATTACAGTCTTGCATATTCATTTGGATTTTAACAAATTACAAAAAAATAGTTTGAAGATCAACTATGTGTGCAAAATTATCTAAAAAACCACAACCCTCCCTACATGTACAGTCATTATAATAGGTTAGTTTAGGAAAATTACCACCCCCTCCCCCATTGGTTCCATAAAATATTGCAGCACTATACTTGTCCACAACTTTTACTGAATAAAGTAGCAGCTGGGAACATTTATTGACATTGATATGTACCTGCAAACAATGTGAGACACTTTTTGGAATGCAACAGTTGCCCCAAAATGTTGACCACTGTGGAATGCTGATTTCATGTTCAGTCCTAACGTTGACATATCGATTCTCTCTCCAGTATCCCTGTTCATCTAAATATTTTAAAGCGGAAGTAAACCCATCGATTTAACAGTTTCAAAAAGCAGTTAAATTTCCGGCATGCCGGGATTGCCAACTCTCACATTGGTTGTGCTCTCAACCAAACTGTCAAACCATCCAATGGCTGGTGTCATAACTGATCACATGTGCAGCACCACGGCATTTGAAGATTAAACATAGGCCAAGATGGCAGCTTCCTTGGCTGAAAATGATAGAAGGGTTTACTTCCACTTTAAGAGAAGCCTCAATGACCAATACAGAAATGCAGGAGGCAAGTCTGAGCTGTTGATCAAAGGAGCTGCTCTAGATTTGCATAACATGTAACACCCTCCTAGCATTGGATGCTATTAACCAGGTTTTTGTCTTCTTCTGTAATCAAGAGAGCAGTAATCATTTGCACTGGTCTTCTCATGGTTTCACAAGCTGGAAGTTTTCTCCTGTCGCTGGAAGAAGTTTCCAGAGCTTGGGATGGGAAATTCTAA
Source organism: Rana kukunoris (assembly GCA_029574335.1). Taxonomy (NCBI): domain Eukaryota; kingdom Metazoa; phylum Chordata; class Amphibia; order Anura; family Ranidae; genus Rana; species Rana kukunoris. The sequence continues at coordinate 310,470,132 of CM056053.1, forward strand.
TAACTGGTCTGGTATTTATCATGTCCTGGCCAATCACTGGGGAGGTGTGTCCAGAAGGTGGTCTGGGAGATGGTAAATATTCTAGTAACCTGGGGAGACTGCTATGTTCTCTGTCAGGGAAAGTTCTGAGAGCCTCGGGCGACAGTTGCCTCTGAAGCATCCTATAAACTGAGTTTCTGTTCTGCAGGGTCTCAGCTGTGGCAGAGCTGGAGACCTGGGAATAAACTGGATCTGAGTGCAGGATTTCTCTACAAGAGGATCGGGTCTGGAGAGGATGGTAGGGGGCAGCTGTACTGGGTATTTGTGAGTAAAGACTCTAACTGACCCCCTTTTGACTGTGCAGCATCCTAACTGTACTGGGTACCTACAGCTATGCAGCTGTGCAGGGTAACCCGTTGCCAACCTTATGGTCTTCAGCTGTGAGGCTGTAGAGCAGTGATTCTCAACTCCTGTCCTCAGGCCAGGTTTGCACGATAACTGAAATACATCACAGGTGATATCATTTGCTGCTCAGTGATTGCAGTATTCTAGTCTGCATCTCCCCAAGGTTTTACTTACAATCTGGTCTGTTAGTGGGTCCTGAGGACAGGAGTTGAGAACCACTGCTGTAGAGTATCCCATATCCAATGAGCATTTTGGAGCATTCCATGCCCCAATTTTTCTTCTGTTACAAGTTCTACAAGAAATAAATGACAAAAAGACTGTTTTATGAAATGGAGTAAATGGACTGTTGCTTGGTTGACTGGCAGTCTCTGTACTGTTCGGAAAAATAACCAGTTAATATCAGCGCCCCCTGCGGGGGGTACTGCTACAAGTTTCCAGGGTTATAGGATGCTTGGGGCAAGCTCAGGGCATTTCATGCTCAGGAACCTCTAGGTGCCTGTTTTTATTACATATAGCCTCAAAAATGACTTTACTGTGCTTGCATTATTAAACACACATACTTAGTGGATGTTTTGGGGTATTTCAGGCAAATCAGCTTCTTCGGTTTCTACTCTGTCCTAACAACTATTCCGTATAAAGGAGTATTTTCTTTGTTCATGCAAAGGCTGTATTTTTCATTAGGCATGGTAGAACCATGGCTTTTCCTGGTGGGCAACACCTAAAGTAGTTTTAAACCCCTGAAATGAAAAGTGTGTCTAAATCCAGGGCACCCAGTGTAGTTCCTCTCTAATCTCACCTTACTCTGTTATCTGCATAAGAAACAGTCCTGATTATTAAATCTCAGGATTGCTTATGCCGGTAGCAGAGTAATGCCACGTACACACGGTCAGAATTTCTGACAACAAATGTTCGATGTGAGCTTGTTGTCGGAAAATCTGACCGTGTACATGCTACATCGGACATTTGCTGTCGGAATTTCCGACAACAAATGTTTGAGAGCTGGTTCTCAATTTTTCCGACAAGAAAAGTTCTTATCCGAAATTTCGATGGTCTGTAGCCAAATCCGACGCACAAAAATCCTGCGCATGCTTGGAATCAATTTGACCCATGCTCAGAATCTTTGAACTTAATTTTTCTCGGCTCGTCGTAGTGTTGTACGTGACCGCGTTCTTAACGTTTGGAATTCCCGACAGCATTTGTGTGACCGTGTGTATGCAAGACAAATTTGAGTGAACAATCTGTCAGAAAAAAATCCATGATTTTGATGTTGGAATGTCTGATTGTGTGTACGTGGCATAAGGATAGATTAGAGAGGAACTACACTTGGTGCTTTTGATTAAGGCAAGTACACAATTTTCATTTCAGGGGTTTAAGACCACTTTAGGTGTTGCTCACTAGGAAAAGCTATAGTTCTACCATGCCTAATGGTCACCATCATCTCTATGACTGTCCGAGGCTTGGGCACAACGTTATGATGCCACGATTGTAAACAAAGCCACGACCGTGGCTGGAAAGCATGAGATCGTTTTTTTTTCTTTATCTCATGCTTTTCAGCCTGGGGGAGAGATGTGGGGTCTTATAGACCCCATATCTCTCCATAAAGAAGACCGATCACACACCATTCCTATTACAAGGAATGTTTACATTCCCTGTAATAGGAATAAAAGTGCAAAAAAATAAAAATCAAGAGAAAGTGTACAAAAAATAAAGTCAAATAAACAATAAATAAAATAAACCCCTGTCCCCGTGTACTCACGCGGACAGAAGCGAACACACATGTAAGTCCTGCCCATATATGTAAATGTAGCGCTACCCCATTCAGGAGCCGCTGAGTATAAGTGGGATTGGCGTGTTGTGTTACCTGGCAGGTGTCTAGGGGTGATACTTGTGAGTTGAGGAGAAAAGAGCGAATGTCCAGTCTGTAGTTGGGTTTTCTTCAATGCTTTATTCCATGGCCCAACATGGCCTTCATCAACATGGTACAGGACAGGAAAGGTTGATGAGCAGAGAGAGAGCTTGAGTATCAGGCCTTGGATATCGAAAGGTGAGAGAGCAATCTTACTCTCAGGAGTGATGAACTAAATTTGTCGCCACTCCAATTGGAATGGGTAAAGTGCCCCCGGACAGGTCTCTGCCACAGGCCTGGCAGCCAGAACGTCACTTGCAAATGTTGGGAGGACCAGGCCTCTGCCACAGGCCTGGCTCGGGCCTCTGCCACAGGCCTAGTACTTGAATGAGTATGAAATTGAAATGAGCGAGTCCTCCCAATAGATTTAGTTAGAATCACTGGATTCCCGATGGTTCGTTCAAGCCCTATTGGATCACCTGCCTCCGGGTTCTCCTCTAGCCGATCCCCCACCGTACGGCTTTCAGCCTGGGATCCTTTTAGGAAAGGATTGGGACCCAGCAGCTTCTGGGATCCCTCTCTGTGTTAGAGTGAAGCTCCGCATAGTGCGCAACTTCAGCCAGGTAGGCCATGGCTGCTGAGGGAAACAAGTCCGCCAGAACCCCTCTAGTGCCAGCTGCTGCCCAGGGGTGGAAAAACACCCCTGGAGCGCAGACCGGACCACAGGACAGTTCTGGAAAATGACACCAGCCCAAATTTGACAGATTGCAAATCGGAGTCACGTAACTCTCCCATTCCTCACTAACTTTAGCGTAACGCCCCTACAGAAAGTAAGGGTGCGCTACATAAACACTATTTAAACCACACATGTGAGGTATCGCTGCGTGCATTAGAGCGAGAGTAGCAATTCTAGCAATTTTACAGCATGACATGTTGGGTATCTATTTACTCAAAGTAACATCATCTTTCACATTATACAAAAAACTTGTGCTAACTTTACTGTTTTGTTATTTTTTTAATTCATACATTTTTCCAAAAGAAAAATTATTGCGCAAATACCTTGCGACATAAAAAGTTGCAACGACCGCCAAAGTTGCAACGACCCTATTCATTTATAGGGTGTCTGCTAAAAAATGTAATATATAATGTGTGGGGGTTCTGACTATTTTTGTAGCAAAAAATGTAGGAGAGGAGTGCCAAAATAGGCCTGGTATAGAAGTGGTTAAACCTTCAGTTCTGAACCCCAAAAATAATAACAGATCCTTATCCAGGAATGCAGGGAGGGACAGCTACATGCTCGCCACATAAGGAGGGTGCCCTGTTAGAGGGTGGCCAGAAGAGACGTGGGAGTCTGTAGGGGGAAGTTATCGTAATCTGGAAGCCTCCTTTAAAATAAGGGAGGGCCATGTGATTTCTTTTTATGAGGAAGTAAGCAAAAATGTTGACAAAGAAGTGGCTGTCGACGTGGTATACTTAGATTTTGCGTTCACATGGCTTATGTGTAGGGTAAAGTCTACAGGCTTGGAAAAAATCAGTGCAAATGGATAGAAAACAAGCTACAAGACTGAATGCAGAGAGTAATGGTTAATGATTTTTACTCTGTACGATCTAGGGTTATTAGTGATGTATCCAGTGGCGTAGTGTGCATTGTCAGCACCCGGGGAAAGGCAAGTAAATTGTGGCCCCAAACCTATAGACTTTTATCACTTAAGCATGGGGGCCCAGGGACTTCTCTGATACTGCATCCGTGCTTTGGCCATCGAAACGTAAAGGGTTCCTCCACTCACAACTAGTGTTGCTCACGAATATTCGCAGTGTGAATATTCGTTACGAATATTGCATATTCGAGTATTCGCGAATAACTCAAATATCGCGGTGAATATTCGCTATTGCGAATATTCGTATTTTTTTAAATTTATTTTCAAAACAGATCACATCCTAGTGATCTCCATCGACGTCTAAAAGCATTGCTGGTATGATTAGAGACCCTGGGCCGAGTAGCTGAGGCGATCCTTTTATGTTGCCGAATATTCGCAATGCAAATATTCGTATTACAAATATTCGCGAATACTTTCTCTACCCTTCTGTGTTTTGTGTATAAAAAAAAAAAAATAGCTTTAGTTTAGTCATATAAGTTTGTGTAAGTAGAGTTAGTGTTAAGTGCATATTAGTTTAGTAATCCAGGAAATGGTCTCCATTTTCGTGTGTTGTTCGCGCGCATGCGCGGACGAGAATTTCGCAATCAATTTCGCATTCGCATTAGCGAAATTTCGCAATTTTTTTTTTTGATAAAATATCACGAATATTCGATATTAACGAATATTTCACGAATATTCTTCTATATATTCGTGAAATATCGCGAAATCGAATATGGCGTATTCCGCTCAACACTGCTCACAACCTGAGCCTCTAAATGGCTGCCTGCAGCCCTTTCTAATTGGTTAGATCTGAGATATCTCTTTGACTACAGTAGTCAAATAGATATCTTCTCATTATCAAACAATAATAAAAGGCTATGGGTACTAAATGATATTTAGTGCTAGACATACTACAGGAGACAGTCAGAGACTGCAGACATATTACAGGAGACAGTCAGAGACTGCAGACATACTACAGGAGATGGTAAGAGACTGCAGACATATTAAAGAAGACAGTCAGAGACTGCAGGCATACAATACCCGTTGCCGAGAATGTGTTTCCAGCACGATGGCATCGCGCTGATTCTCGGCGATCGGTGCCGTCATCTCGCTGGAATAGAAAAAGCACATTCCAGCAAGCGCGCCATAGAAGCGACGGGGATCCAACTTGGATTCCTGCCAATTCTAGCCGTGGCGTTTGGTATGAATCAGTAGGGGGAACCCCACGCCAAATTTGAAATAAAAAATGGCATGGGTTCCCCCCAGGCGCATACCAGGCCCTTAGGTCTGGTATGGATTGTAAGGAGAACCCCCTACGCCGAAAAAACAGTGTGGGGGTCCTCCCACAATCCATACCAGACCCGTATCCAAGCACGCCGGTCAGGAAGGGAGCAGGGACAAGCGAGCGCCCCCCTCCTGAGCCGTACCAGGCCGCATGCCCTCAACATGGGCGAGTTGGGTACTCTGGGGCAGGGGGGGCACCCTGCAGCCCACCCAAAGTACCCTGTCCCCATGTTGATAAGGACAGGGCCTCTTCCCGACAACCCTGGCTGTTGGTTGTCGGGGTCTGCGGGCACGGGGCTTATCGGAATCTGGGAGCCCCCTAGGTGAATGAATATAGGGTACATCGTACCCCTACCCATTCACCTGGAGGCAAAGTGTCAATAAAATAAACACACAACACAGGATTTTAAAATAATTTATTAGTCAGCTCCGGGAGGGGTCCTCTCCGCTCTCCGGGGAGGTTTTCTCCACTCTCCGGGGGGTCTTCTTCCATCTTCTCCGCTCTCTGCTGTCGTCTCAGCGCTCCCTGGTTCTTCTCCCGCTTGCTGTCCGGTGCCTTCTTTGGGGCTGGCTGCCACTATCTTCTTTTTAGCTCTCTTACTAGCGACGGCGCAGCCCGGTCTTCTTTGCCGTCTTCTGCCTTCTTCTTGTCTTCTTATGTTGACACGAAGCTTCCTCCCGCTGTAATGCCGGGTGTGCGGCTCGCACTGATTTATATAGGCCTCTTATGTCGTCACAGTCCCATCATGCTCTGGGACCCACATGGGACGTCCCCCCTGCCCCAGAGCACCCAATCCCGCTCGCTCGTCCCCACTCCTTTCCTGACCAGTTGGTCAGCGTGCTTGGATACGGGTCTGGTATGAATTGTGGGGGTATGCCCCTGGGGGGAACCCAATGCCGTTTTTTTATTTAAAATTTGGCGTGGAGTTTCCCCTTATGATTCATACCAAACGCCACGGCTAGAATTGGCGGGAATCTAAGTCAGATCCCTGTCGCTTCTATGACGTCTTTTTTCCTATCGCGGCGAGCCGGCTAGGCGCTGGCTCCTGTGACGGGGCTCAGAGGTGGTAAATCTCGAGAGGAAAGGGAGCGAGATTGACACAATATCGTGGTCACCTACAGTACTATAGGCAGGGCTAGTTTTCTCGGAAAATGGGTGCAGGAACATAACCATGCCACCACCACCTAACAGTGGGATAGTGTGTATTCTGCCCAGAGTGCAGAGTTCAGGAGTTTTCTATGTACAGAGTGCCGGGTTCAGGAGTGTACTGCATATAGAGAGCAGAGTTCAGGAGTGTGCTACGTACAGAGTGCAAAAATCAGGAGTGTGCTATATACAAAATGCAAAGATCAAGACTGTGCTACGTACAGAGTGCAATGTTCAGGAGTGCACTTCAAAGTGCAGAGTTCAGGAGTCCACAGCATAGAGGGTGCAGAGCTGAAGAGTGCACTGCGTGCAGAGTTTAGGAGTGCACTACATACAGAGTGCAGGATTCAGGAGTGTGCTACGTACAGAGTGAAGAGCTGAAGAGTGCACTGCGTGCAGAGTTCAGGAGTGCACTGTGTGCAAAGTGCTGAGTTCAGGAGTGTGATAGGTACAGAGTGCAGAGTTCAGGAGTGCATTACGTACAGAGTTCAGAAGTACGCTGCATACAAAGTGCAGGATTCAGGAGTGTGCTATGTACAGAGTGCAGAGTTCAGAGGTGCACTACGTACAGAGTGCAGAGTTCAGGAGTGCACTATGTACAGAGTTCAGGAGTGTGTTATGTACAAAGTGCAGAGTTTAGGAGTGCGCTATATACAGAATGCAGGGTTCAGGACTGTGCTGCACACAGAGTGCAGAGTTTAGGAGTGCGCTATGTACAGAGTTCAGGGTTCAGGAGTGTGCTGCACACAGAGTGCAGAGTTCTGGAGTGTGCCACGCAGAGAGAGCAGTGTTCAGGAGTGCACTGCATACAGAGTGCAGAGTACAGAGTGCAGAGTTCATGACTGTGCTACAGACATTTGCGATAAATGGGGGACAGGAGGGATATTGGGGATAAATGGGAGGAGATGGGAACATTTGGGATGAGTGGGGGAGAAGTAAAATTTGGGAAAAGTGGGAGGAGAGGGAGGACATTTGGGATAAGTGGGGGGGAGAGGGGGGCATTGGATAAGTGGGGGGAGAGAAGGGATTTTGGGGATAAGTGTGGGGAGAGAAGGGACATTAGGGATAAGTGGAGGGAGAGTAGGAACATTTAGGATAAGTGGGATGAGAGAGGATAACTGGGATATGTGGGAGGAGGGGGATTTGGGATAAGTGGGAGGAGGGGGGACATTTGGGATATGTGGGAGGAGGGGGGACATTTGGAATAAGTGGGGGAAGAGGGTGATGCTCTGTGTATGTGTGTAGTGTAGACTGTGTGAGTGTATTGTGACTGTGTTGTACATACAGAGTGTCACATACCACAGTGAGTGACCCAGAGATGCACATTTCATTACATGTTGGATACAGCAGCACACATGTCCATGGAACAGCAGAGGAGCAGAGCTCTGAGCAGTATGGTGCATTGACTTATTGGACTGGAAGCAGCTCAGTATCCCGGGACTCACAGCCGATAGGAAGCCAAGAAAGTATGTATGCACTTCTTGCTTTTTTTGGCCACCATCGATCTGACTGGCTGACTGCCTGCCACAACCAACAGGGAATGATGCAAGTCCCAGATCCTGCGGTCAGGAGGACAGGAGGAGCAGAAGATGGTGGAGGTGGGACTGGCAAAGACAGGACTCCAGGAGCATAAAGGACAGGCCAGCCATGCCACTGCACATGACCCATTCGCCCAATCACAGGGCACCAGGTGCCCAGCTGACACTAAACATGACGGCTGGATCGCAGGGGACACAAGAAATAGAAATTAGAATGAGGGAGCTGGAGTGACACACACTGGCATGGGATTTCACCCCCCAAATGTTGCGCCCTGGGGCCACAGCCCCCCCCACGCTACCCCACTGGATGTACCCCAAGGTTGAGTGTTAGGACCCTTACTTTTTAACATGCAGTATTTATAAAAGATATATGGTCTGGGATTAAAAGTACAATTTCAGTCTTTGCACATGACACAAAGCTATGCAGTGGATCAACATCATTACATGATGTCTCCTTACAAGCTGACCCAGTGCACTGTTTAATTCGGCAACTATGTGGCAAATGAGTTTTAATGTTGATAAACATAAAGTTATGCATTTGGAGGCTAAAAACATGCATGCACCATACATACTAAGAGGAGAGCAGCTGAGAAGGTCAATGGAAGAGAAGGGTGTTTTGGTAGATGATAGACTTACTAATAGAATGGAATGCCAAGCTGCAGTTTCTAAAGCTAATTAAATACTTTCTTGTAGTAAAAGAAGTATGGACTCCAGAGAGAGAGAGATATACATTTTCCCCTGTACAAATCATTAATAAGACCTCCTCTGGAATATGCAGTTCAGTTTTTGGCACCAGTTCACAAAAAGGATACCGGGAACTGGAGATGTAGAGAAGGGCAACCAAACTGATAAGAGGCATGGAGGAGCTCAGCTATGAGGAAAGATTAGAGGGACTGAATTTATTCTTTCTTAAAAAGAGGAGATTAATGGGGATATGATCAACATGTACAAATACATAAGGAGTTCATATGGGGAACTTGGTGTATAATTATTCCCTTTCAGGTCATTACATAGAACAGGGGGACCCTTTTTACATCTGCATGAAAAGATATTTAACCTTCACATACGGAAAGGCTTCTTCACAGTATTGTTACGTTGGTCCAAGCTGGAGAAACACTACTCTGTAAAAATACAGTATATATACCTAGAATTCTTCTTTAACCAATTCCAGCCCAAGGACGTCATATGACGTCCTGGATTTCAGTGGGGATATCTGAAAGATGCCTGCAGCCACAGGCATCATTCAGATATCCATGTCTTCAGCCGGCGAATCCCTGCACCATAAGAACGATCATAGCGGCGGTTCCGCCGCTTGATCATTCTTATAGGCGGCGGGAGGGGAGCCCCCCCCAAGAACCCAAGGTCCACTTTAATGCCTTACTCCAGCTAAAAGTTTTATTTTCAAAAAGTGTGGTAAAGATTGAACCCCTATGAGGTTTTTACTGTGACCCCATTGGATAGATTGCCCCTTACTTCTTACAGGATCAGAAAGGACAATTTCTCTGCTGGACCACAGGACTCAAAGATCAAAGGCTTTCACAGAGATAAAAAGTGAAGGGAAATGTCCCTAACAGATTTAAAAACATGACTGTCTGTGTTCAGAGAGGCATATGCAGTCCTGTACACATGTAACTGCTTGGATTTCCTTATATTTGCATACAGCTGCCACATGCAATTGATTTGCACATGCTGACAAGTGGCAGATGTATGTTGCACCCATCACTCCTGGCAGAGAAAATTTGGCCATATTGTACAATATATGGTTATTTGTGGCCAGGTGCATGGAGCCTTACAGGGAGCATACTTCCCTGGCCATTTCAGTATTCAGGAAGGAATTATAAAGTAAAATACTACTTGCAAACCCCCTGATTCTGGTTAAAGCAAACCTTACATTATTTGTTGTACATTGTCATTTTCTCCCTCCCTTGTTATAAAAATTCACTGATTACTGTGTAAATGACACTGGCAAGGAATGGGGTGAACCACTAGGGGGCAAGGAAGGGGTTAAGTGTTTCCTAGGGAGTGATTCTAACTGTGTTGGGGCTGGGTTACCAGTGACACAACACTGATCACTGCTCCCGAACACAGGGAGCAGTAGATCAGCATCTTATCACAAGGCAGCACAGGGAAATGCCTTGTTTACACAGGTATCTCCCTGTTCTGCAGCTCCATGACACGATCGTGGGACACCTGTTGAACATTGAGTCTGCGGGTCCCGCAGCACGGTCACGGAGCTCATGACAGGGGCCCCACCCCTTCTGTCTCCTGATTGGCTCTCAGCAGCAGCTGGAGTCATTGGCCAGTGAGCCAATCAGTGGTGCGAGGCCCTCGGAAAACCTTGTGGATTTACAACTACTGTAAGGCCCGCCCTAATGCAGATTTACTGCTACAGGGTGGCACCTGCTTGTCTGATCATGTATATATGAGATCTATAGCTATATATAGATCTATATATATGTGATCCGACTCTTGTGGGTAGGGGTTGTACAGTACCCAATGTCCTCAGACCCCCTCCGATCGTTAGGCAGAGAGACAGAACAATGCAGGTCGCTGTTCTGAAAGGCGGTAAAGGACAGAAATTGTGTACCAAAATTTAAAAGCAGCATACAAAGTACACAAAAACGCTGGCTAGGCACACCGTTAACCCTTTGATCGCCCCTGAGGTTAACCCCTACCCAGCCAGTGACATTAGTACAGTAAAAGTGCATTTTTTTTTGCATAGATGTCACTGGTCCCCAAAAAATGTCAGAATGTCCGCCGCAGTATGTTTTATAGCAAAAATTAAAAAAAATTTTTTTCAAGATTGTCGCCCTTTTTCAACATTGTTAAAAAAAATTATAGAACGGTATAGAAATAAAAATTGTCGCCCTTTTTCTTTTGTTTATAGCGCAAAAAATACCACCAAAAGAATTGTATATTTTGGGGGGGGAAAAAAGACAAAAACTACCTGGTCACGAAGGGGGGTAAATATTTCAACGGTCAAGTAGTTAAAGCGGATCTCCACCCTAAAGTGAAGATCCGCTGATCGGAACCCTCCCCCCCTCCGGTGTCACATTTGACACCTTTCAGGGGGGAGGGGGGTGCAGATACCTGTCTAAAGACAGGTATCCGCACCCACTTCCGGCCCGCAGTCTCGGGCAAAAGACGGGCTTTTCCCGTTGTGTGCTGGGAACTCTCAGCTCCCAGCACACAGCGGGAGCCAATCGCGGGCGCAGTGCGACTCGCGCATGCGCCGTAGGGAACCGGGCAGTGAAGCCGGAGCGCTTCACTTCCTGGTTCCCTCGCCGTGGATGGAGGGGGGAGCAGCAGGGTGATGAGCGATCGCTCATCCTCTGCTGCAGACGCCGCTGGACTCCAGGACAGGTAAGTGTCCTAATATTAAAAGTCAGCAGCTGCAGTATTTGTTGCTGCTGGCTTTTAATATTTATTTAAAGGTGAACCATCCGCTTTAAGGCAAAATAAGTAATTATATGAAAGAATTTACCAAAATTATTTTATAACTTTAGTTGATTTGTAAGTAAATCGTTACATCAAATAACCCAAGCACAATCTAAATTACTGATCACGTCATCTAATATTTAATGAAACAATATTTATAGGCTTGTATCTAAGCTTTGAAGGCTTGCAATTTAAATGCATTTTAATAAATAAAATAAAAAAAGAGAAGTTTAAACTTAGCACTTTTGATGTATCGTACTTTTAAAATTAGATGTTTGCTGTGAACACTCCTTTGTAAATCAAAATGATGGTAATTCTTTCACATGTCCATCACACTTTAGTGCATGTTGCTGTGTGGCCAAAACACGCTATTGTGAAAAAATTCTAAATACCTCACCAATGCATTAAAAAATAATTTCTTTAATCTACTATACACTTGGTGTACAATTTATACAGCTGTACTGTCAGTTACAGTCAAGAGCTAAGACGTGACTGTTACTATTTTTCATAAAGCAGTTACAGTGTAAGCTGTATTTGAATGAACTCGCATTTTCATGTGCGATAAAAGTGATATATTTCTAAGTGTCATTTAGAAATGTCTGCCTCTCATTTCAAAAAAATTGGTTTATCACTTTTTAATTAACCTGCGGGCAGCCCTGTCCCACTCATCAAATTTTGGAAGTGCATCAAAAGTGCTAAGTTCAAACTTCTCTGTATTTTTTTTTTCTGTTTTGTTTATTTTTTTAATTAAAATGCATTTATATTGCAAGCCTTGAAAGCCTAGACACAAGCCTATAAATATTGTTTCATGAAATATTAGTTGACGTGATCAGTAATTTAGTTTGGGACTTGTGCTTGGGTTATTTGATGTAACGTTTTACCTACAAATCAAGTAAAGTTATAAAATTATTTTGGTATATTTTTTCATATAGTTGCTTATTTTGCTCTTATTGCTTAACAGTCACAAGTGTGCGTGCACACACTCAATAAAAGCATAAAGTGGACCTTTCACTATTCATTATAGTTTGTCATTTCCACCTTTCCTTTTCCTCTCTGTTACTAAGAATTTCTATGTCTTATTGTGACCTGTAAATAGTTTAATATTTATCTTCCACCTTCCCACTTCCTCATTTCTGCTGGCAACATACCTTTAGCCTCCTGAAGCCTACTGGGACATACATGTCACAGATCCCAAAAGGCGCAAAGTTTTCCAAATGTACCAATGTATTGCAAGATTTCATGCATGACTGACATACAGTGGGAAAAATAATTATTTGATCCCCTGCAGCTATTGTGAGTTTGCCCACTTACAAAGAAATTAAGGTCGAACATAAGTGTATTTTAAATGATAGAGACAGAATATCAACCAAAAATCCAGAAAAAACGCATGATACAAATGTTATAAATGTAGTTGAAGTCCAGTGAGTAAAATAAGTATTTGATCCCCAAGCAAAATATGACTTAGTACTTGGTGGAGAAATCCTTGTTTGCAAACACAGAGGTAGAAAATTCTTGTAGTTCGTGAGCAGGTTTGCACACATGTCAGGAGGGATTATGGTCCACTCTTCTTTACAGATCTTCTCTAAATCCTTAAGGTTTGGTTTCTTGGGTGTCACTTGCCAACTCGAAGTTTCAGATCTTTCCATACATTTTCTATAGGATTAAGGTCTGGAGACTGGCTAGGTCACTCCATGACCTTAATGTGCTTCTTCGTGAGCCACTCTTTTTTTGCCTTGGCGGTATGTTTTGAGTAATTTTCGTGCTGGAGGAACCATCCAAGAAGAAAGAAGGTTCTCATCCAAGATTTTACAAAACATGGCCCTGTCCATTGGCCCTTCAATGTGGGAAAGTTGGCCTGTACTTTAAGCAGAGAAACAGCCCCAAAGCATGACTGTAGAGATGGTGTTCTTAGGGTCATAGTCAGCATTTTTCTTCCTCCAAACACAGCGAGTCCTCCTCCTCAAGAATTCACATGTACAGTCATGCCAATCAACATCGAAATGATTCAGAGAAGGATTGGGAGAAAGTGTTGTGGTCAGAAGAGACCAAAATTGAGCTCTTTGACTTGACTCGCTTTGTTTGGAGGAAGAAAAATGCTGACTATAATCTTAAGAACACCATCCCTACAGTCAAGCATTATGCTTTGGGGTTGTTTCCCTGCTAAAGGTACAGGCCAACTTTGCCACATTGAAGGGCCAATGGACAGGACCATGTATTGTAAAATCTTGGATAAGAAGTTTTTTTTCCTCAGCTAGAACACTGAAGATGGGTCGTGAATGGTTCTTTCAGTACCCAAAACATACCACCAATGCAACAAATGAGTGGCTCAAGAAGAAGCACATTAAGGTCATAGAGTGGCCTAGTCAGTCTCCAGACCTTAATCCTATAGAAAATGAATGGAGGGAACTGAAACTTTGAGTTCCCAACAGACAGCCAATAAACCTTAAGGATTTAGAGAATGACTGTAAAGAAGAGTAGACCAAAATCCTTTCTGAGATGTATGCAAACCTGGTAGCCAATTACAAGAAACGTCTTACCTCTGTGGTTAACAACAAAGGTTTCTCCACCAAGTACTAAGTCGTGGTTTGCTTGGGTATCAAATACATCTTTTACTCACTGAACTGCAACTTAAATTATAGCATTTGTTGTGTGTGTTTTTTTCTGGATTTTTGGTTGATATTCTGTCTAAAATATACCTATGATTAAAAATTATAGACCCTTCATTTCTTTGTAAGAGGGCAAACCTACAAAATTTGCAGGGGATTAAATTATTATTTTCCCCACTGTATATCCAGGTTAGAAATTCTATGATGCTTTGGCACTTAGCGACCTGCAGACTACTTGAATGTGTGACCTGAAAATCCCAGGAGGCTGCGGGCTGTGAAAGGTATTCTACTCTTGCCTAGGCATGAAGTGGGGAAGTGGGTCACTTAGCATGGCAATTTTTAGCAATAGTAATAAAAAGGAGGAAATGAGAAAGAACAACACATTTTGTTGTTTGCTTTAACTGGATTTAGAGCAGTGATTCTCAACCTGGGGGTCGGGACCGCCTTGGGGGTCAAATGATGATTTGCCAGGGGTCTCCGAATCCTGGCCTGTTCCTGAAGCTCGCACCGCTCTCCCAGACTTTTTGCAACCACCCAGCAGGGCTGTCCCTGGAGCCCGTGGCCACCCAGCTGGGCTGTTCCTGGAGCCCGCAGCTGCCCATTTAGTTCACGACATGGCTGGGCGGCAGAGACTAGAGGTCAGCTGATAGGTGAGGAATGTGAAGTGGGAGGCGCTGGAAGATTACCCTATCCCCTGATGTCAGCATAGGTGTCACTGCTACGAGACACCACAAAGTCAGAGACACAGTGAAGCCGGAGACACAGTAAGTAACACTACCTGTGATTATAGTTCCCATTAAAACTCCCCGCTACAGTTCTCAGATCAGCAGATGACCTTGATCAAGAGCACCTGAGTTGGCTGATCAGAACTCCCTGCTGCACTGCCACTCATCCAAAATTTTATCAAGGGGTCATGGCACTAGGTGGTTGAGAACCCATTTAGAGGGTTTGCAAGTACTAGTATACTTTGTGAGCCCTTTCTAAATGCTGAAATGGCTTAGGCAATACTGTATGCTCCAAGTAAGGCTTCATGCACATGGCCGAAAATGACTTTAAAATGTACACTATGAGTGCAAAATATAGCTGCCAAGTTAAAAGGAATTGGTGGAGCAGGTTGGGAAAAATTTGATTTAATGTTTGATTTTAATGTGTTATAAAAGCTGTTCAATATACAATATTCACTGCATATAACTGAATTTTTTACAGCTTTCAGAAAACATTGAACAAATTAAGTTATTGGAACTTATCCTAATTTAGATTGAATTTTTTGAAATTCACAGAAAACATGTTTAAGACAAAATTAAAATAAATGATTTATAAATACACTAGAAAATTCCTGTCAAATAAAAAATTAAAATTGACTTGTATGTAATGAGAAAATGCAGGTAAATGTTTTAAGAATTTGAACACTTGCCGCTTGAAGTTTGTAGTCACTGAGATGTTATTAAAAAGTAGAAGTAAAAGTAAACTACTGACTCCAAAGCAAGAATTTGGAAGAGGATCTTTGCAAAGAACCATCAAAAAGGTCTAACTTTCAGGCCTCGTACACACGACCGAGAAACTTGTCGGAAAAGACACATCATTTTCCTCGATGAGTTCCTTGTTAGGCTTGTAGAGAAACTTGACAAACTGTCTTTGCGTACACACAGTCAAGACCAAATCTCCTCGTTCTCAAATGCGGTGACTTCAACACATACAACAGCAGGGGAAGTTCGGTTCCACTGGCACAACCCTTGGGGCTGCTTTTGCTAATCTCATGTTACTGCGTGTTAAGTAAAAGTTTAGTAAGAGACATTTCCAATTTTCAGTCTGTTACAGCGTGACAAATGTTCTATTTCCATTACAAACGCTACTTTTACCGAAGGTGCGCGGGTTTCTAAGCATACACACCAACGTGTTTCTCGTCGAAAACCAGCCCGACGAGGAACACGACGGGGAAAGTGAGACTCCCGTCGAGGAAAAAGAGAGCTTGCTCTCTTTTTTTCTCGTCGAGTTCCTCGACAGTTTTCTCGATAAAAAGCATACACGACCGTTTTCCTCGGCACCACCAATTTTTTTAACGGATTCTGTCAAGTTTCCCGGTCGTGTGTACGAGGCCTCACTGGAGTTGTGGTAAGCCAGTCTGCTGGGCAGTGTTGCTAAGACAGATATGATATGCCTTCAAGAAGCATCAGAAAGGAACATTAAGCTAATCGCAAAAGTTAATTTCTGAAGACTATAACTCAACACAACCAAATAAGCCGAAAATAATTTGGAAGCAAGGTTTGTATTTTCGAAACAACTAACACTTTTTGACTACCACCACAAAGGTATGTTTACAGAAAAAGCTTTAGAAAAGTACTTTAAAAAAAAAAATCACCCAGGGTCAACATCTACATCTTAAACTGAGATGCTGGCTCAGAGATTAAACAATTATGTAATTCCTGCTGTAGGTGCACAGTTACAATGCTGCAGTCACTAGGTGCAAGCAGAATAAGAAAATTGTTCAGTCTGCTTGCAGAAGACTAATGGCATCATCTCAGCAAGGTCACTGGACTGGAGCAAAAGGAACGTGTTTTAATAATAAATACAAATATTACTGTTGCTATGTACAGTATTGTGAGAAGTCAGGAACCTATCTATGCTGACTTATTAAAGTGAATGTATAACTAAGGGCCTCATTTCTTTTGATTTAAGCCTCATACCTTGGGCCTTATGACATACAAATTTGGGTGAATTTCTGGGAGCCGCAGGTGCTGTGTATAGTCATTAGGGGTGCAACGGATCGAAAAACTCACGGATCGGATCGATCCTCGGATCAGGAGTCACAGATCGGATCATTTTCGGATCAGAAAAAAAAAAGTAAGTTTTCATCGGTCCAAATATATTATATTATATATATATACAGTGCAGAAAATAAGTATTTGAACACCCTGCTATTTTGCAAGTTCTCCCACTTGGAAATCATGGAGGGGTCTGAAATTGTCATCGTAGGTGCATGTCCACTGTGAGAGACATAATCAAAAAAAAAAATTCCAGAAATCACAATGTATGATTTTTTTAACTATTTATTTGTATGATACAGCTGCAAATAAGTATTTGAACACCTGAGAAAATCAATGTTAATATTTGGTACAGTAGCCTTTGTTTGCAATTACAGAGGTCAAACGTTTCTTGTAGTTTTTCACCAGGTTTGCACACACTGGAGGAGGGATTTTGGCCCACTCCTCCACACAGATCTTCTCTAGATCAGTCAGGTTTCTGGGCTGTCGCTGAGAAACACAGAGTTTGAGCTCCCTCCAAAGATTCTCTATTGGGTTTAGGTCTGGAGACTGGCTAGGCCACGCCAGAACCTTGATATGCTTCTTACAGAGCCACTCCTTGGTTATCCTGGCTGTGTGCTTCGGGTCATTGTCATGTTGGAAGACCCAGCCTCGACCCATCTTCAAAGCTCTGAGGGAAGGAGGTTGTTGCCCAAAATCTCGCAATACATGGCCCCGGTCATCCTCTCCTTAATACAGTGCAGTCGCCCTGTCCCATGTGCAGAAAAACCCCCCCAAAGCATGATGCTACCACCCCCATGCTTCACAGCAGGGATGGTGTTCTTGGGATGGTACTCATCATTCTTCTTCCTCCAAACACGGTTAGTGGAATTATGACCAAAAAGTTCTATTTTGGTCTCATCTGACCACATGACTTTCTCCCATGACTCCTCTGGATCATCCAAATGGTCATTGGCAAACTTAAGACGGGCCTTGACATGTGCTGGTTTAAGCAGGGGAACCTTCCGTGCCATGCATGATTTCAAACCATGACGTCTTAGTGTATTACCAACAGTAACCTTGGAAACGGTGGTCCCAGCTCTTTTCAGGTCATTGACCAGCTCCTCCCGTGTAGTCCTGGGCTGATTTCTCACCTTTCTTAGGATCATTGAGACCCCACTAGGTGAGATTTTGCATGGAGCCCCAGTCCGAGGGAGATTGACAGTCATGTTTAGCTTCTTCCATTTTCTAATGATTGCTCCAACAGTGGACCTTTTTTCACCAAGCTGCTTGGCAATTTCCCCGTATCCCTTTCCAGCCTTGTGGAGGTGTACAATTTTGTCTCTAGTGTCTTTGGACAGCTCTTTGGTCTTGGCCATGTTAGTAGTTGGATTCTTACTGATTGTATGGGGTGGACAGGTGTCTTTATGCAGCTAATGACCTCAAACAGGTGCATCTAATTTAGGATAATAAATGGAGTGGAGGTGGACATTTTAAAGGCAGACTAACAGGTCTTTGAGGGTCAGAATTCTAGCTGATAGACAGGTGTTCAAATACTTTTTTGCAGCTGTATCATACAAATAAATAGTTAAAAAATCATAAATTGTGATTTCTGGAATATTTTTTTTGGATTATGTCTCTCACAGTGGACATGCACCTACGATGACAATTTCAGACCCCTCCATGATTTCCAAGTGGGAGAACTTGCAAAATACCAGGGTGTTCAAATACTTATTTTCTGCACTGTATATATATATATATATATATATATTTATATACACACACACACACACATTGTATAGTCATTGTCAGAACTGGGGGGAAATAACATGCAGTAGTGAATAATCTTGCTGTAAAAACATCAAGATTGTACTTTTAACAAGTCCTGTCCAAACAGCCTCACCTGCTTCCTCTTTAATCCACCCCTGTGAATTGCTATTGTGCTGATTTTTTACCCCCTCCTCTCACACCAGTGCTTCACTGCTAACATTCCCTCTCCAAGTGTGCTTGCCAGAGCCCAGTGCACAGCGTGACATGCCTCCCCGGGGAGGCGTGTCACACTGGGCTCTGGCAAGCAGACTGGGTAGAGCAAGATGGCCGTCGCTCCAGAGCTAGGCCGAAGCCGGGGACTTTCCTAACACTCCCGGATCCCGGTTCGGATCGGGTGTGCCGATCCGAACCGGGTGACCCGTTGGGATCACGGATCGGTGACAATCTGTTGCACCCCTAATAGCCATCCAATATAAATCAATGGCTGTATACTGGTTCTTGCTTAAACACGTGCATATGTATGGACATACAGCCATGGACATGCATGAGGCCCCAAATTGGTTAGAAGTTAAAACCACTGTCAGGTACCTATTGCTGTCAGTGTCTCTGTTTGGGAAATTCACCTTCTGGGATTTAAAAAGTGATGGAAAATCCAAAATGCAACAAGAACAGGAATAGAGGAGATATCTTCAAGTGATGACACTTGTTCCCATGACACTACAGTATCTAAGAGGTGATATGCCTCACATTGGAAATATAACCTCTTACTTCTTGTTGGGTCTATGGGACAAGAAGTGAAGGGAAGTCTCCACAGTGATGCCCTGTTCACACGATCGGTTCATCTGATGAAAACAGTCTGATGGATTTTTTCATCAGATATCTGATGAAGCCGACTTTCATCAGTCCTGCCTACACACCATCGGTTAAAAAAACTATCATTTCAGAACACGGTGATGTAAAACACAACGACGTGCTGAGAAAAATGAAGTTCAATTTTTCCGAGCATGCCTCGACTTGATTCTGAGCATGCGTGGATTTTTAACCGACGACGATTTCGGTTAGTTAACCATCAGATAATTTAAAAAAAGTTCCTATTTTTTTAACCGATGGATAAATAACCGATGGGTCCATCGGACAGTTTTCATCAGACAAACCGATCGTGTGTACGCGGCATTAGACTTAGAAGGCAAAAAGCCCTATCCAAAATGAAAAAAAAATCCCTTTAGATATACTTTAATAAAAAGGTCCACATTAACATAGCTGGCTGTGTGACGTGAACACAATCTCCTCTAAGTTTACTTCACTGTGTCACATTTTAGTAAATCACATCCAATTGGTCTACCAATTGATGCAGGATTTGTTTGCATTGCTCACATTGTATAGGAATGGGCATTCAATAAGAGTCTATGTAAAATCTGTAGTTATACACTAAGCACAGTTTTCATGTGGACAACCCCAATTAAATGCATGCATACATTTTGCCCTGCACTGCCTTTGATGTGAAACTACAGACTGTTACAATGCAGTGAAATTCAACCCCTTAAGATCATGGAAGAAGGGTCACTGACATGGTACTGATTCTAAAAAAAACAAATGGTCTTGTTCTCATCTTGAAGAAACACTGCATTTCTTTAGGATTGGTAATGGAAGTAATGATGGAAGTTGGTCAAATGTCTTGGAACCTCAAATCAATTGCAATGTTTTGTTGATTTTCTCAATAATGGAGAATTGAACTCTTAGATTAAATCAGTTAAATACAGTAATTTACATGTGCAAAAAAAGAGAAAAGACCAAAAGCCTTTCCCGCTACTAGCCTAAAGAGATTCTACATGTCCCCTGCAGAGTTAGACCTATATCTCTGCATTCAGCAAAGTTTATGCCCATGCTTTTTGGAGAGCTCTGGCTCTTGATCAGCTGAGGTATGTTGGACTTCTGCAGAAAGACTACTGCTTCCACACAGAGGGCAGGGGTCCTTCTCTTGAACTTGCTGGCAGAGAATATGCATTTATGCTCAGGCTGTGACTTAGTAACAATGGTTATCATGACAAAGAGCAAGGGTGGATCTTCCAAGCATAGAACACAGCAACAGAGGGTTATAACTCCACCCCATCAAAAACTTAAAATGAAATGTTGCCGAAATATGCCCCAGTTTAGACTTTCTTTGTCACCAAAACATTTCATGTAAAGTTGACCATTTAATTTCTAAATGTAACAAGCTGAAAATAATACAAAGTGTGGCATGTGCACAGCCTGTGTAGGCTGTCAGTGCTTAGTTATAACTCCAATTTACAAAAATAAGCCTGCTTTTTCTGTAAACATACCTTGGTGGTTGTAGCCAAAAAGTGTAAATGGTTTCCAAAATACAGACCTTGCTTCCAAATTATTTTCAGCTTATTTAGTTATTTGTGTTGCAGTCTTCAGACATTAACTTTTGTGATTAGATTAATGTTCCTTTCTGATGCATATCATAATTGTGTTAGCAACACTCCCCAGTAGATTGGCTTATCACTACTCCCATGAGAGTAATGCCGCGTACACACGGTCGTTTTTCGCGATGAAAAAAAACGTCGTTTTTTAAAACGTCATTTAAATTGATCGTGTGTGGGCAAAACGTCGTTTTTTGTCTTCAAAAAAACGACCAAAAAAAAATTCCAACATGCTTGAATTTTTTGTGTCGTTTTTCAAAACGTCGTTTTTTGTTTCACAAAAAGTCACCGTGTGTAGCAAAAACGTCGTTTAAAACGACGTTTTTCAACCCGCGCATGCCCAGAAGCTAGTTATGAAGCGAACTTCAATGGAAAAGTGTGGTGAACGTAACCTCGCTTTTTGTGAAAAAACGATGGTGTGTATGCAACATCGTCTTTGAAAGTGACGTTTCAAAAACTTTGTTTTTTACTTCACAAAAAACGTCGCTTTTTTTCATCGCAAAAAACGACCGTGTGTACGCGGCATTAGACCTTCTTGTAGGCTCTTTGAAGAAATCCTTTTCCAAGATCTTACTTTGGTATCAGTACTTTACCTTTACTTCCACTTTTTAATGACTTCCCTGAGAGTACAAACTTCAAGCAGTAAGTGTTCCGAATCTTTACAGCATTTGCACACATTGTCTCATCACATACAAGTCAATTTTCATTTTTAGTTTGACAGGAATTTTCTAGAGTATTTGTAAATCATTTATTTTAATTTAGTCTCAGACAGGTTTTCTGTGAATTTCAAAAAATTCAATCTAAATTAGGATAAGTTCCAATAACTTTATTTGATTAGTGTGTTATAAATGCAGTCAAAATAATCAGTTATTAAAAGGTGTTCACTATACCAAACACACAATATACAGTATACCACATCAGTTTTGGGCACCAGTTCACAAAAAGTATATCCGGAAACTAGAGAAAATTAAGAAAATGGCAACTGATAAGACACACAGAGGACCCCAGCAATGAGAAAAGATTATAGGAATTGAATTTATTCTCTCTTGAGAAGAGGAAATTAAGAGGGATATGATCAACATGTATAAATACATAAAGGGTCCATATAGTGAACTTGGTGTTGAGTTATTCACTGTTAGGCATCACCGAGGACAGGGGGCACCATTTACATCTGAAGGAAAAGAGATTTAATCTCCAAATACGGAAACGTTTCTTCACAGTAAGAGCTTTGAAAATGTGGAATAGACTCCCTCAAAAGCTGGTTCTGGCTAGCTCAGTAAAAAAGGCCTGGATTCTTAATTAAATGTATATAATATAACTGGCTACTAACATTTATAGATAAAGTTGATCCAGGGGATTTTCGATTGTCTCTTTTGGGGATCAGGAAAGATTGTATTCCCCCGCTGAAGCAAATCGGGTCATGCTTTGCTGGGTTTTTTTGCCTTCCTCTGGGTCAACTGTGGGTAATGGATTGTGTATATGGGATTGTATGTTTTTTTTTTCCCCTAGGTTGAACTAGATGAACTTGTAACCTAACTATGTAACATTAAACCATCAAATATTTTTCAACCTGCCCCACCAATTCCTTTAAAACCTGATCTTAGTTTACTAATCTTTCAGTGCCCATCCTCTTCGGGATGAGTATTTCTCTAATAGGATATATTTGCCTTAACTGTAGGGAGCATGTGATATTAACTGAGCATGAGTAAAATATCTTATTCTGAGATGTGGTTTAAGTAGACTTTAGCTGTTGGATGTAAATCACCACATATTTAAAAGTTCCAAAGGACAGATGGCATATTAGGATTTATATATACCGTATGTACCTTAAAGTAGAAATTAATGCAGAACTTTTGAAACTTTCTTTTTTTTTTTGGATAGAGTAAGGGAGGATAATAACCTTTGTTTTATGCCACCACTGTCCTATTGGGGGGAAATTTCCTTTCACCTCCTGTCCCCCTGGGGTTCATTCACTAAAACTGAAAAGTGCAAAATCTGGTGCAGCTGTGCATAGTAGCCAATAAGCTTATTCAATTAAACTTTGACCAAATAAAAACCCTCAACGCCAACTGGATTCTATGCAGAGCTGCATCAGATTTTGCACTCTCCTGTTTTAGTACCCCCCCCCCAATAGTCAAAACAGAAAGTTATATAAAATCCTTACAAATTGAGGGAGTCCCTAGTGTCTGCTTTGGAAGATGTACCCTCTTTTTCCTGTTCTGATTAAAATCCAAAATGTGGGATTTACTTTCAACTTCATTTTCGGTTATAACGGTCACCAGGATAAATAGTGAGGGCAAATAATCTTAATGGGGGCACAGACAGAAAAAAAAAACAGATGTTCTAATCCCTCTCCACTCTATTAAAAACTGTAAAATGCTTTGTCTTGCCTTAAGTTATACTTTAATATTTTATGTTATTACATCACTTTGGTTACTTTTGTCCCCCCCAAACCATTACCTCTACGATTATATTGACTGCTGACCCTGGGTATCTTACTCCTGGAAGCCAAGCAACAAAAGCATAGGCTACCCTGTAATGCTTCTCTAGACATGGAAATGAACCGTGTTGTCTAACAAGGGAGTTTCAATCCTAATGCCGCGTACACACGATCACTTTTTGTGAAGAAAAAAAAACACGTTTTAAAAAACGTCATTTAAAATGATCGTGTGTGGGCAAAACTTTGTTTTATGTCTTCAAAAAAATGACCAAAAAAAAATTCCAACATGCTTGAATTTTTTGTGTCGTATTTCAAAATGTCATTTTTTGTGTCATAAAAAGTGACCGTGTGTGGGCAAAACGACGTTGAAAACAACGTTTTTAAATCCGCGCATGCTTAGAAGCAAGTTATGAGATGGGAGCTTCAATGGAACAGAGTGCCGTCGAAAGTGTCTTACGTAACCACGCTTTGCAAGAGCATTGTGGAAAAACGATGGTGTGTATGCAATGTCGTTTTTGAAAATGAAGTTTGAAAAACGATGTTTTGTTTCGTCAGATAAAATGACGTTTTTTTTCATCACAAAAAGTGATCGTGTGTACGCGGCATTATTGTGGATTAAGTTGGGCCAAATTATAGCTGAACTCCAGGCAGATATAAAGAACCAAATGAATGCAGCTCTGAATTTATTAATATATTCTATTTTTTTTATGTAAGTAGTGTATGTCCCTGAATTCAACTTGGTATCAGCGTTCTGAGTTCAGACTAGGGAAAAAGGAAACAACACAAGAAAACAATCAGTTGTGCTGACATGCAATGAGAAAGCTATTAAAAATAGAGAGTATAGATTTAGAGAAATAGATGCATGATTCTACTGCTTCTCCTTTCACTGTTCAGTCACAGGCTGGTGGAGAGTAGACATGTAAGTGTTACTAAAGCAGAGAAAAATCGGGTCTCCTGCCCTTCCAGACAGTGGTGTGTAAATAATTTGGCAGGTAAAAAATATCTGTATTTCATCTGCTCACCAAGTCTTCCTGGATGGTAGCTTTAAGGCCTCATGCACACAGGACATTTTGAAAACCATCCTAGAAGCCTTTCCTCCTGGCAGCAGTGTTTTGGCCGAAAAAAAGCCAGATGCTTGTAAAAGTGTCCAATGCTAGTACAAGTTTTTGTGTGCCGTTTATAGGCATTAAGCGATTGGGCGTTAATTAATTTTATTGGCCCGAATAATAATTTATTCTGGCTACTGAAATGAATTAACGCTCAAGTGCTAAATGCAAGTAGCGTTAACACCCGTTTACAAACATCAAGCGTTTTTTCTGCCAAAACACTGCTGCTCCTGGACGCACTGGTAGTGGTGTTTTTTTCTGCCTCTCAAAGCCCTGCCACTAAACGCTGCTAAAAGTCTATGTGCGCATGGTAACATAGGCTAACATGCAGGCGCATTTGAAAGAGAAAAAAACAAGCCTAAAAGTGGCAGTTAAACTGTACTATGTGCATAAGGGCCTTAATTTAACCACAAAACAAAGATGCTGGAGTCCATCTAGAAAAAGCAGCAAATATAAAACACCCACGTGTTTTCACTACCTTCCACCTGTGAAAGTAAATAGACAAATGCAGTTTGCTCAGAATTCTGTGTGTTAGCTATAATCCACCACCCCCCCCACACTTCCCCGTATCCACCGAGGTACTTACCATTTGAGTAAAATGCTCTTTATTAATTGTAAAGGCAGCAATATTCTGTATGTGTCCCTTTTGAAACTATTGTGACTTGTTTGTAACATGTTAATGGAAATAGCCTGAATGAAATATGTCAGGATACAGATACTGAATAGATGATTTTGAATAGAATTATCTTGGTTGATTGCATAAGCAATACCTTTTACTGCTAGAATAACACCTTAACGGCACAATAATGACGACATGACAATGTATGTAAATCAAGAACTGCATGTGGGTTTATTTTACACTTGAGAAAACAGTGGATTTAATTGTGTGAACCGAAATGTACTGTACAATATTAATGATAGAACATCAAAATGTATAATTCATAGTGCATTACTTTATTTTGTATTTATTTCAATTTTTTTTGTCAGTTTCTTTTGTACGTGCATCTGAAAAGATGCAGGCGACAGTAAAATTTCTCAGTTTAAGTCAATCTGCAGGAACTTAATTTTATTCAAAAATGTGATTTTTTTTTTTTTACATTTTATATACATAGGAATTGAATATAAAATGACAATATAAAAGTTCAAAGTGAAAGCATACAGCCAGAAGGTACAAAGAAAGCAGAACTGTTTCAAATGGTATATTGTAACATGTACTCTTAAATTATTATCTTATATTTACAGGAAACAGAATCCAATATTTGTCCCAGGCTGTTCTATTATTTTGTCCAGGAGAAGGACCTGTGATGTACAAATTTGAACCCTTGGATGCCCGACTGCTCAAGTGGTTAAGATACCTCTGATGCTTATAATGGTTAACCTGCTGGTAGCAAAAGAGATCAAAATGCAGCACTGCTGTAAGAACACATAAGCTTGTACCAAAGCTAACATTTGCAAATAATTATAAACTGTAAATTTCATCTTGTAAAACAAGAAATAGTTTCTACACATGTAAATAACATATTTGCATACAGAAATTTGCCCCAGTGAAACATCATCTTTTCCCATTCTGATATCTCTCACTTAATGGTGCAGTAAATATGATATATATTCTATTTTGTTCTTCCTTTTGTACTATTATTTACTATTTAATTTTTTTTACATATGTGGCATTGTAACCCTAAGAGTACTATATAGCGTTCCTCCTTCATCCCAGGGCTGCATGCATAATTTGTTTTATGTTCTGTATTATTTTTAAACTAATATATTTTAATTTTTAAATGTTTGAATTGTATAGACTTTAGTTAAATATGTTTTTTATTTAATATGAAAAGGCACAGAAATGCTATGGCAGTGCTCAAAGGGTTAACTTGACGCCACTAGATTTTCCAACCTTTATTGTCATGGCAACGTGTTAATTTTAGGATGTTTGTTTTGTTTTTTTTGTCATTGTTCTTTGTGTTGCTTTGTGGTTAAATTAATGTCTCTCAATGGTGTCTCCCACTACATTCTACAAAAGATAGCTTAACATCAAGAACAGATGTTGAAAATTAAAGGTCAGACATTGACTCACAAAAAATAAACATGCACAAATCAGACAAAGAATATAAATATAAATATAAAATATGTGTAAGAAAAAAAAAAAATTCCAGATAGGCAGTTCAGCAACAAAAAATAAGACTGATTTCAGAGGCTCAGGTCAGGCCTAGTGCAGTATTATGAATATGTTTAGTGCAATGTTCTTGTGGTCACTTGCATACCTGGCTGCATGACTTGATGTTACTGTTTTTCCATTTCAGTTACATATATCACATGGTCCTCTGGGGACTTTCCATGTGTTTTACTAAGGTGCAGTTTAACTGCGTGCTTGCTTGCAAAAGTCCTGTTGCAAAGCTTACACTGGAAAGTGGAGCCCGAGTCCTCGTCAATAAGACCTATTGAGCTTAAAGCCTTATTGGTGATAACTTTTGAAACATTCTGTTGTTCTTGAATCTGACTGATAGAAAGCTTTGAAAGATCTTTTAAGCCAAAGCCTAAATGCGTTTCTAAATGACTTATGTATGTTGAAGCAGTCCGGAACTGAGATGCACAATCATTGCAAAAGAAAACAGGATGTCCCGTGTCCAAATTCTTTAAAAATTTTGTACCCCCTGTCCTCCTCAACTGATATTTGACATTGGCCAGCCAGTGGCTAATTGTGGTCATTGAAAGACCTGTGAATTTAGAGATATGTACCCGTTCTTGAGGACCCAAGTCTGACATGATATATTTGCCTTCGGGTGTTTCCCTTAAGCTTGATGCAAACTGGGCCTGAAGTATAAGGAGATGTTGAGGATTCCAGTTGGACTGTCTACCCTTTCTTTTATGCACCGGAGACAATTCATCCAATGCCTCTTCAAAACTGCTGCCATCTGCATCTGATTTTTCAGATACAGTAGATGGTGTAGATGACTTGGGTGTCAAGCGTCCAGTGAGGTTTTTCACCATATCAGATATATCCATCAGTGCGCTTTCTCTAAGAGGTGGGGAAACAGGGTCTGTCATGCTTGAAACAAGAGGTTTATTTTTAGATTTTGTTAAATCAATTGGCTGATCACTGTTCTCATAGTAGTACCGATCATTAGAATCTACTTGTTTAACAGGAGTAGTGGGGTAGACAGGTTTATCCAACATACTATTGCTAATTTTATATAACATTGCCAGTGGATCCAAAGATGGACTAATGGGTTTTGAGACTTTTCCCAAATGTGTATTCATTATAGACTGCAATGCACTCAGTGGATTAATAAATGATGGCTCAGATGAATGGTCTGTAATAATTCCTAAGCTGTTGCATCCATTAGTAACTTTTATTTTAAGAGGATCTGTTCCATTTGGTGTATGGGGCTCTAATGGGACTTCCTTTTTTGTCTTTGGACTTTCAGCCTCTATATTTTTCTTTATAACTTTAGAATTGGCTTCCTCGCATTTAAGAATGTCTTTGTTTTCTTTTGCCACCGGAGATGCTGGCTTGACAGGAGTTACCCTTTCTTTCTCTACTGGTTTTTCATCTTTCTTTATATTGATTTTTCCTGTCACCTTCTCAACTAGTTCTTCCATTGCAGAGACATTGCTTTTGTGAGGTGGAGGGGTTAAACTTCCTGGAGAGTGAATCAAAGCATTGTGGTCAGATGCCATGGATTTTACACTGCTGGCATAAGAAGGCTGCATCTGAACACTCTGTACAGTTGGCTGTAGCATTTTTACACTTCCTGGCAACTGATAAGCAGCATGGATACTAGGATATCCTCCCCATGATGGTGCTCCATTTTGAGCCTTACTGATTGCTGAGGACACTGTATTTTCTAGTGATTTTAAAATATCCAGCCCACCTTTAGGACTGTCATCTAAATCTTCTTCTCTGAGGTACTGGTAAGAAGTTGCAGGCTCGTTTTTTTCTGAGTCCTCAATTTCTTCTTTAATCTTTTTCTCTGGCTCTGGACTTGTTGCCTTCTCCTTTTCAAAATCCTTCCTGTCATCGGGATGTGGAGATGCAGCAGGTGAGTCCGGTTGTTTCTTTATATAAGATGCTGGTAGCCTTGCATGTGTAGTTGGTGGCAAAGGTATTGACTGAATCTTTTCTTCCACCACTGCATCCATGACAAGCTGTTTGCCTTTCTTTGAGGCTGAACTAGTCACTTTTAAAAAATGTCCAGTTACCATCATATGAGCAGTGAGCTGCTGCAAAGTATCATGAGAGCTACCACACTCCATACACTTTAGAATTTGAGCCTTGCGTGCCTCAAACTGCCATGTGTAACTAGCACCATTTTGATATCCATATCTGTTGTTAGGGGTCACATATGGATTGGCAGTTTTTGGGTCCTTTGTATTATCATTTGCAATGGCCCCTGGGGAGATTCCTGCTTGTTCAGGGGAATCGGGTGAAATGATATCCTGAAGAGCCCGTTTTTTCGTTGTAGGGACCAATTTTGTAATGGCCGGTACTGGCTCTTTTAGAGGCACTTTTTGGTAATGCTTCGTTTTAATCATATGAACACTTAGATCTTGCAAAGACTCAAAGGAATGTCCACAGTACATGCATTTCAATACTTTCTGTGCATCTTCCTTGCCCTCCATCTCCATAAGTGATCTCTTTCTAGGTTTAGACCAGCGTCTTGTCCTCTCAGCTTCTCTGTCTCTGTTGTCATCACGATAATGACCGGTTTCATTCATGTGCACAGTCAGTTGAACCAGTGTGTCATAGGCTGCACTGCAATCTTTGCATCGAAATTTGCTGGCACCAGTAAACACAGGCCCGTACAGTTTATTGTTTTGCCGATAAAGCTGCACTGTGCTAAACAAGCTGGGCTCTGGCAAAAGTCCATATGATGTTTGCTGTAATGTCTTTGCCAGGGCTGCCTGGTGCCAGTCATACCCAGAAGCACTGTTACTACTAGTATTGTTAGTTGTACTAATACTAACACTAGTACTTGTAGTAGTACTGCTGCTTGTAATGGTTGTGGGAGATTCAGAGTCATCCTTTCTATCTGTGCTTTCACTCTGTTTACTTGCATTGGAGCTTGAGTTAGATTTTTTCAGATCCAAAACCAGAGGAGGCCAACTGCACTCTGAAAGCAAATTTGTATAGACTGCTTTTATTTGTGCCAAGCTGTCCTGAGGGTAAGATGTGTTGTCCACATTCTGGCTGTCTTCCCTGTCCTGTCCATCCTTAGAGGAAGTACTTTTAAAATCTGCTAGATGATCACTTGCTTCACTAAAGGGTGAACCATAGCCAGCATCCTGATTAGTTGCACTACTGACGGGAGAATTTTGATAGCTCTGAGTCTCTTTGTTGTCTGCTTCCTCACTGAATAAATATTCACTGTCTTGGACATCTAACGAAAGACCATCGTCTTCTACATTATCTTCGTCAATTTCAGCTGCCTTTAATTCCTCTGCAGGAACGTATGCTGAAAGACAGAACAAAAAAAGAAGAAACATTATAAAGTGAACATTTTTGTACGAACGTTTTAGATTTAGGGTGTGGGAAATAGTGAGTGTGAAAGGATAGATGGAAGAACATCAAAGAAATTCAATGGATTTAAAATGTTTTAAAATTAATTGACAAGGTATTATATTTCTTAGTACAAGATATAAGGGACAGACTAATCATGCATTAACACACAGTTTGGGATTTACGGTCCTATATTTAACTTAATTTACCCCTGGAAGCAAGTACAAGTTGTTCCTTGAATATATCTTTAAATCATGTCTAAATCCAAGGGAAAAAAAATGTAATATATTACTGCTTTCGAGTCTAAAGATTTGGTGGCTGCATTAGGTTTCTTTCTTTGTCTTTTTTTTCACCTGGTGATCTTGCCAGAAACACAATGTAGGTGACAATTCTCATCTGCCATACAAAATCTATGAAAAAGCAGTGCAGTCATCCTAGGACAGACCCATGACTAATGTCACTGAGTCGAAGAGAAAGAGAGGTGGAACAGTTCTAACTGATAAGATTTTGTAGAGAAAGAAAGTTCAGGAAGTGATCAGCTCACAAAATTTCTGACAAGATCAACAGGTATTTTTGCACTCTCATACAGAAAATAATTTTAATGGTATATTTAACCAGATCCAGACCACTCACCGCACATATAATGCGGCAGGGCGGTGCGAAACAATGTACCTGTACGTTGTCCGCATGACCTGGTCTGGGGCGCTATGATTGAACACAGCGGGCCTGGTGGCTGCTGGACTTTCGCGATCACTCCAGGGAATGACAGAATGGCGGTCTGCTGATGTAAACAAAGCAGACCGTTCTTCTGTTAGACAGGAACAGAGTGATCTGTGCTTCCTGCTAATCGGGAACACAGATCTTTCTGTTCCTGCAGTGAGTCCATTCTCCACACAGTTAGTAAACATACTAAGGGAACACATTTAACCCCTTGATCGCCTCTGCTAGTGTCATTTATACAGTGTCCGTGTATTTTCTTTAGCACTTGTCACTGTATAGGTGTCACTGGTCCCCAAAAAGTGTCACTTAGTGTCCAATTTGTCTACCGCAATGTCGCTGTCCTAAAAATCGCTGATACCGCCATTACTAGTAAAAAAAAGTCCCCAAATCTATCCCATAGTTTGTAGACAGTGGAATGTTTGTGCAAACCAATCAATATACTCTAATTGGATTTTTTTTCTAACCAAAAATATGTGGCAGAATACCTATTGGCTAAAAAATTATGAAAAAATTTGATTTTTTCCTTTTTTTATTGGGTGCGTTTTAAGGTAGAAAGTAAAACAGGGGTAAATCCTTCCGGGGGCTGAAGTGGTTAACACATCAAAATGGAGCAAATAAGATACTTTCATAGTTGGGGGTTTACACCAACACTTGTAGGGTTTACACTTTAAAACCCATGTCCAGGAAACATTAAAATTATACCATGCAGCAGGGTTGCTCCCACACTGTTAGTGCCAACTGCTCGTTTTTGTCTAGGGAAGAGGAGAAGCACTTTTAATTACCTGATCCTCGGCTCTCCATGATCAGGCAGTAGGCTGTTCCTCATAAGGAACTTAAACCGCTGGAACATGGGGGAGAGGATACTGGGGGGGGGGGGAGAGGATACTGGGGGGGGGGGACCATGGTCTAACAGCATGGAGAAGTGAAGGATCGGGTAAATAGATTTACTTCTGAGTCCCCTAAACGTAAACAAGCATTTAACCCTTACAGTCCCACTTCAAGGGGCAATTTGACAGTTTGCCAGGGTTGGAATTTAAGTTGCCTGAACGTCCATCTTCCTGACTTTGTTATCTGCTTGTCAGCAGTAACAATAAAACAAAAACAAAATTAAATTGCATAATTGTGGCCGTTAAGGAACACAGTGGGGATGATTTATTAAAACTCAAGAGTTCAAAATCTGGTGCAGCTGTGCATGGTAGCCAGCGTCTAACTTCAGTTTGTTCAATTAAAGTGGAGTTCCATCCATTTAAAATTCAGCAGCTACAAAAAGTGTAGCTGCTGACTTAATAATCGGACACTCTCCCCCTCCTCTCCACATTGCCAGCATTTAAACTATGGGTGCCCAGCTGAGGCTTCACATCCAGGCGCACACTGTGGATGTGCGAGCCTCGCTGTGCGCTGTGAATGCCCAGGCAATCTTCTGGGACCTGTGATGTGTCCCAGAAGATTGCAGAAAGGGAGAGGTGATCTTACTTCTGGTGCGAGGGTAAGAAGTGGGAGCTGGGTGTCTGTAACAACTGGGTACTCGCCACCCCCCCCCCCAAAAAAAAAAAACGTCAAGCCAAATGTGGCATGTTCGTGGGTCACCAGCACTGAGAGTGAAAGTTCCCTTTTTAGGTGGAATGCCGCTTTAACCATTAAAACAGAAAGCCGATTGGTTTCTATGTAGAGCCGCACCAGGCTTTGCACGCCCCAGTTTTAGTAAATCAACCCCATTGTTATTAGTTTAAGAGAGAACTTTGTGCAGGTATAAGGAATCTGCATCTAAATGGCAGTAAACTGAAATCAACAGAAGTTTTCTGTTTTTCTAACCATAGCGGAACCAGCTTTCAACATTATATACTGATATACATCTGTACATCTTCATCTTTTATGGCATTGAATCAGTTTTTTTGTCTACATAATAACACTCACACACATTTTAGCCATGTTTCACATTTTTTCTTTTCAAAAATAAGTGTGTTAAATTGTTCATTAAAGATGCTATGTACTTTTACATTTTATCAAAGTTATTCAGAACTTTGCATTTTTTTATTTATTTACATGCTTAATAACTGGAACCATATATTTTTTTTAATTTGCAATGAACCTAAAAGATATATACAGTCCAAAGTAAGCAATCTTTTAAGTAGTATATAATAAAGTCCAAGTTGAAAAGGCCTCTCATGTTTACATTTCTGAAAACATTCAAACTTCATTTGCTCTTCTTGCAAGAAATCTATCTCATTGGCAATACAATTCTATCCCTGAAAAGGCTACATAGAGTAGTAATTGACACATATTCTAATTATGCGAGAGGCATTTCCATACTTATATGCAGATCTTTAGTCTATAACATACAGCAAGTTTTCCAGATCCAGGGGTAATATAAGTGGCTTTCATACTTAAAGCAGTTGTATACTCTTAGGTACACACGACCGAGAATCTTGTCAGGAAAAACTTGTTGTTTTCCCTGATGAAATTCTTGGCAATAAACTCTTGCCGCCGGAGTGTACAGACCTTCATTTTAAAAGAACCGCGGTTCTCTTGAAAGGAAAAAACGTGGTGACGTCATCGCGTACGACGAGCATGCGCTCGTCACATTCAATGCCATCGCCGCCATCTTGCTTCACCCTACCTATGCCGTAGAAGCTACCGCGCATGCGTGAAACTCATTTCGAGCATGCGCGGGTTTCCATGGCGACAAGTATACAGGCAAACGAGAATCTCCACGAGAAAAAAGAGCAGTTTTTTTTTCTCGTCGAGATTCTTGCCTAATTTCCAGACAAGGAACCTGAATGCCTCGTACACATGAATGGGAATCTCGGCAAGAATCAGTTTTCTTGTTGGTTTTTGCCGAGAAACCTGGTCGTGTGTACAAGGCCAAATATGGCTTACTTACTTAAAATGAATGTCTCCTAAACCTGTACGGTTTAGGAGATATTCACTTTGTATGCAGCCTCTGGCGTCAGCAGCACATGCGCTGTGAATGCCCGGCTAAAGGTCCGGCAGGCGCTGCCGGACCTTGCCGGGAAGAGACTTCCGCGCGCAAGCACGAGAGTGATGTCTTCGTGGCTCCAGCCACTCACATTACTGCGAACCTGGAAGAAACACTGAGGACAAAATGTCAGCTCCCTCGGCGTGGACCGGGCTGCAATAAGGGGACCTCGTTCTAAGGTCAGTATTTCATAATGAGCTAGTATGCGGTGCATTAATATACCCCCACCAATGCAATATTTGATTTAGTAGACTATCCCTGAAAAGCTTACCCAATGCCATCCTTTCAAAAACATCTGCACTGTTCACTTCAATAACACCCTAGATCCCAACCTAGATATCTCCAATCCCAATATATAACAGAGTGCTCAGTGCCTGGGAGGAAGCAAGGAGGAATTAAAAATTTTGCTACACAACTCTGGAGAGTAGAGATATTACAAATAAATGGAACGCCTTTTTGAAAAGGGAGATAAAAAAACAACACACACTAACAGTCCATACATAATTATAGCAGATGGAACAAATGCTTTTGATACCCAAGAAATACTCTAGGTCTTTTCCCAATTCTATTGAATATGTTTTCCTCCTATATTAACACATGATAGGAGTTAATTGAAGGAGTTGTTAGCCAATTTCCCTTGTCTGCTCTTCTGATCCTATGAATCTCTACAAATGAAATCGAGATGCCCATCGAATCATCTATCTGGGACCTAATGTCATATAAACAATACATTTAAGAAATTACCCCAAGATTTCAGTATTTATATACCCAATGTCTCACCAACTTTTCTCTCTCAAATGCCATGTACATAGCTCATGTTGTCTTTTCCAAATCAGGAAAAGATCCCTTTTGAAATATTTATCATATTGACCAATCTCTTTACTCAATACAAACTATAAAATCCTTCCCAAAATACTTGCCACCAGATTTCAGGAATGCTTTTGACAATGGCCATACTGGATTTTTGACAAAAGAAACCTAACCACTACTTCTGTTTGAAGTCTCTAGTATATTACACATGCAACGTTAATGTAAAAAAAAAAAAATATATAAAAGGATTTCAACAGACCACTCAAAACGAATAATATCCAATAGAAAATTCCCACTCCAACAAATAATGAATAGAACTGTGTCCCCTAAAAAGATTGTTTATTACAAAACATACAGATTAAAATACCATAGTAAATTCATTTTTTGGGCAGCAAAATAATTACAATATATTATCCTGAAATATTGAATCATACTGAATCGAATATGAATGCAACAGGAGTAACAGCAGAGCAATAGAAAGGCTATTACATATTTTTATCTATAAATTGTATTTTTGATTGGCGGCATCTTGTGGTGGAATCGTGGTAATGCAGCCTCTTGGCTATATGTAGACATTCCATGCTCCTTTAGTAGTAGTTTAGCTGGGAGGGTTCCACTGATTATGTGACCATGCAATGTCAATGGTCATGTGGGGACCTGGAGCCGATGTTGAGGGATGTGCCCATGTGAGGGGCTGACGGGATGCTATTTTAGACACTCAGTCCATATAAGAGAATGGGACACCACAAGGAAATGTCATCCACTTCTGAAGCAGCCAGGTGGGATCGCCAAAACCTGTCAGGTGTGACCATAGGACTGCATAGAGATAGCTCTTTTAACGTTTTGTCTCCCCCTATACACATTTAAAAAGACACAAGATAGGGTTGCACCTTGTCCCTCATGATGGAGCCATTAGCCATGTCTCCAGTGTTTATTTAGAAATATACGTATGATTAAAATAAAAGTTTGCCCCTTTATTTCCCTGTTTTATGAAACACCTCTGTGTGAATACTTCTAAAATATTTTACATAATTTAACCAAATTGGTACAGCATTTAGTTCTCCCAGATTTAAACATAAAACCCCACAGTTTCTATGTCAACATGGAGGACAGTTTTTTTCTGACTACATAAGTATTGCCACAGATGG
This sequence comes from Rana kukunoris, assembly GCA_029574335.1. Lineage (NCBI taxonomy): Eukaryota > Metazoa > Chordata > Amphibia > Anura > Ranidae > Rana > Rana kukunoris. The sequence continues at coordinate 310,505,644 of CM056053.1, forward strand.
CTAACACCATACCTCCCTCGTGGCACCCCCCCCCCACTCAACAACTCTGATCCGCGGCCCCCCACCCCCCGCTCAACAACTCCGATCCACGGCACCCCCCCTCCGCTCAACAAAAATGTCCCTCAGGGAAATTTTTAAATGTTGGGAGGTATGTAACACTAGATAAAACAAATACATCAGTAATTCTTGAGGCAGCTGTGCCAGGCTTTTTATGAGGCACTACAACTCCTGATTTATGGAAGTGTTTTAAATGTCCTATCCAACTATGTCAATGAGAGCAGCCATTAGGACCACAAGGACCTAGAAACCAATCCAAAAACCAGTACCAGCATATCACCTCATACTCCACTTTGAATTAATCCCACCCTATGCCAGTTTGCTGGTGACATAGATGCAGTCATCCAGATCTGTATAAGACACAGCAGTTTCATGTCTACCCCTGTCATGAACGTGAACAGATCACAAAAAAAACACGCTAAAGCCATGTACACACGATTGGTTTGTCAGATGAAAACAGACCAATGGACTGTTTTCATCGGACAAACCGATCGTGTGTGGGCCCCATCGGCGAAAAAAAATAGAACATGTTTTAAAGTTTTCCTATGAATAAAAAAAAAACGATAGAAAAAAAAAACGATCGTCTGTGTGGAAGTCTATCGGTCAAAAAGCCACGCATGCTCAGAATTAAGTCGACGCATGCTCGGAAGCATTGAACTTCATTTTTCTCAGCATGTCGTAGTGTTTTATGTCACCGCATTTTGGCGCGGTTGGATTTTTGACCAATGGTGTGTAGGCAAGACTGATAAAAGTCAGCTTCATTGGATATCCGACGAAAAAATCCATCAGATTAGATTCCATCAGATATCCGATCGTGTGTACAAGGCTTAAAGCATATCCTAGCAGATTTGAAAAAGTAATAGACATCACAAGGGCATTCTTATCATTGCCAAGTTCATAGAGATTTCGGGCTTTTTGACAGTTAGGTACAATGGATTGACTAGCCTACATGAAATCACAACAAAGCATTCTCTCTGACCATAGAAGATGCTGACTGGCTCAGGTCAATCCACAGTACAATTCATATCACAAAGGAACTAAAGGGTATAATGATCAGTATTGTAATGTACTACATCACACTCTAGGTACTAAGAACAAAAACAATGGAAGACCATGCCACATACCACTTCTTCCCATGCGAAAAAGCTAAAAACATTTAGAGTATGTAAAAGGTATCACCACTGAACAATTATGTTGTTGCATTCAGTTGAACTGCAGCAGCACGTGGTAGATGATTGGAGTGAAGTTTGGAATAAACCTGACTACGACATTCATAGAACACCAATGTTTGCGTGATTGCTTTAACCACTTGTGCTGATGCATGTGGCAGACGGTAAAGAAGTCAAAGGTGGTCTAATGTGGTATTGAAAATACTACATTATTTTTATTTACCCATCATTTGTAAATATTAATATCATGCAAAAATAATGATGCTAGCTAATGCAAACATAATGGTAGTAATCTGTTTAATTGTTGGCACTAAACATTTAGCATACACGCGTATATAACAAATACATACACATGCAACTTTCCAACTTTATTTCAGAGAAATAAAGACAGTTTTATGGCCCTGCCACCTGGATACAATATTCAAGCTTTGTATAACCAAATTTTACTGATAACATTGTTGGTATTGTTATTTGAGAACATATGGCAATAGTATAACAATACACTAAAATTCACTGGCTACACTTGCCAGAATGTCTGCATGCACCTATAAATATATGGGCTGAACTTATAGCATCTCTTTGTCTGGAACATCATATTCAGATATTACTTTTTTTATAACACCATATTAACTATACAAATGTTATGCAGCTGCATAACAGTGCATTTTAATCGAACAGCACACGTCAGACACAATTATTTACCCCCAAAATTTGAATAGGCCAAACAATCGCATAGTTTCAAAATTTGTATCTGTCTGGTGCTTTTGCCTAACAAATGCCTTTAGGTACTCATAAAATACATTTCTGTAAAATGTTTTTAATACATTTAAGCAGTATTAAACTTTGCCACATTTCTTATTTATGGGCACCCAGGAGGATTATTCCATAATGTACTAGTATGCACTGCATATTAGCACATTATTACAAGCTTTTCTGTCAAACAGAGCCCTCCAGCAGTGCACGGTCATCCCCCCCAGCATGTCCAGGGTGCTTTCGCCTTTACCCAGCCTTCCTTCTGGGTTTGCGCCTGAAGAGTAATTTCACCCAGCACAGAGCAGGTGCCAAAAATGTGGTCTGAGCTGTGCATGCGCAGCTCAGATATCATTATTGATGGTATGTATGCTTGGAAAGGCCTTTATCATGGAAGAGACCACTATGGTCTCTCCTGTTATAAAAATCTTTAAAATGTTAAAATATTAAAATGTACTTTAATAATGCAGTACAGATTAAAAATAGTTGATGTCACTCAGGGTTTAGCTTGTTCACATGTGAAGGCAAATGCCAAGTAAAACAGTTTTTTTTAGTTTAGTATTATACATATATGGTAAATCACCCAGAGACTTTGTATTCCTGCTCAGGGCTCAGGTGGATTACACCTTTCACCTCCGTTCCTAATTCTGCTCACCTGCTAAGGACATAAGGAAGTTCCCACTTCTGGACTTTCTATAAATTTCACAGTACAAAACAGTTTGCAGTATTTATGGTAGGAGAAGGGAAGCCTGACCCATGACCTACAGTTATGACGTCTTAATACTGGAGTTTCAAGAGATATAAGATGGCAGTGAGTAAAGCAACTAGAATTTACACAAAAGAAAATATTGTTTTTTGGTATCCTACCCTTTTATTTAGTGCCGGCTGTGTAAAATTGATAGAGATAACATGCAAACCCAAGCAAAGACACGACAAAACCCATAGAATCATTCTCGTGTGTACTAAAATACATCACTGCTCAGAAATACAGTATTTAAAATTGAAAATGTATGAAATAACTTTGGCTAAATACACTGTTAATAGTTCAGTTACAAAAATCACAGAACATAAAAAAAAAAAATTAAAAGAAAATTTGGGGGGAAAGGAGGAGAAAGGGATTTTTAAATCGGTGCAATGGATATTTGTATATCCATTACACCGATAAAATCCCCTTTTCCTCCTTTCCCCCCAATTTTCTAATACTTTTGTTTGGGATCTGGTGCCTACAATGTTTGATGTTCTCACTTGTGATTGGACTACTTTAGTATAACATTTTTTTTTAATGTAAAGAAGCTCATTTAGATGTAAAAAATATATTTTATATCAAGTAATGCTTTTTAAAACCTATTTCTATGTACGTATAGATTGAAATTATACATGCACCTCTGGGCAGCTATATTTTCTCATTTCACAACTCTGCGTCCTAATTTGTAGTGCAGCCCAATAGTTAGGCTTATGCCTAGTACACACGTATGGGTTTCCTGGCTGACTTTTCACCACCGGGAAACGTGAGGGGAAAGTTGAGAATTGGCTCATGAAGATTTTTCCCCCTACACACGGCCGGTTTTCCAGGCAGGAAAACTGGCATCAGAGCTTTGGCCGGCAAACCTGGCCGTGTGTATGCTCCACCGCAGTGTTTCCCATAAGAAAAAGACCAACTGAAATCGTGGCAGGGAAAAAAGAGAACATGTTCTCATTTTTCCTGCCGGTATTCCTAGCGGTTTTCCTCTCAGGAAAACTGCCATTGAGCATACACACTGCCAGCTTTTCTGGCCAAAAGCTCTCATGGCAGTTTTCCCAACAATGCATCAGCAGCTCCTTCTTCAAGCATAGTTCTATGGGGTTGATTTACTAAAGGCAAATAAGCTGTTGACTTTACTAAGATTACTGAATGTAATGAAATTTCACCTTGCAAAGAATACTCAATAATTTGCAGGGAAAATAAAGAAAGAGAATTTTTGCCTGCACATGTTTGAATGATGGAAGGCATCAGAGCTTCACCCCACTCATCAAGCTCCAGGGATAATTCACTTTGCAAAGTGAACAGTCTATTTGCCTTTGGCGAATCAACCCCTATGAGTCTGCCTACTCATTGTTAACAATGCACTATGTTCCCTGGAAAGACTTAAAGAGGAGCTTTAGCCAGGTTCCAAAAAAATTGTAGCTGCTGACTTAATAAACAAACACTCGCCTGTCCTCACCCGGCGGTTTGCCAGCATTGACATGTTAACTTTGGGAAGCCGGCTATGACTACTTGCGGCTTCACAGCTGGCTTTTCACTCGAATGCACAAGCTGCACTGCGCCTTATGAATGGTGCCATAGACTCCTGGGACCTGTGACATGCGTCAGAACATTGAGAGCAGGGCAGGGAGTGGGTACCTGCCCAAACTGGGTACCTGTCCCACAAAAGAAAAAAAAAAAAATATGGTAGGGGAGAAGAACTTCCACGTTTGGATGAAATTCTGCTTTAAGTAAGGAACTACTAAATATGAAACAATCCAATCTAAATATCAAAAATAATGCTATAAAATTTTCCTGTTTGACATGATTGCATGGATGTATGGTTATCTGTGTTCTTTATTCCAGTCCTAGAAATCACACATGCAGATCACAAGCAGAAAAGGAGTGTTTTATTCACGCATGATCAATGCCTATGTAGCAACTACCGTAAAAAATCTTGAGCATATTTTAATAAATATACCTGCCTTATAAAAGGTCAGTTACTTGGAATATTAAAAAAAATAAACACACGTTCCACTAGTTGTTTTATTTAGTTACTATTACTCTGTTAACACATCCATTAAAATTGTGATGGAATGAAAAGGATTGCCTACATCAAAGAAAAGATGTGCTTGCGTTATCTGATTTTGACAGTTTGTTTCACTTTCCCAGCTGATGGATACTTTTTTTTTTAAATACATATTCATGGGTTTTCAAGCAGAAAATCTGCAGTCATCAGATTTGATCAGTGTCACCTAAAAAAAGCATGGAAATTGCCTTGTTTTCTCCAAATTTAGAATTTGTATGTGTAATTCAGGTGTCAAACGGTCTCACTTTTGTTTTAAGCAACACTTTAGAACCTTATAGAACTGACTGCAACAATGCAACTCAGCACAAAGGTGTAATATAATACAGGTTTGGCAATTACATGTTCACCTCAACAACAAGTCCAATCAGTGAAAATGTGTAATCTTTTATAACAGCGCCAACAGGTTCATGGGTATAACTGCACAGTGGCTAAGTAGTTAGCACTTCTGCCTAGCAGCACTAGGGTTGTCAGTTTGCATCCCAACCACCAAACTATGACACAATCTGCCTTGAATTCGCATGTTCTCCCTTTGCCTGAGTGGGATTCTTCCAGGTATTCCGGATTCCTCCCACATTCCAAAGACATGCTGGTAGGTTAATTGGATAGGGTCTACTATATGTATGCATTAATGTGAGTTAGGGACCTTAGATTGTAAGCTCCTTGAGGGCAGGGACTGATATGAATGTATAATATATTTGAAGCGCTGTGTAAATTGACAGTGCTATATAAATACCTATAATAACTAAATATAGTAAGAAATAAACTGAAAATAAGTGTGCTCTGACCTCTGCTGCCACCTACCACGCATTTGTAAATAGCTGCTATTTGTCATTACCCCTTCTAATTCAGGAAGAGTGGAGGCTGGCCCATGCATTGCAATTCTGTACATGTGGTGCCAACATGATAACCTACCTCTAATGCTAAGGCCTACTGTGCATTACTAGATCTCTGCTTTAAATAGAACCAAATCAGCCATTTTGAACTTTCAAAAGAGTAGGTATCATGAGGTTTTTGCCATTACATTTATTAGCCAAGAAACCTTACCCTGTGTTGCCCAATGATTTAGATTTACTGTATCACTAGGGACTTGGATTTCAGGATTATGCTCCACCCATTTGCCCACACCCCATCCATTAAGACTGCCTTTATTAAAGGGGTTGTAAAGGTACAATTTTTTTTCCTAAATAGCTTCCTTTACTTACCTCATCCTTCGATTTTGCTTTTAAATGTCCTTATTTCTTCTGAGAAATCCTCACTTCCTGTTCTCCTGTCTGTAACTCCACACAGTAATGTGAGGCTTTCTCCCTGGTGTGGAGTGTCATGCTCGCCCCCTCCCTTGGACTACAGGAGAGTCAGGACACCTACTAACACACAGCTCCTTGCTCTATCTGCAACGTAGAGAGAGTGTCCTGACTTTCCTGCAGTACGGGGGGGGGGGGAGCACGATACTCCACACCAGGGAGAAAGCCTTGCATTACTGTGTGGAGTTACAGACAGAAGAACAGGAATTGAGGGTTTCTCAGAAGAAATAAGGACATTTAAAAGCAAAATGGAAGAATGAGGTAAGTGAAGGAAGACTGCACTAAGGTAAAGGAAGCTATTTAGGGAAAAAAAAGTGTACCTTTACAACCCCTTTAACCACTGGAGTGCTCCCGTTCTTTAGAGAAAATGGCAGTTGTCAGGTGCTTAGCTCAGAGAACAGACCACCTAGTAAAAAAAAATAGAAGTTAATCAGAGAAATGCACAAGGAGGGTTTTTCGGTCATAAATGTAATAGAAAACACCTTTTGGTATTTGCTTTTAGACAGGAATTGTGTTTCTTATATTTAAAACAACTGACAGGTTCACTTTAACACAATGTGGTCCCTTGCTACGGCAAGCTTGCACTTTTTTATATATATTGATCTATGTCTTTATGTATCCCTAGGACATTTAGTTAGAATACAGTGTATAAACATACGGTGTATAAACACACGGCTACACTTCACTATCCTTATTTTCTTGAACTATAGACAAGAAGTTGTTAAAACAGTATATAGTACTATGCATGTAAAGGTACAGCCGCTGAGTGCGCGCATGATGGTCTACAGAGCAGGAAAAAACAAGAATGAAAATGATAGTGGAACCTGAAGCTGAACCGAATATTTCCATGTTTTACAGAATGAGCACGTGTGCTGCGTGCTTTTAAGCACTGCCGTGAGTTGCCAACATGGAATGCCTTCTGGATGGCAGTCTCGATTCATTCTGATGAAACAGATGTGCTGTCTTCTCTGGATAACATTAAATGCTGTGCAAAATAATTTAAGCAGACACAATGAAAAATATGAATATTTGTGGTGCACAGAGACAGCTTTCAAATGTGCTTCTTGTTCTATATTGTGCTGATGAAAGGCAAACATAAAAACCACACTGAGAAATGAATACTTAAGATAATAAAAATTCAATTAAACACCTTTCAGATACCAGGTTGTATAGTTTGGCATCTCATTTTTTAATCTACAATCCCATTTTTTTTTTTTTAACAGAAAGTATGCAACCTAATAGATACTGTATATAAAAGACATAAGGATCATTGCATAAGAGAAAAACACCTAAATAAATGACCTTCTTGTGCAATTATGGATCATAAAACATCACAAAACCATTTCGAATATTTCAGATCTGTACAAATGTTGAAATCTCCAAGACTTGCATGTAAAATTTAGAATTGTAAGTTGACCTATTTTTATGTGTGCTGATTTCTATAGAAACACTGTAAATCAAAGTACACATTTACAGTACAGACACAACAAAGAGTAGCTATATAATAACCTAACAACTTTATATATAAATCCTCCCAGGAGTACATACATATCTAAAATGTTTAATTACTGCCTAATAATAAACATCACAATTTGACAAAGGGTATTGTTTCCCAATACTCATCTGGTCTGCTACACATATACATAATGAAGGCAAAGAGGGGTTCTCTAGGTAATACATGGATCTACCATCTGTCATTCCATAGAATGTAGATAGCAAGGATCCTAAGGTTTCATTACATGTCAATATTACCTTATCTCATCTTACATCTAGAACTAGTCATTACTAGGCTAATGCAAGAATAGAAATATTTGGTTTTAAGTTAAAAGTTATTTAACCAATTCAGCCCCGGACCATTTTGCTGGTCAATGACCAGGCCACTTTTTGTGAGTCGGCACTGTGTCCATTTAACTGACAATTGCGCGGTTGTGCGACGTGGCTACCAAACAAAATTGGCGTCCTTTTTTTCCCACAAATAGAGCTTTCTTTTGGTGGTATTTGATTTTTTGCGCTATAAACAAAAATAGAGCGTCAATTTTGAAAAAATAAATAAATATTTTTTTACTTTTTGCTATAATAAATATCCCCCAAAAATATATATACATTTTTTTTTTTTTCCTCAGTTTAGGCCGATACCTATTCTTCTACATATTTTTCATTAAAAAAATCGCAATAAGCATTTAATTGATTGGTTTGCACAAAAGTTAATGCGTTTACAAAATGGAGGGTAGTTTTACGGCATTTTTATTAATATTTTTATTTTTTTTATTAGCAATGGCTGGCGATCTGCGATTTTTATCGTTACTGTGGCGGACACTTCGGACACTTTTGACACATTTTTGGGACCATTGGCATTCTTATAGCGATCAGTGCTAAAAAAATGCATTGATTGCTGTAAAAATTTCACTGGCAGGGAAGGGGTTAACACTAGGGGGCGAGGAAGGGGTTAGTTATGTTCCCTAGGTGTGTTCTAACTGAAGGCGGGTGGGATTGACTAGGGGAAATGACAGATCACTGTTCATACATTGTATGAACATGCGGTCAGTCATTTCTCCCCCTGACAGGACCGGGAGCTGTCCGTTTACACACAGCTCCCGGTTCACGCTCTGTAACGAGTGATCGCGGGTGCCTAGCAGTGATCGTGCCCGCCAGGCACGCGCGCTGCATCAGGGGCAAGCAGGGGGAGCGCGTGGGCAAAACTGCAGTGGCTGGTCTGCTAGTGGTTAACTTGTCCCCTTTGTTTTACCATTTTTACCATTTTTGTCTGTGCCTGACACTATAGATTGAGTATCAGAGGTCTGAGATCACCTGAAGACTGGTTGTTGGCTCTTAAAGTGTTACTAAGTGTTACTAAATCCACAACAATAAAAGTCTGTATAAGTAGTAAGGCCGGTTCACACCTATGGCATTTTTAGTGCTTTTTGCATTTTGCAGATTTGCACTACAGTCCATTTTACATGGTTTCCTATGGAACACATTCTGTAGTGTAAATCTGCAAAATGCAAAAAGCACTAAAAATGCATAAGTGTGAATCAGGCCTAAAGCATGCTTGTTGTTCTCACTGTGGAACCTAAGGGGTTAATCCTCTTCATTGCGTATGCAGTTTGATCCTGCATCTCTGATCCTCCTCCTCGTCCACGGTCTCCAATAATAAATTCTGATATTTACAGAGCCAGGGGATGGGTTACACATGCTCAGTTTGGTGTTTATTGCTAGAGAGGTTTTTTTTTTTCCCTTGGGACAAGGTTTAGTAGGAACTGATAGAAGTCACAAGACTGATATATACTGCTGATGAGAAAAAGGTACAATATTTAGCAGTTTATAGTTACAAAAAATATTACATTTCCATGTTCTGTGTACTGTGGGAGACCAGATATAATGAATTCAGGCTCTGGGCCAGATTCTCAGAGGCGTTACGACGGAGTATCTCAGATACCCCGTCGTATCGCCTTTTTTTTTGACTCGTATCTATGCGAGTGATGCTGAGCATCACTTTTGCATAGATACGCTTCTACATCCGACAAGTGTAATACAATTACACTTTCGGATCGTAGATGTAATGACAACTCCGGCCACTAGGTGGCCTTTACGTTGTTTTTTCATTTGCATATGCAAATGAAGTAGTACGCCGATTCTCGATCGCTTTTACGCCGCCCCGTCGTCGCGTACGTCGTTTACGAACTCGTAAGGTTACCCCAGCTTCTATGTGGAGTAACCTTACGAGGTCCCGTCGGATGCCGTCGTGTCCCGTCGGACGCCATGTTAAGTATGGCGTCGGGTCAGCGTCGGCTTTTTCCGTCGCTTACGTCGTTTTACTAACTCGTTCGCGAATAGGGACTTGCGTAAATGACGCTCACGTCGTTTTGACGTCGGTTTCAACGACGCTTTCCGACGTGAGCTGGAGCATGCGCACTGGGCTTTTTCCCCTCCCGGCGCATGCGCAGTTCGTTCGATGCGGGGGCGCGCTTAATTTAAATACAAGCCGCCCCATTTGAATTGCGCGGGTTTACGCAGCGCGATTTACGCGACGCAGGCGAAACCTACGGAGCAAGTGCTTAGAGAATAAAGCACTTGCTCCAGTACGCAGCGGCGGCGTAGTGTAACTGGCTTACGCTACGCCGCAGAAAATATTTGAGAATCTGGCCCTCTGGGTTTAGCAACACCAGGCATTTTCTGACACTTTTTGTACAAATCAGTATTTTTTTTGCTAGAAAATTACTTAGAACCTCCGGACATTTTATATATATATATATATATATATATATATATATATATATATATATATATATATATATATATATATATATATATATATAAACTCACCTCCTGTATTAGAGTGGCCTTAATCTGGGAGAACAGGGGGCACCTTTGGACAGCAGTATTGCCAGTCTGTGGGGTGGGAAGGGTTAGTGTATCTACTGGTACATCTAACAAGCTGAAACTAAACACCAGAAAATACTTTATAAATAATGTTTTTTTTATAAATAAAAGCTGATCGTTATACTGTAAGCATTCCTGCTTGTGTTAAATGGTTTGTCTCATCTCTATATCTCTGTTTTTGACAGGTACCCGTCTCCCCTTCTGGCAAGTTCCCCCAGTTTGGCCCCCTCCTCCTTCCCTCGCCGTCAGGCCATTCACAAAGTTCAGCACGCTTTGCGCATTGACAGAAGGTCACCGTCTGTGAAGCCGCAAGGCTTCACTTTCAGTTTCCCTTACAAGTAATGGCGGCGGCAGCACCCTAGAGACGATTGAAAAATTGTCTGGGGTGCCAAAATCGTGGGATCCCTGAATGGTTGGGTGTCCTATTATTTTGTCATCACCTCTTCTTTAAATTATATTGATTTAATACACCATTTTCTGATTATTGTTTAAGTTGAGTTGTGACTAGTTCTCTTTAAGCTAAGCTCCCGGAACTAACAAATTTGAAGAACGAATGTACCATATATGTGGTTTTAAAAAACAAACACAAGCGGTCGCCTCCAACTAAGTGTAGCGATTTATTTAAAAAAATAAAGGCTTGTGAGTGCATTTTTATTGTCTTTTATGCTTTTTTAATAAATTGCTACACCTAGATGGAGGCGCCCGCTTGTGTTTTTTTTTTTAAATGTGCATTAGGATCCTAAGACCTAATTTGGGAGGAGCTACATCTATTTTACCTGGAGTTCCCTACCACCCTCCTGGCACTTTTATGTGCCCCACTCAATGACGAGAGAGAGAGAGACAGAGACAGAGAGAGACTTCTAATTCAGGATTTCATCATTTCAAAACGAGAGAGAGAGAGAGAGAGAGAGAGAGAGAGAGAGACTTCTAATTCAGGATTTCATCATTTCAAAACGAGAGAGAGAGAGAGAGAGAGAGAGAGAGAAAGAAGAGAGAGAGAGAGAGAGAGACTTCTAATTCAGGATTTCATCATTTCAAAACAATTGTACTTAGTACTGGTTTAAAAAAATGCAGCTTGACCTGGCTTTTCAAATATATTTCTAATACAATGGAGATTGTTATGCACAACCTAATTTATTTGGCTGGCACATTAATATATGTGCAGTATCCAACAGTTTAGTATATCTATAAAAATAATGTATAAAAAGTGTTATAACAAAAAAAGAGGATACATGAAGTGGAAATATCATCTTGTCCAAACTGCTATTTCTCCAAGATGTCTGATAAAATACAAGTCATTTAAAAAAGCTGGTATTCAAAGATGGTTGTCACTTTAGATAGGGGCTGGCACGGCTTACCTAGACATGTGACACTTTGGTGGAAGTTAGGTCTGCTGCAATATTGAGAGCAGTGGAGATCAGGCTGACAAAGACTGCAAGGCCGACTTGCCTCAAGCACTTAGAGAATGAATTCATCATGCAAGAGAATTTTCCTCTCTATTTTTACTACTTTCTGAAAATTAGATTCTATTTCTGTTTTGTAAAAGAGGTTATAAAAATTAAATATGATACTGAATCTGTATTTAAGCAAATGCAGGCAGTAAATTCTTCTTTTCCTCTAGCATAGTATACATTTTTTTAAGAGAAATAAGTAGTAAGTTACATTTGTGAAAAATAATCAATTTATGCTATTTGTGTTTCTTTGTTTTCAATTTCATTTTCTGCGAGAAAGGTAAACAGCTAAAATTGAATAAATGACTGTAACAAAAGCAAGTAAAAAATTCCTGGCTTTTTATAAGGCACTTCAAAACTACAAAAACGAACAAGCCAAATGTATGTATATAGATAGATAGATGGATAGATAGATAGATAGATAGATAGATAGATAGATAGATAGATAGATGCATACAGTATATGTGTGAGTATATGTCAACAAATAAAACCGAATACATGGCACAAGAGCTACTGGTACACCAACTATGAAAGATGTGATGATACAATATGTCTTGGAGGAAGACACATTGTATGATCACATCTTTCATAGTTGGGGTAACAGCAGCTCTTGTGCCATGTATTTGTTTTTATTATTTGGTGTACTATTTTTTTTTATCATTAAATAATTTTTATTGAACTTTCCATACAAATAACAAAAAATTAAAAGTGAGCTGGTTCTGGTATATAACAATACCTGATTGTTATCTTTACTTTCTATATATTTTGTTTTTGAAGAGCCTTTAAAATCCAATTTTTGGGAGAATTTCTGTTTCAATGCATTGAAGTCTAGGGATGTGGCACCCAGCAGAGTCAAGTCACTATTATCTAATGTATTCTCATACTGAAGAACACAGGTGTCCCTAAATCCATGATATATAAACAGAAGGACCCAGATTCAGAGAGCCATTACGCCTGTCTAACTGGTGTTAGACTGGAGTAATTTCAAATTACGCGCGTTTTCTAGCTAGTCGAAAACCTCAAACCATGAATAAACGGCTGCGGGCTTCAATTCGACTGGATTACGTGTTTGTACGCCTTCGGATCTACGCTGCAATAAAATTGCGGCCACTGGGTGGACTTCCCGTCGTTTTCGGCGTCGGGGTATGCAAATGAGCTTTTACCGGCGATCCCCGAAATTACGATCTTCAATCGCAATCTCTTACGGCACCTTTAGTCATCTTTTATTTGCGCAACACTATACCAGCTTTTTGCTGCTCTAATATTAGACAGCCCATGTTAAGTATGGCCGTCGTTCCCGCGTCGAATTTCTACGTTTTCCGACGTCTTTTATTATTTTTAACGTAAGTCGTCTGGGAATAGGAATGTTCGTAAACGCCGCTACTCAAACAACGAATGACGTAACGACGTGATTTCGCGCAATGCACGGCGGGAAATTTCTGAACGGAGCATGCGCAGTTCGATCGCCGCGGGGACGCGCTTAATTTAAATGCTTCATGCCCCCCAATCGCGTATTTCGAAATAGACTACGCCGCCGTAGCGTACGGGCAAAAATCTACCAGGATTCGGTGTAGAGCCTGGTAAAATACGGCAGCGTAGAGTATTTCGATTACGCAGCGGAATATTAAGTGTATGTGAATCTACCCCAAGGTCTTTAATACATCTACTATTAAAATCCCAGTAGCATGTTGCTACAAAAGAGGGTTGTGAGAAAAAAAAAAAGGGGGTTAAGAATACTCATGTCCTCCTGCAATTAAAGGAAATAAAGTGCTCTTATACTTATAGGATCTTAGGCTGATATACTTATTGTTACATAAATTTGGAGCAGAAATACTTTATT